>VZRF01012195.1:0-420000 GCA_013396875.1 Vireo altiloquus
TCGGCGCCGCAGCCGTAACCTCCCGTCTCTCCCTCTCGCAGCGGCCGCGGCGACGATGCAGGCGGAGTCGGGGATCGTGCCGGACTTCGAGGTGGGCGAGGAGTTCCACGAGGAGCCCAAGACGTACTACGAGCTGAAGAGCCAGCCCCTCAAGAGCAGGTGGGGGCGCGGGGCCGTGCGCGGAGCATCCCCGCGGCCGGAGCTGCGCAGCGGGGCGGCCGCCGAGCGCTCCCTGCCATAATAGCGGCGTTGTTGGCGGAGGGCGGGCCGGGCCCGCGTTATGTAAAGGGCATTGTTGGCCGTGCGGGCCCGGCTGTCACCCGGGGCAGCCCCGCCGGGAGGGAGGGCGAGGCCGGGGCCGCACCTGCCCCGGTGAGCGCCGCTGCCCGCGGCCGAGACCCCCCGGCGGGGTCAGCGCGGAGCTGCCGAGGGGTTGCAAGGTCTTGTAGCATCCCAGGTTGTTCTTGGTTGCTTGGCGTTTGGTTGGTTTTTTTGTTGGTTTTTTTTTTAAGCGTGTGAGAAAAGATGAGAATCCTAATTTTTCAATTTCAGCCTTTTAGGTGGGCTCTGACACCGCTGTGCATTTCAGTAATTAATTACCAGACAGCAGCAGCCCAGCACAGCACACGTCAAAGCCCAAAGCCTTTCAAAACACTTAAAAATGCAACAATAAATACCCTTGGCACAGCACAAAAGCATGGGATGGGCTGTGGGGAGAATAACCTAAGGAACAAAGGGAGAGGAAGGGATCGCCAGTAGGTAGCTGGGATCTGCATCAAGGGTTGGGACTGGCGCAAAGCACTTCCACAGCTCACCTTGCNGAGCCTTAGAGCGGGTTTGCTACTTGTAGTTGCTTGGGGACTAGAAACTTTTGCTAGGTAGGTCACTTTCTTCCTAGAGTGTTTTTTTACCCTGTTCGCTTATCTGGAGCGGCTGCGTCGCGTAGATATGCTCTGTAAAGGGAAATAAGGCGGTCTGTGTGAGTTTCGCTCCCTTGTGGGCTGTGAGCGACCCGTTGTCCGTCCTACTGCTGGAAAAAGAAACTCAGTGCTCTCCCGCGCCTTGAGCATCCACCTTGTCAGCGCTGGCACGTTTCTCCCTCTATTTTTTCATTCAATGAACCCTCCATTTCACCTCAACACTCTCTCCTAAGCAGAACTCTGCTGAATATAAGGTCATTGGTGCAAGTTTATCACGTTTGTAATCGAGTCTGTTGTTAGCCTGTCTCTGTATTCATATTTTAGTTTTCAATACTGTTTTTTGTACATCTATGAGCAGTGGAAAAATGAGTAAGAATGTAAATATTTTTTAAAAATGTGCTGGAATGAGTTTAGATTTAGTTTAGATTTTAAAAATGTGCTAGAATGAGTACGGCCTGTCAGACAAACTTCAAAGTAAATAAATGACTTTTTGATCATCCTCTGAACGTTTCAGAAACACTGAAGGTTTGTAGTAAAAGATGTTAAAACTTGTGTTGCTGTCACTAGGGCTGACTAATGTGGGGCCACCTCCTGTGGCCTGCCTTCACAGCCTCACACTGAACCCTTGGTACGGCTCAGAAATGGTGCAGGTAGTGGTGGTGCTGTGCAGCCTGACAGGCCATCCAACCAAACTGAAGTTGCCAGAGCTCCTTTGCTCCCCACGGTTATGCAGGGAAGTTGCCATTACCCAGGTAATTATCTGAGAGCCAGGCTAATGTGCAGAGCAGATGGGGTTCACCAGCACTGATGGGTTCCAGCTGTGATGGAGGCAGCTGAGAGACACACAGGGCTTTGGGTTTAGTGCCAGTGGAGTGCAGCAGTCGTGACCACTGTGCTGTGCTCCAGTAGCCCTGTTTGTATCAGCTGCATGCCCTAACTGGTGTGCAGGAGTTGTCCCTTTGTGGCTGTCCTCTTTGTAGTCAGCAATTTGTGCTTTCCTGGTGCACCCGTGGATAGCAGGCCTGCACTGGAGCTTAGGTGGCAGGTCTGCATTTGACCTTGCACAGATGTTGCAGCTGCTTTTAATTCCTGTGACTTGATGTTTTGGGACCCAAAAGCAGCCTTGCGTTGTTCATTTCTCTCAGGGAGAAGTGAATCGACTCTACAGTGAAGCACTGGAGTATTTTACTGTCTTCTAAATGTTGTCATTTCAAACTTCCCTGGAGTAAATTTTCCCAGCACCTCCTTACCTGATATTCCTGCAGAGACAGCACTGTCCACCCTTTGAGTTTAAAGGGGTCTGTCATCCTGACATCCCAGTGGTGTCTCAGACCAACATCTGTCCTGATGTGTCCAGGAGAGGTTTTTTGGAGGAGTGACCAGCTTGTCCCAGCCTGCCTCATGTCCCTCTACATGTACCCATGTGTATGAGAAGATGGAGCCCCGAGGGTGGAATAACAATCCATGGTTTTTCTGGCAGATAGCAAACTGACACATTAACCTCAGTGTGGAGCCTGCCCAGCTCACGTACAGCTCGTACCTCGAGGGAGAGGTACTCAGTTGTCTTCCTGGTGTTGTGGAAGATGAAGATGCAAAGGAGTCAGGGGCCCTGCCAGGTCCATATAAACCTGTCCCTGGAGCCAGGCTGATAAAACTTGGTGATAACAGGAGGCAGAAGTTGCTCACAAACCTGTTTGTTTCATGATCGTATCTCAGATGACTTCTGTAGTCCTTCAGCTGTGCTCAGGCCTGGAACCAGTCTGACTGATGATTATTGAGGGTATCAGCATCACCCTGCTGCTTTCTCTTGTGGATGTAAATCAGGAGTAATTGCATAGCTGTGAGTGGAATAGCAGCAGGTCAGCGTGGTGTAGTTGTGGGACTGTGGCCATGGGAATTGCTTTCTTACCCTCTCCGCAGCCTGGCTCTGGAAGGGTGCCTGGGGAGCAGGCAAACCAGAGCTGATGTGAGGAGCTGAGTCTAAACAGCAATCTGCTCTTTTCCCTGGTGAGAACTGCTGATTTCCTAGCAACATTCAGGGCTTTCTCTGATCTTTTAACCATAAGAGTTGAGAAGCATCCTGGGCTTACTCATAGCAGCTGAAATTGTGAGTACAGAGAAAATTCCATCCTGCTCAGAAATAGGTAAGAATGTCAGTGCTCTGAACCAAGGAGAAACAGTTTTGTTGACCAGCTTTACTGAGCCCTGCTGATACTGCTCTCCTCTCAGTGAAACTCTCCTATTTGCTTCCTCCCTAGATTGCTTGTTTTTCAATATGTGACATCCAGTTAAAGATTTCTCCTCTCCAGTGTGCCCTCGCAGTTACTCCATCCTTATTTCATAATTCAAGTCTGCAATCCAAAGCCACAAGGGGTCCAATAATAAAAGCTTTTTGCAGTAAATACTGTACTAACTTAGGCCAAGCCACAATTGAATGCTAGAAGCCAAGTTAAAATGTAAGCCCAGCAAAAGCTTTAATCACAGGGGGTGGAGAGGATACATGAGGCTCAGATAGATCAGTGAAACCCATGCTTCCCAAACCCTCCTGACTCACGAGAAGTTAGATTCTTGGGCAAAGTAATATCTACATTCATGGGGTCGCTGGAATTTGCCATGGTTGAATGTCTTTGAAAACAGAGATGATGTTTCAGTTGCTTTGGTTTCTTCAGAGTCACTTTTCACTGTGGGAGGAAAATTGGCTTTAAGGCTACGCAATAACACAATGAGACCTGTTTTTTCCCCCACATATTGATATTTTATTCCTCTCCTGCGATATTCACAAAGGATAATAGTTTTAATCTACAAGTACATACACTTAAATATGTATGTGTTTGTGTAATGAACAAGCAAATAAGATTTGTTTCCTGGTACAAGCAGCGTACAATGAAATCGATGGAGTTTTATTACCAAAAGTAAACACAGATCCTGACATGTCTGCACGCAGTCAGCAGGGTGCTGGAGGCTTGAGTTACATCTCTAATGTGGATTCTTTAAATCATCTGGCGATGTTTTGGGTGTCAAACTGGTGTCTGGAAGTAAAGGCTGTACAGCCTGCCACTGCCCAGGGCAATCTGAACCAACCCCAGTGTGGCAAATGCAGCAAAATTTTCTACATTAAATTGATTTTCTCCATATTTTTTTGTTCTCTGCAATGTGTGTCCATTTGGATGGTCTGTGTGACTTTGCAACCACTAGCAAATTATTGTCAGCTGTTGTAATTTACTGCTATGCTCTTAATAAAACCTGCAGATAAATTACTGCTATTTGTGCCCTTTTCTGTTGCCTATATTTTCAGACTGGTTAAAAAGCACCTGAATGATGCAGTTACTGAAGTATTTTTAGTGGAAAAAAATATTAGGAAATGCATTTAATTTGCATGATAGTTTCTTAGGAAGCTTATTTTTGTTTTATGAGCAATAGCATTGAGATGTAGAGTTTGTCATTATTGACAGTGATGTCTTTATACAATTCTCATCATTCCTGCTGCCCAAAGACCTTTTTCATTGTGCAAACCTTCAATAATTTACTTATATCAGCTGGTGCCTCATTTCTGTCCAGTTTGGATCCTCTGTAAAGCATTCCTTCTTGGTTTTTTCCTCTTATCTGGTGGTCAACACTGAAGTCGTGATTTAGTTAAAGCTTCCCTTTTAATACACAATGATTGCTGAGGAAATATTAATTTTGCCAAATAGACACACGTTTTTGAAATGTGTGCTTTACTCTGGAGCCAAAGAAGACTCTTCTAAAGTGCCCTAGTGCCTTAGCCTGCAGATGATCAAATTTAATTTTGTAAATGAACTTTGCAGTGTGATTGAATTTGAACTTGATTACATTAGGCTTAACATTGAGTTTGTGCCTTATTGGAGGTAGTCTTTTCATATTACTGCTATTTATGGATCTTATTCAAGTGTTTTATATTCTGGTTGGGTTCTGCAATGCAGTTTGTTGAAGCTACTGCTTATATCTGTTCCAGTTGTGCAAGAAGTGGAAAATATCCTTTATTTAGAACAGGTCACATGTTCTTGCATCCAGGAACCATGTCTCAGTGTGATTAAAAAAAAATAAAAATGTATCTTGGAGGAACAGATTTAAAAAGTTCCTGAAATATTTTTCCGTCTGTTACAGAGGAACATTACATATTTTAAACTAAAAGGTAATAATAGCTGAGCTGGAAGTGCTACGTAGGCCAGCACTGCCTGAAATCAGTGGTAAAAGTCTGAATCGACGTCAGTGGGAGTAGAGCTAAGCCAGAAGTATGTCTCTGAAATCTCTCCGGTAACATTTTTCTGAGTGAGTCAATAATTCCATGTTTATTCTGCACCTCAAATTTGCTGCACTGGGAAGGAAACCCTCACCACATCTTTTTGTACTTTTTTATTTTTGAAAACAGTCTTAAAAGGAAAGGCTGCAGTTGGAGTGTCTGTTGTATAAACATGTGGAGACAATAAGTGGTATTTCCGTATATTTCTTTGCACAGGGAGCCGGTGCTGCTCCCTGTCTGTAGCACAGCGTTTTCCATGGGGAGAGATCCTGGGTGACCTTTTCTCTCCTGCAAAATCCTCACTCTGTTATTTGCAGTAGACCTTTGCTATTTACCAAGGAAACAGAAATAGCCCATGAAATTCAGTTCAGCATTTGCTTTCATACGAACTATTGAGCATCACCTTTTTGCTTCCCTGGCCTGCTTTCCTCGGGAGGGTTTTGTGTGGCTGCCAAGCTGATCAGAGAGGGCACGGATATTTTGAGGCCGAGCTGGCTGCACTGACTGTGCATCTTTTAGCAAGCACATGTGTTTGCTTTTTATTTATCAGGCTGCTGGCTGCATTAGTTGTGTCTAAGTACGTATGCGTTCTGCTTGAAATAAATCCGTACTTTTCTGGTGAGCAGGAAGCTTCCCTAGCTGGCTACTGTTGATTTACAGATTGCAGTTGATAATTTCAATCAATATATTCTGTACCTTAAAATACTGAAAATAAGCCTGCGTGTAGCCCTGCTGATGGAGAGCTGGGCTGCACCTGGTACTGCTCTTTTCCCCATGTAGAGTGGAGGTCATTTCACAAGCTTCTGGTCTAGAAATTGTGGGGCTGCTGTGAACCATTGTCATTAAGGAGTCATTGCAGAGCCTCTTGTGCGCTGTGTGTGTTTTTATTTGGCACTTAGGGCAATGTATCAGAGGTCCTTTTCAGCACGGTGGTAGGCAGCATGACTAATTCCTGCTGTACGGTCTGGTCAGGAGCTAGAAGAAAACTGGGAAGCAAAAGGAGAAGAGATTTGCAGATGTGCTGTTTTACAGGCAAATTCAGCCTCTTAACCATGTTCTCTGATTAAAAGTTGATTGGGAAGAAATCAGTACAGCTGCTTAAAAATGAGAGTACAGGAGAGACCTGTTTTGACACTTAACAATGCTGTCCTCCTGTTTCTACGTTTGCTTTTCAAAGCAACATACTTTAAGACTTTGAAAATGAAACAGAAGGAGTAATTTTCTGTTTACTTTTCTGCTAAAAAAAATTGAAATTGTGTGCTGGCTGTTAATTGTCTTCTGCGAACAATCTGCTGTTTCAGTGTTGGGAACAAAATGAGAGTCCAGCTTCCATTAAGCTGGTCAGGCTCTTGGCCATTATTGTCTGTCTCGTTCTATTTTGGATTCAAAAAGTTTTTGAAATACACAGGCTGTAACATTTTTGCTTGGAAAAATTCAGTGTCTTTTGATATAATTTTTTGCTGGAACAAAGACAACATGATTAAGAAGCCTGGCATGGCAGATTTTGCTGGACTGTTAACCATTGCATCACTATCACAGTATACGAGAACTGTGATGATTTATTTTTAATAATCTCTAGTTAAACAGTAACAGCACAACTAGTGGCTCGTGTGTAATTTTACACTTCATTTCATATTGGAGGAAAAAACAGCACAGGAAAACTAATTTTATTGCATATTCATAATGTAACAATGCCACTGCTTTATCTACAACAGCTGTAAAAAACCTGATGCTGCTTTGAGTGTCAAGATTGGAAATATTCTGGTTCACTGGAACCACAGTCTTGGGAGAGATCAGCCTGTTCTCCAGACCAGCTGAGTCAGAAGTTGAGTGCAGTTTTCAGTGTTAGGCAGCCCAGGGCTCTGCTTGCTGTGGGTGGGCACTGACAGTTTTGGGGTGCCTTTTGAAAGGCTCTGTCTCTGTGTCTTTGCCCAGAAATTCAGTTTATGACTTGCATAGGTCTTAGTCCCAGTGGTCTGTGGGCTTTGTCTGAGAATAAGTGTTTCAGAGAGGTCACAGTAGTGTCCAAGTGAAAGAGGATGGTGTGGGTATCACTGGTACAAGCACGAAAATGGTGACAGTTACTAAGGAAGGCTTGCACTACAACTTCCAGCTAATACTTCAATGCTAATAGTGCCTTTGGATCGAGCTCATTTTTTCTGGTAACATCCCTGCTGCAAGGGCTGCTGTAATGTTTGTGTTAGCAGCTTTCTGCCAAGCATGCAAGCCAGGGGCTGGTGGTTTTTAGCTTTTTTTTCTTCAGTGGTAAGTGATTATGTAGAAACACTCTGTAGGCTCCCCCCACCCTGACCTGCTGCTCGCAGCTGCTGCATGGACTGGACTGGCAGGTTGAAGGGCAAAATTGTGTTGCTGTGATGTATAATTACTTCTTCCAGCATGAGCCAACAGAGCAACTTGCTGTGATGAAAATCAGGTATACTGCTATGTAAAACAGAATGCAAGTGTAATGTGGGGTTCAGGCTAGTATTTTAATGTTCTAATTAGCAGCCTCTAACCGTAAACAAGTTTTTTTTTTTTTTTAAATCAGTTCCCATGAAGCAGGCAGACATACATTTGCAGATGTGGAGTTTATGAATTCTGTGTTCCTTGCAGAAATGAGCATCAAGAACAATCAAGTGCCTTTTTTTCAGACCCTTTTTCTCTTACTCTAGAGCACCTCAGGTGCGGTGTCAGGTGGCTGGAGCCAGTCCTGCAGCTGGTATTTCATAGGGATATTACAGCTCAGGGAAACAGTTGCACTGGAGATGATGCTGCAGCTGCCACCTCTGGGAAGACCTGGATTCATCCTCCTTAAGTGCTCCCCAAAAAACACTGATCTAGATTCACAGGTACGTTGCACCTTCCTTTGTGCTGCTCTTCTGCCACAGAATGGGCATAAACCCACCTGAGCCTGCTGTTGGGGCTGGTGTGGCCAGGGGGGTGTGTTGGGGGTCTGTTCTTCTCAGACCACCCTGCGAGGCTGCTTGTGGAGAGAGCACTGAAGTTCTGGAGAGTTGAAAGGACGTCTGTGTCTGTTCAAACCTACAAAGGCAATCTTTGTCTGTGTGCAAGGATTATGTGCCTGGTTTGGCCTACTGTTACGTTAAAGAATTTATTTGGGGTGAATTCTGAGAAAATTCCGGTGAATCTTGGTGTTTTGGGTTCCTGGAAAGATGTTGATAATCTCTGAGATGCTTAGGTGCTGGAAGCTTGCCAGTTTTAATGTGTTTAAAGCAGCACGATGATAACATAGGATATTGTTAAAGCTTGCCGGTAACCCAAATTCTGAGACACTGTCTCTTTTCTTTGCAAATATGTGACAACACAAGCTGCTGCAGGAATGGGGGAAACAAATACATCATGGGCATTGGGGTCTGGAGGTCGGAGAAAAGTAACAAGAAGTTAAGTAACAAAAGTTGTGGGAAGAGTTGCAATGAATTAAGTGAAGCATGCTTTGTAGGATGGAGACAGGAGCAATCAATGGTTGTTCCTAATCTTACTGCCAGCCATCCTGTTGTAACATATAAACACATAAAGAAAACAGGAACGACTGTGATCCTTTCTGGAGGAGGAGCAGCCAGCTGGAAAACTTGGGCTGGAGGTACTGTTTCAGGGTAAGAAGATGGAAGCAGACTTTGGGAGCTGTCAGATGGTGAGAAATTGGGAATATGGGCAAGGGGAACATGTGGTTCTGGAGCTTCAAAGTGGGAGGTCGGAATAATGCTGTAGAAGGGGAAAAGGATCATTGAGAGATCTGAGTGGGAGAGCCTAGCTGAGCATGATTTGTGCACATGTGCTATTTCCTTTCAGGATTCTTTGGGTTTTTATCTAAATAAAGGAGAGAGCTTGTATAAAGTATGACTTTGGAAATGCTTTTTCTGGATGTGTCGCTGCATGGTAATATGCAGCTGTAACGCCAAATTAGAAATACAAACCCTTTCTATAATGTTTGTGAACTTCAGCCTGGATAAATAACAGTTGCAACCTGAGAGAATGAAATCAGAATGGTATTGACATGTGTGCACATGCAGGAGGGAATGATCTTAGAGGAAAGCAAAGGGGAAAAAACTCTTAGGGGGCTCTCCACTGGAAGCTGGAAGGAGTTCAGGGGGTTGTGGGCCTCTTGCAGTGTCCCCTGGGATGCCATTAACTACTGTGTTTGGGTTTCTGCTCAGTCTAGCAAGCTTTATTTTATTTGTAGCAAATATTTACAGCTCTACCCAAGCTCAGCCAGCTAAAGGCACATTCCAGCTGTCAGTCTTGTCTAGTGAAGCCACAGGCATGGTTCACAAGAGTTTCTGGGATCATTTATTTATTTATTGCTGTTGTATCACGAAGGTTGCTATCAGATAAATAATTATTCCGCCCTTGGAGAAGGTACATTGTAAATCTGCTAAGCTGCTCCTTTGTTTGTTAGGCTTGTGCATAATGAGTTTGGAATTTAAGATTAGTAGTGTGCCGTGCAAACTGCTCATTTTGTGACCTCATCCTCGGCTGGGCTCGCCTGCCCCTCCACCTGTCACATCCTGTTGGACACTTGGGGCTATGTTCATTAGGGAACTTTGGGTTAGCCTTGCGTCATCTCATTTTTATGTGTTCTGTTGCCTAGTGGAATTTAAAAAAAACCCCGTGAGGTGGGCACCTGGGTTCCTTAAAGAACTCATGGTGGCTTCAAAGCAGGCAGGTGAACACTGGCCTGTGGAGTTTGGGAATGCCAGAGTCAACCAGGGAAGGCTGCAAGAGACTGCTGGTGGTGCTGAACTCTGTCCCTCAAAGATTTGGGTGTTGGGTCCAGGGGAGCTGTTGCTAAACCTTGCTCAGAGTGACGTGCCCAAGGCAGGTGTGCTCTTACACAAATGAGGAAGAGCAGGTAGGATGACATCCCCCTGCCCCAGCTTTATCCACTCAGCACATGGAAGTTTAGCGTTCCAGTCCTGACTGTGACTCAAGACACAGGATTGAAAGTGCCCACCGTCCTTGGGAGTGCCCAGACCAATAAACCTGGGCTTTATGAGGTGTCTTTTGCAGAAGCTACTCCATTTTGCCTTGTGGTGTTGTAGCCTGGTAGGGGCAGGAGTGACTTGGTGTAAACACAAGGGAGAGAGTATTTGCATGGGATGGTTCTCACTTTGCTCCAGAAAGTAGTTGCTTGTACAAAGTGGAACAGCTCTACCAGGAAGCAAGTGAGATGTGCTCAGAAATTAGATGGTTTTCAGCTCCATCTGAAAAGTAGTTGTCCAAATCTCTGTAGTTGAGGTCGCAGCATGAAATACGGGAACCTGCTGAAAGTAAGAGTGGTGATATTTGGGGCAGAGAGAGTTGGATGAAAGGAAGGAGTCCTGAAATGTTGCAGGAAGGCGAGGAAGTTGAAGGGTGGTATGGACTCTGATGCCCAAAAGGCCTCTCAGAGTCGTGTGTGTTGGTGAAGAAGCTTCAGGCAAAGGTGGATATTAAGAGTGACGACAAACATATGTTAATTCTTAGGAGTGCTTAATTTTTTAGGAATGTGAAGTCATTTGTGGTACAGCAAAAGGAGCTTGAATCTGTGTGGAAACAAGTTACAAAGGAGTGAGGTGAGTAAGGCAGGAGCAGAATTAAGATTGTCTGTATCACAAACTTGTTTTCTAATTTAGCTTGTTGCACAATTTACAGTTTCAATCTAATTGCAAAACTACTCTGCAAGTGATAATTTGGTTCCCAGCTAATGCAACTTTTGATACTGTACAAAGCTGTGCTGTAGGAGCTGTGTAGCCTTGAAGATGCTGTGGCCCAGCAAGGACTTTGTGTTTTTCAAGTGTGTCAAGTAACTTAGAAAAGTGTGAAATGGATCTGCCCATGCTGGAGCTGCCCCTACAACAAAACCAGGGTTGGCTGGAAGCAGCCTGGTGTTGCTGCTGGGCATTTTCAGAGCTGGGGAGGGAGTCTTACTTGCAGATTTTTTGGTATTTCTCAAGGAATTTGCCATCCTACCTTTACAGCAGCCTCTTGCTTTCCCAGAGATGTCCCTCCGAGCAGGCAGTAGTTGCTGTCTTTCCAAAGCAGTCCTCCTTTGTGGAGGAGTCATAATTACCCCTCACTTAGCCTTTCTATTGAAGGTGCTTGTAAGAGTTGTGCTGGCGTGCAAAGATGTCCATAAGGCAAAGTTTCCCTGTCTGTGCCTGCAGTGGTCTCTTGCCCCAGTCTGGGGTATGTGTTCTTGGTTCTCAGGTGGGATCTTCAAGGACTAGCTCTTTAAAACTGGGGACCATTTGGCTTTTTGCCTTGCAGCACCACTTGAGGCTATAAATAGGCCTGCCGAGGAACAGGTCCAGTGATCTTGTGTTCCTGAATGCTGCTGTGCTGTGCTGAGAGTTGCACTGGGTCCATGAAAGGAGGCTGCTGAGCATTGAGCTTCAACCCTGATGGTGAGGGGGCACCTGATGGTGGCTTTATCAGCTGGTGATCCCACCATTTCCATCCTCAGAGCTTTCCCTGGCAGCCTAAAGAGCTGTTTCAGGAAGGCGCAGAGGCTCAGGGGAGCTGAAGGGTCCTGCTCTCCCCAAGGACTGCGAGAGCATCACTGCACCATTGCCGTGCTGCAACGCTCAGCAGGGCTGGGGATGCTCTTGTCTGTGCCCTCCTGGCTGGGTGATGAGGACACCCAGCAGCACTGCATGAGAAAACATACTAATGATCTAAAGAGGAAATACTTCAGGGATTTCTGACTGTTTAAGAAACTCAGTTTAAGCACTGAGTTTGCTCACTGGTCTGTTTTCTCCTCTAATTTTTGGGGTGTACTCTGCAGGATGGTGCTGGTTTGTGTGATAACCAGTCCCATCCCCTGCTGTGGGATAACCCCTGCCCCGTTGCTATAGTGAGCTGCCATGTAAAAGGGATGAATATCCATCTGTAACTGCAGAGATATTTTTTTTCATGGCTCATCTCTTGCTGATCAGTTTTCTGATTCTGCTGGTGGTAGATTTGAATGATTTCAGGTGTTGTCATATGATTATATAGATGCTTGTTTCCCCATCTGTAATTTAATTCCTTTGCATTGAGATTTATTAAATAGCACAGCACAGAAAATTGCAGTATCTGTCCTCATCTCTTCTCAGTGGGTTTATTTTCTGTGGCAAGGACTTTCACAGCTCTTGAAATTCTAAATGTGTAATCACTATTTAATCTAAGACAGTTTTCCCTGTATTTAAGAGCCGCAGAATCAGGCTGTGCTTTGGAGAAAATAGCAAATTTGCTAAATTTGGCTGCTTGCAGAGTCATTCAAAGTACATAGGTTGTTCAGCAGGTGCTCTTTGGCTTCTCGTAGGGAGTGCTGGGTTTTGGAGGCTAAGTGGGTGGGAATGCAGTTCCTCCTTTCTGCATGTAGCATGGGAAAAATAAAAGTGATTGAACTGCGTGCAGTTTATTTGGTGGCACTTACAGCTGCACAGCACCCCTGGCAGCAGAAAGATGGGTCCTCTAGAACTGCAAGATTGTATTGATTGTGCTGCATTTCTGCTGGAACAAAAATACAATGGGCTCAGCATTTGCACTTTCCACTTGTGCATTGTTTTCTCTTTATTTTGTGTATTTAGAAAATGCTATGCTCTGCAGACTGCTGGTTTAGTATTTTCTGTGGAATGAAAACCATCTGGATAATTTAACTGAATTTTATCGAAGTTTTTGGGAACAGGTTCTTTTCTGTTTCCTGGCATCTTGTTAGAAGAAGATGAGAATTTGAGTTAAAATTCAGGGAGGTGTCTATGTGCTGGAATTTTAGAAACTATTTGATCTTGTTTGAGGTTGTATAAGTAATTGAAATATTAAAATGATGTATAGTGTCTCCCAAAAGCATTCTTCCTGAGTAAATGCCTGCATAGACTGTCCTCCCCCCTAAATGTACTTTAAATCCTTGGCGTAGTTGGAGCTGTGAGCTAAGAAAGCATCCAGTGTTCAGGATGAGGCTTCTTTGAAAGAGATCAGACTTAAATGCCAGCTGAAGTTAAGCATATGTTTAAAGATCTGCCTCAATCAGGCCTTTGTTCAATTCAACACTTCTGTGTAGTCTTTATTTCAGAATCCTAAATAATTCAATTGGTTTTGTACTTGTAGGTTTCATCTTGTTGCAGCCCCAGGCCTGTAACAAACACAGGAGTGATCCACCAAGCCTTGAGCATGTGAGCTGTGCTGCTCAGGACTATTTGTGCTTCAGTTTCAGCTCATGGTTTGAGCTGAAATCCGTGTTGTTGGATTGGGAGAACAGTGTTCAGCATATGGCAAGATCCTAAATCTGATGTACTTTTGAGCCTGATGCTGTGATTTTAATATGTTCCACTTTCATTGAAATAGTACTTAGAAAAGGAAAAAAATCCCACTAGAAAAAGATAAATTCATAATCTTTTCAACATGAGATGCAGAATTAATTGAATTTCGGTATAGTCTGTTTAGCAGAGGATGAGCACTATCATCTGGTTTTTATTTTTTCCTTTTTTTCCCCCCAAAGACTTAACTGCCCATTTAGTTTCTGATGTCCTGATGATAATGTTTGAGACGAGTATTTAGAGCTGCACATGCTTATATCACACAATTCCTTCAGCTCCCACATGTGTGTTTGCCTACTGTGACAGTGAGTGCTTGTGTGGCTTCCCTGGAAAAGGAGCTGGATATGACCACAGCTTCCTGCATCCAAAACTGGGTTGTTCTCAAAGCCAACCACAATGGTGTCAAGTTCTGAAGCTGGGTGTCACACGGACAGGATCTGAAAGTTTGGAATATGGTTATTTCCAACAGTCTGAAGCTTTTCCCAGCGTCTCGACAGACCCACAGAGTCACTGAGGTGACACCTCTGCAGATCATCTTGTCCACCTCCATTGCTCAGAGCCACGTCACGCTGGGTGTTGAGTATCTGCAAAGACAGAGGCTTCACAGCTTCTCTGGATGACCTCTTCCAGTATTGATGATCCTCACAGTGAAAAAAGTGTGCTTTTTTAATTTTTGTTTGTGTTTTGGGTTATTTTTTGAGTTATCCATAGACTGTTTCCTGACTCTTGTATCACGGTGCACACGAGAGGGACTGTGCAGGAGGCTGCACATCTCCTCCCCAAGCTGCACTCCCTCAGCATTGCTTTTTGAGGTAAAACAAGGGACTGCACTTCTTATCTAAACTATTGGGTTTTGCCCTAAAACCAATGGAATAAAGATCTGGTGGGCAAAACTTCTGCATCCTTTTCAGTTGTGACTCAACAGCCAACAATTCTCCTCCTCATTTAGATTCGGTCATGTTTGACACAGATGAGTTTTTCACTTTGCCATTGCCCATTGTGGATGGATGCAAAGCACCCTACAACATAACCTTGCATTTAATCAGCATTTCAGCTTCAGAGCAGAGGTTGTGTCCAGTGCTGCAGAAATGTGCCTTGGTGTTGTTTGTGCAGAGCATTTGACAGATGCTCATTGCTTGCGATGTTATCTGGACTGTTTAACATGTATAATTCCACCAGGCTGTTGACTAAAATATTCCTGTTCTTTGATGCACCAGCACTAACTTGCCTGCTATGAATTCACACACTGAAGTTGAAATTACTTCTGAAATAGTAAACATGAACTTTGGCCATTTCTTGGCTCTGGGATAATTCTAGAATCGGTTCCTCAGTGTGCACAAAGTGGCTTTCTGTAACCTGTAGCTGTTTCTGTTCATCAGGACAGCATACAATGCACTTTGGCCAAGCTATATTAAACAAATATGACATGGAATTGAGCATCTAATCTTCAGTTGGGACTGATCTTGTCTTGACTGTCTAGGACTACACTTCAGTTTTGTGCAGAATGTTTTTGGCAGCTTCAAGGGCCAACAAACTGGATATTTTAAAGAATATGTTCTTTAGCATTGGAATTACTGGAAAAGTTTATTTCAGAGATGTCTTCCAGAGTAAAATGAAGTTTAGCAATTAAATAAAAATCTTTAAAGACACTGTCAATAACAAGCAAGAGTACAGTGCTGTGCCCTGCCACAGCAGTCTTACTTGATTTACTTGGTATCAGCCATCAAGGTGACCATGTACAGTCTCCACTCTGTATTTTTGGAGACTGCCTTCATTTCTCTGTATTCTCAGGCTCTGACATGTTTGGGTAATTGGAGTTGACTGGCAACAGCAAAACATCAAGTATAGAAAATAAGCTGTGTTTACTGTTCCAGACTTTGTTCCTTTTGCATTTCTGGTAACTGTTGAGAAATAAGCAGAAAGTTATGGGTGATTTCCCAAAGCAGCTTTTTTTGGGGACGAGATTAGATTTCTTAATGCCATCTAGAAGCTCCAAAGGAACCCAAGACCCAATAGACTCAGCGGTCCTTCTTAATTCATGATTTTAGGTGAGGATGATATTAGCATTTATGCAGTCCTTTGGTACTTCTCTTGTGTAAATGAGAGTGACTCTAGCTGGTTAACAGTGAACAGCAGTGGCTGCTCTCTCAGGGTGCCTATGGCATGGTTAGCTGTTCGGTGCTTTGGTGACAGAATTAACACCATGTGAATGATGAATATTGGAAGATCTCGATAGCAGTTTTTGCCTCTGCCTGTAATTCATGAAGTGAGAACTCTTTTTACCCACTGCTGTTGTCTCCCCAAGTTTATCCCCGAGTTTATCTCAGTGGTGGGGATGAGGCAGATGAGAAGCAGGTGGTGGAGAGCTCTGGACATCTGCTTTCAAGGCCATCCCAAAATGCCATTTGAGTGGCTCACTGCAAATGCGAGATTCTGGAGCAGGAGTAGTCCTGTCCTCTGTCATCTGGGTAAAACGTGGGATCCTGGGAGGTCTTAATGTGTGAGCTGCAGCTTGAATAAAGCTGTTGGAGCAGTTTAACTGTGCAATGCTTAACTTCAATTAAGTTGTCAAGTTTAGCATTGCTTTAGGCATTAATAGAGTTTTACTCTCGCTTAAAAATCTGGTTTAGTAATTAACCTCCATTTTATTCTGGAGTTCAGAAGGTGCTCATTTAGTGCAGCAAATCTAATGTCATGTGAATTAAAACATGAAAGATATGCAGTAATGAGAAACCGAAACAGGGCAGTGCAGAAATTTGATTATATGCAGTTTACAGGGAGCTGTGCTAGAAGCTGCGTTCTTAATGAGAAGTGTGTTAAAGGCACAGTCTTGCCTCTGCACTTGCAAGGTTGAGGGAGGTTCTGAATTAAATTGGGAGTTAGTAATGGAGCTAACTTACTGTATTTGTCGTGTTGCACACAGAGTTTTTGTTGCATCAAGGTTTATTGTACAGCATTTTCTGAAATCTGGACGTGGGATGGCTGTGACTGTACAGCTACCAAAAGGTGTGAGGCATGTGCAGGGGCTGGGAGGGTGCATAAAGATGAAAATCCCCTTTTCTGTTCTAGTGGAAGTCTGAACCCCAACTCCAGCATATTCCTCAGAGTTTATTGTTGGAGAGAGGCACAGAAGGTGGTACACGAAGGAGAATTACACCTGCAGGCAGCAGAGTTGCTTCACAAAAATTGGCCTGGTCTTTGTGATTTAGTTGGTAGAACTCTTCATGCTGGTGTGCCTGTATTTTACATCCTACCATAGCCACTAGTGTTATAAAGTCCCCAGCTCCTCTGGCACAGGGACTGTTTATCTACTCCCAGAACCGAATACAGATGTGTTTAATTTTCCTCAGAAAGTGTCAGTTTATTGCACGTATGTGTGGCCTGTGTGCCAGCTGGTAAGTCCTGTGCTTTTCAGGACTGGGCTGCTGGCATCACACCAGTTCACAGAGGCTGACTTGCCTTTAGATATAAGGTACAGGCCCTCAGACAGCCTGGAAAACTGCACCAGCTTCTGCTGCCCAGGAGTTTTGGGTGACTGCAGGGATAAGGGGTAGCTTCCCCTTTTTATACTGGACATTGCATGCACAAAATGCAGATTACACATCTTTTTTTTCCTCTGGGAACCAGACACTGCGTAACAACTCCAGTTCAGGACATGAACATTTGCAGAACAATGTTGTCTGTTATGCTTTTGCCCTGTAATGTGCATTCTCACATTAAAGTGCACATTTACCAATTATTTGTCGTTGTCTACTTCAGAAAATGTTGAAGGCAAAGATGCAGAAGGCTCAGCATTTTTCCAGCCATCTCTCTAACCTAGGTATGTGAAATCAGAGGCTTTGTCTTCGCTATCATTTGAGTGATTTAGGGTAAAAGATATCTTCTTATCACTTACTTAGCTGCTCGACTTCCAAGGCAGTAATAATGTGGGGTAAAAGTTCACCTCACTAGTGTCAGAAGGACTCTGCACTACGTGGGTGTGGTTTTGTGCTACACCTGATGTCTGCAAGGTATGGCTGTGCCCAGTCCTGAGAAGGGTCTGGGCTGTTAAATGGCTATAATGAGAGTTGGTTTATCTCACTGATTCAATGGGAAAGGACCACATGTGCTCAAAAGTAAAAAGTTTTCCATCTGCTGACAGAACTGACTTGTGCTATGGCCACACGGTTACAAGACCCAACCCAGGGGAAGATGGAAAACCAGACTGTGGCCCAGACTCCTCCTGCTGTGGCAGCTTGCAGTTATGCTGGGTTGGATGGAACTTCAAACCATGCTGCTGACCTTATAAAAACATGGAAGAAGTCATGTGTGAGTTGCATGGTTGCTGGCCTGTGGTTGTTTCTTCGTGTGCAGTTGAACTTTGCTGTCTTAAAGCCAAAGCCAGCATTCCAGCAGAATGTGTGACAAGTACCATGCTTACAGCCAGTGACACCTTTACCACTAGGTGCAGTTTGAGGACTTTTGTGTCTGATTCTCGACATACTCAATTTCTGAAATGAAGAAGCAGCATATGCCAGTGGTCAGTTAACCTGCTAGGGCTCTCTTCATGAGCTTTATGCTTACTCCATAGGAACCATGACCCAAAAATACAGGCTCACCAAGCTAATCATCTTACAGCTCAAGCATAGTTTAGTTAATTCTGTGTAATAATTTACTGCTGTCAGCTCTGCAGCCGGAGTTATCTGTGTGCAAAGTCCTGGTTCACAGCAAATACCACGTAATGCAGGTTAACACTAACCCCTCTGACTACAGACTAAGCTAAACTGTCTTAGAACACGTTGGCTGTTGTCTAACAGCACACGTGGCTGCTCTGTCTGCTCTGCTGCTGCATGGTAACTTGTTTAGCCAAGGGATTCTGATGGACTGCTGGAGTCCTCCTGCCACTACTGAGGCCTGGAACCATTCGTGTTGAGTGAGGCTGTGATGGCTGAGTTGTCCTGTGTTAATCCATCTTCCGTGGAAGACAGAAAATGAGGATGAAATGGGGTTTAATTCTTCCAGTGAGTAGCTGCTGCTGTTAACTGTGGACTAGCTTGACAGGGTTCACATCTGTGTTAACTTTCAGAAGACAACATGAAGCTATTATGCAGTTACTACCCACTCCAGGATCTGCACATCAATTAGGAGAGGCTGCTTACTCATGCTCCTCAAAAGTTGTGCCAAAATAGCTATTACATTATGTCAGAGCCCGTATTTTCATCCTGAACAATTAATCAGAATATAAACCTTGTTTCTCCTCAGCAGCTTTGAATACAGACCTACAACTTTGATACAGGGTGCTTTCATCTGTACTGGTTGAAGAGGGCTCCCCTGTTGTTGACACACATCAGGGAAGTGGTGATGAAACATGACATTATTTTGTCAGCAGCATATCTGGGAAGCTCCAACACCACCATCTTCTGTAAACAGCTTTTGTTCTGTGTGTTATGACTTATTCTAGTGCAACACTTGGGGTCCCTGCTCGGGACGCAGTGTCCCGTGCTGCTGGTAGGTGCTGTGTGAGCATCAGGGGAGGTGGTGGGCTGCTTCACAGCAGCTCTGCCATCTGAGAATAAGACATGAGAAGCAGATGGCTGCAGGGGGAAACAATGAGGCAGAGCTGTCAGCATGATGGGATGGAGTCCTGCTGCACCCACGGCCTCGCTGTTGGCAGAACCCTGCTCCGTGTCCTGCCCAGGAGAGAGCTCTTGGTGGACTTGGTTGAGGCAGGTACACCTGGAGGTACCTTCAAGGATCTCCCTTTGTAAGTGGGAAAAAGCACTGAGCAGTGCTGGAAAGCTGTTGGAGAAATGTGGCATTGTTGGTGACCATCATCCAGCTCTCCTTCTCGAGCAACAGGAAATGGCAGCTCTGGATCCTAGCCCTGTCCCCTTGGGTATTTGTGGTGGTCCATTATGGCCTAGAGATGCAGGGCAGCAGGGCCTTGGACAGGTATAGGGTCTCAGCTAAGATGTGACATGTGAAGGAAGTAATGCCTGTGGTGAAGTGACAAAAACTGCTGTAACAAAAGCAGAAGAATATTTGCTTTACCAGTGCTTCCGTGGAGACACATTTGTGTCCTGATTTTCCAGGCTGTCCTCCTATAAGAGCTGCCTGGTAATGCTGTTCAAGAGCTCCTTTTGCGGGAATATTTGTACTGTGCAGCCCAAAACTTGAATGAGGATTCTACAGAGAAAACAGTACCATAGTACTGATGGCCAGACTAAGCTCTGTGCTGTAATTCTTGATCCCTATGCACAGTTTTCTGTCTTTTTTTTTTGTCTTTTACCAAATACCTTTAATGCAGAGAACATTATAACTCAGAAAAGGCGGTGTATGATAAAAATAGAAGCACTTGCTCCAATTCTTCCATATGTTAATGGCTGGATTTTCAGGCAAGAGATTCCAGTAAGATGTGCCAACAGTCTGAATACCTGCACGTGCCGTGGCCCTCTTTCCATGAAAAAGCTGTTTGGGTTGGAGACGAGGGTGAAGTCATTGGGAGTGTTTGGTATCTCTGTGAACTGAATCCAATTCAGTGTGATTTTATTTGAAGAAACAAAGTATTGTAATTCCTGAGGTACTTGCAAGGTTCTTGCTTTGGAAATCCTGTCATACTTCCATTTATTTCTTCTCCATTGGAAAATCATGAGTGTATAATTTCAACACACTGGAGGGCCATCTGGAAATTACTGGAGCAGCCTAAATTACACATTACATTTGATAAAAACTTTTCAAAGACCCTTTCTATGGGGAAAGGGAGGATGGAAACCTGGAAAAAGCTTTAACAGGAAAAACAGACAGAGATTAGGGTTCAATAAATAGGAAATTATGGTAATGTTTTAATGCAAAGAATATACACAGGCAGAGATGTTAGATGATGATTGAACACAAATGTTGAACCATCAAAGTGGTCCCTTGCCAATGGCTGCTCTCTTGGTTTATTCTTTCTTCTACCAGTTAATGTATATGACTTCAAGATGCAAACCACTTTTCTATCATTCCACGAGATACCTACCTGGATTAAAATAAAAGTAAACACTTGAAATTAAATAATATGGCTTTGTAGGGAAAGTAATAAGCTTAAGCAGGTAGTTAACACGTGGATTTGGTTGCTCAGGAGTCTGTGGAGGTGGGTTGTCCTGGAAGGCTCAAAAAGATTGGGCAGTTTCATGGACAAACCTGGACTGGGGTTGCTCTATCCCTCAGCTGATGCTGACTGTGGATGCTGGAGGGGAGCAGAGCATGGAGAGTAGCTCCTTTCCCGCTGGAGACAGGGTGCTGAACAGGACAGAATGTGACTCTGCCTCTGCCATGCCTTCTCCAGCACCTGGGATCTGGTTACTGCTCAGCTGAGCTCTGGCAGGTTGGATGTCTCGTTCCTTCTTTCTCTCCTTGTTTCGAACCCAGGAACAACTCGTCAAAGTGTGGATTAATGAATCATTGCAAGTGCTTGATGTGTTGGCAGCTCCTTGCCACCCAGCTTCACACTCTGTTCTGCTGCCGTAATTTTAAGAAATTATTGGAACAGTGCCCTCCTCCCCCCAGAAAAGTCTATCCAGAGATCTGGGAAGTAATGTATGCAGCCTTCCCCCAGTTTATTTGTACCAAGCCATTTGGGTAGGCTTTGGTGTTAGTTTTAGCTACAGAGCAGGTTTTAATCAAGGAATCAAAATCTTGGATATACTTTACTCTGAGAAGGTAATTGAGCCAGCTATTCCAGAATTGATGAAAACAAACTCATCCGAGTTGGGAGAATCCAGTCCAAGACACCAAAATCTCCCAAGTCCATAAGAAAGAGTTTTGCTTTACATGGGGTATTAGTCATTATCCTGTCAGTCTTGTTTGTTAGTTTCATTTAGAATTTATTTAGCAGTCTCTCATGCCAAGCTGTGTTCTATGTTCATTTTTGCACATACAGGAGACTTGTTTATTCTCCCAGTGTCTTAGTTTGGATGAAAAACTGAAATCTGTGCTTTCATCAGCTATTTGTCGTATTTTATTTGACTCACAAAGTCCATATCATGATGTACTTCAGCGTACATGTTAAAACAACTTAGCCCAGTCCTTCTAAAAGGCTTCTGTCTCTGGGGAGCAGATGCCTCATGAGGGGGATCTGCTTCCCTTGGTTTTGCTGAGGGGTCAGTAGGTAGTATTTGTACTTCCAGCAGAGAAGAAATAGGGAGTTATGGAAGTGTATTGTCCTTTCCTGACTGGGCACTCAATGAATCTTTGGTTTTTCACCCCACATCCCTGTAACACTTGACCCTTTGCTTTCAGAAGCAGATCCCAAGGCACATTGCAGGTGAGACTGGCCAGAGGAGGAGTTTCCATTTTACAGAGGGGTGAAATAAGGGACAGTGTTTCATCTGGAAGCTGGGAATTGGACCTTTCCTTCAGATCCAGAGGAACAGTACCCTTCTCCAAGAACTTAAACCCTTTTCCAGTATTTGAAAAGTTGCCTGCTCGCCTCTGCTAGTGTTCCTGCCTTTTATTTTCCTCCATTTCTGCAGTGTCAGGAAGAAAAAATAAATCTGTAATCCAAGCAACATCCTAAATATAGAAGTGCTAGTTTACAAATGAGAAATCTTTCTGATGGCTTCAAAATGGTTTTGTAATAAAAGGAAATGTATTTGACACTGCCAGAATTTACAGTCCCACCAGAGACTTGTGAAAGAACTGCTATACCAAACAGCCTGGGCTGGAATGGAGCTTGTTGACACGTAGGGGTTACTGAAGGGTATTTCTGGCTGTTGCCATGAGGATGGCTTAGCAGGAAAAAAATACCTTCCCTGCAACTACTGTAGGGCCTGTCTGTACCGTCAGCTTTAAGAAAAAGCATTTTAACAGAAGGTGGTTAAGGAAGGAGGCTGCTTTTCAAAATGGGTACCAGAACATGGCCCTTGAGAGCCAGGAGGAAGGGGTTATGAGCAAGTCTGCTGTGGGTGGTACCATCTAATACTGCTTTTGGCTGTTTAACCGAGTAAAAATCAGTTTTGCTGGAGTCCCTCCAACTTTCAGGCTGTATTTCTTTTCCTCACTCTTTCTTTCTCCAAAGTCTTTCAGACTTTGAGTCTCTCATACGTTCATTTAAAATTGCAGGAAGGTGTCACAGTGGTCTTCAGGTGCTGTCAAACACAGAGACCATTCTCAGCCATTTGATGAGATTTCTGCTATGGGTTTAGAGGTGAATGGTCTTATTCCTTTAGACAGCAATTATTTGCAGCTGCATCCAGCTCTGTTTGGTACTTAGAGGCACAACCACAAAGGAGTTACTGAAAATGAGTAGTTTGCCATGGTTTCTGCTTGATCTACCTTTGGAGGGACTGTCGATGTACTGGGGAGAGAGGAACCTTCTACTCCAGATTCTTAGAGTCCCCAAAAGTAAAATGCTATGGGAGGACTTGAAAAAATGGCTGATGCTAGAAGGGAATAAAAAGTCTGTAATGAACTTTTCTCCTACCAAAAATGAAATAAGTGTGAAATAAGATGGCTAAAACAAGTACTGAAATTTGATCAATATAATTGTCTATTAGAACTGAGGATCTAATGCTTCAGTGTCTTCAGAGGAATTTGCCTTTTCATTCACTGTCACACATGAGGCTTGCACTACATTCTTTTCATCTGCAGGCCTCCTAAGGGCTTTCTTTATTGCTTGCCTGGGAATCCTATGTCAGAAAATAATCAGAAAATGGAATGTCATGGTTTGCTGAACATTGAGGATTTGTATAAATGTTTTGCTAAAGATGAGTTCCCCGTGCTGCCTGACAGTGGTTTAAACAGCAAAACCCCAGTTTTAAAGCCTTAGTTTTCATCCACGTTTAGGCCTGTGATTGTATAACCTGTTTCTGTGGGTGGTGGGGCTTTGCTCTGCCTTTTTCTGTGTTTTTGACTTGAAGGCTTCTGCTGCCCTGACACCACTGGCTCTTGTTTGAGTCCCCACTGTGCTGGGGACCACCAGGCTCTGTTCCTCCTTGGTACGCAATGAAAATACCTCCATGAGCTCTCAGAGATGTTTCAGGTTACATAAACCAGGATTTAAAATAGTATCTTTTTCACAACATTTGGAACACGTGTTCGTGAATATAAATTTTCAGCGCAGTGCCAACAGAGTTAGTTTAACAGATGCAGAACTCTGTTACTAAGAATAGTTTCTGCAGTTATCTCCCCACACAAATTTTCTCCCTGGGCATTTGCTATGTGCTTATCAACACTGCAGAAGATCATATGCATGTTCTTTTTTTTTTCAGAAAATAGTCTGCAAGCTTTCTGCTTTCAGAAGCTATTGAAAGCACGTTCTTCTGAAGCCACACTGAGTTTCAACTGATGAATCAGAATTCTGCATGGAAAAATTAGGGTACAAACACAATAAGAAAATTTAGCAATACTTTTTTTTTTCTTGTGTTTTTTTTTTCCCCTCATTCTTGCTTTCCCTTGGTAAACAGCAACACTTGCTGGCAAGAATGGGAATAACAGATCAATCTGCTTATTTTCAGTTGTCGGATTTGTGTGTGTCAGTCATGCAGCTCTTTTCCAGCTGTTTGCCAGTGAGGATTTACCTGGTGGGGAGGAAGAGTTAATGTCTTTGCAAAAGATGCAGACTCCTCCCTAGTGACATTAAGCCCATAAGAGAACCTGAAGTCAATTTTAGATGTTATTTGAATGAAAGCCGAATTCTCAAGAGTTTTCCCACTAAAATAAAATGCTCTTAGGCAGATGAGATTTGGTCACCAGTAAACTCAGGAAGCTATATTTAAATAAGAAAGAAAGAGTTAATTGAAGGTTGCCTGTCCCTCTTTTGCCAAGCAGCAGGACTTTTGTAGGGTGTGAAACTGTGGTTATTAGCCAGGGTTAATGGGGATTGTCTCATTCATTACCATACACTGTTAAGAGTAAATGTTGGTTCCTCTGTTCAAGCAGTGCTTCTGTTGCCAGTGCTGTCAGGAGATCTGCTTCATTTAAAAAAAACAAAGACCTGGGCTTGGTATGTTAGTAGCCATTGAAGGGGAACATAAAGGAAATACAATAGGAACAACGCACTGAAAAGAAACACGGTTTTTAAGGTAGTTGAGTGCTTAATTCTTTTGTAATCAAAGAGAATTCAAGTGCCCACACACAGTAAAAATATGGCTGGGGAAAAGAAAGTGTCAAAACTAGCAAAAAGCCTTTGGGTCTGCTGAAGTAAAGGGGAAAAAATGAGAGAAAGTACATAAAAAAAACCCAAACCAAGCAACCAAAACGAACAAGAAAACTCCCAACCAAACAGAAAACCCACCTTGTTTTGGTGGAGGTTGAGGAACATGACTTGATTTGCCACGATGTCCTTTCTGTATCCCTTTACCTCTGACAGGTGGCAGTGGAACGTGGAGGTTCTGCATCAAGTGTGAACACTGCAGAATTACTTGTCTTCTGTCTGCTTTGATGTCCAGTAACTTTAATATATAAGTTATAATTTTAGAGAAATGGGAGTATTGAGGTTTTACATCTCTGTTTTTGTGCACGTTTTAAGTTTTGTTTTTAAGATTGCATTGTTTCTTGTATGTGCGACAGCACAGTCCTAAATCTTTGGATGATCAAGGAAAAAAAAGAAGAGTTTCTGTGAAAGTGTGTGGAATAATGTGTGTGGCTTTACTTGGGAGAAGGAACCTTTTACATGTGTCCCGTGAACATCACTGCTGTTGGGTTGCTGCTGAGGGATTGGCAGAGTTGGATAGCTTGGATAACTCTGAGGCGAGTGAGCATCTGCTAGAGTGGACACAGCTCTGTGCTTTGGGAAGAGTGGGGGATAAGCTTCCCTGATAACTGGGTTTTGTACTTTTTTTTAGTCGAACTTGATAATACCTTCTTGTGAAGGTTACTGGGGTTGGTGGTGTGGTCTGTAGTGTCAATTCTCATCTTTCTAATTCGGAGTTCAGTTCATTGGCACCCCAGCTGCGGTAGGGAACCTCCCTGGGAGTTGTTCCTTCCCCACCCCGGTGGTTTCAATGGAAAACGGATTTTTCAGCAATTTAAAACTTTTTCTGTAGGTGGCATTTCTTTCTGCTAATTTCTTTCAAGCTTTTGCAGGCTTCAGCATTTGTGGTGCAAAAAAATCTGTGCTGGGCTATTTGCAGGATTCCCTAAACAAGGAACTACTGCTCTGAGTCTGGCTCTAAGCGTTACAGTCCTTTTCCTTGCATAAAGACCACCTGTGTGGTTGGATTCTGCATGGATTCCTCTCCTAAAGTAACTTTAGGGTCTGCTGTTGGGAGAAGAAAACATAGCTGGGCCAAGGAATCTGGAGCCTGCTGTCATGTACTTTACTTGTCTGTACCTGGGGGCAAAACTGATTCCTGAAGTTGTGTAGGACTTCCCCCTTGGAACACGGAGTAGGAGTATGGGGAGGCAAAGGAAAGCTTGGGATTTTCCATATTCTTGTGTTTAATTTAAGATGGTGATTCAGCCAGCCAAGGGAGACAGTTCATCTGTTCAGCTCTGGTACAGGCGTTGCCTCTTCTTGTGCCAAATACCTTTGAGGATGGGAAGAGACAACTTGGTCCTTCTGGAAACCTGAGAAGAATTTTGGTGGTTAAAAAGAAGTAAAATAAACTTGAATCTGCTGAGTCTGTGCCGCCTAATTTGCACTAATAGAAGATAGTAGGGATTACAGCTGAGCTCAAGAAAAAAAATCTATGAGTATGTAATCTATGAGTATGCAATTTTAAGGAAACCTTCTATTTCTGACTGATCTGTGTACCTTGGTGTTTTTATGTCTCCTGGAGAAGGCTACTGTGTGTGATTAGTCCATCCAGCAGCTGTGGTAACCCATAACTGCAGAGCGCTGTGCTGTAGGTCTGAGATAAGTGTTGAAATCTGCACTTTTATTTCTGAAACACGATACCAATATAATAACTTCTGAAGATCAGCGATAGATTAGCAAATACTTGGTGAGTCATACCTTCCCCTTGCTGTTTTTCTTTTTTTTTTTTTTTTCTTAAGCATGTCATAAACGTTTAGGAACGCTCATTCATCCCAGATAGGTGTGAAATCAATCTCTGATGCATAGGGTTGTGACTCAGGGAGTGGAAACAAAAAGGCTACTTGGTGTAATGTCTGCTGTTGTCCTCTTGCCAAATGCCTTGAGCAGAGGGGGAAATCTCTTCTGCTCCAGTTTGTTTGGGAGATGCTTTGAAGATTATGGATCTCTTCCATATAGCAGACACCCAATTAACTGTGATTAGGAGGGTTGTAGGTAATAGCTCTGCTATGAGGATGAAGAGAAGATGAGAAAGATGAATAGCACAGGATGTGAAGGTATTGGCTGGATGTGTGAGAGGAGGTGATGGGGTATTGGGAGTCTTGTTCCACGGGGAACAAGACAGCAGGGGAGCGTGAGACATTCCGGCCTGGAGGGAGCTTTTTCGGGAGGGTTTCTAGGGCAGGTGTCAGCAGCTGGCTGGGAGCTGATGTCAAGGTGAGTTTCTACTTAATCTCCTCTCTCTGGCTGCAGTTCCTCTCTTTGTTGTCTATGTGCCTTTGGCCCTTCTGATGGAATAAGTGGGACTCTCTACCTACGAGATCCTAAGGTCTTTTATGCAGCACAAAGAGGAACTCAAAGCCTTTTGAATCTGTCTCTTGCCCATTCTTTCTGGCTTGAAATTAAGTATGTCGAATATATCTTTAGCTGTGAGAACTTTCATTATCCTTCCATGTCCATCTTCTGTCCCCAGGATGCTCCCTATCCCTTTCTTCCCATACTTGCTCTTGCAATGGAGCTGGTTCTGTCTGTTAGTAAAGTGAGCTGGGGGCCACAATTTCCTACATGTTTTTCACCTTCTCCCTTCCCACCTTGGAAGCCTTGTGTTGCAGCACATGTGCTTCACCTTCCCAAAGCTTTTGCTGTGTCCAACGGATCACATTCCATGATTGTTGTCTTTGTGAGCCACTTAAAATGATTTTATTAGGGAACTGTGCTGTAAGTTGAGAGATGGCAGGGAGTGGGTGTCGTGTTTATACGGCTCTTGGTGGCACACAGGAGCCTCTGTTCCCAGTGGATGCCATGTATGCTGGAGCTTGCTATTCCAGGGACAGATTCTATCCAGCCTCTTGCACTCGGCTGATGGAGCAGTTCTCAGGGCTCCCTTGCATGCTGAGTGTGTTTGAGCAGTGTTGATGTTCCTGTAATTGCACTGGGTGGACAAACAGGCTGCTTATTGCTCCTGTGATTGCCCAGGAAATGTTCTGTCAACTCCACCCTTTTTTTTCCTGATGTGTAGCACATCCCTCTGATCCAGTGTTGAGCTAAGCTGGAGAGGGGAGCAGAACACTGGGTGAGTCATCTCACAAAGCTTTTGCAGCAGGTGTCTGGCTGAATCTGCTTACCTGCCTTTCTTAGCTCTCAGTCTTTTCCTGCCCCATCTCTCGAGTTTCTTTGGGTTGCTGTTTAACAAGGTGCTCTTACAGAAAGAGACTTGCATTCTTTCCCTTGAGATCTTCAGCTTGCAATGGGGATAAATTGGCAAGTAAAGATGATCTTGAGATAGTTTCTGCTGCAACACTTCTATGGCAGCATGGCATAAAGTCAACTTCATTCAAAGAAAATGATTGGAAAGGATCAGCAGAGCAGCACCTAAGGAGGAAGGAGAGGGAGGACTCTCAGCTACAATGCTGTTTCAAGTAAAACTTTGTGTTGGCCTTGTTGCATCAAAATGAATTGACCACTTCATATGGAAAAGATATTTCTCCTTCCTTCAAAGGGAAGAGATCCACAGTAGGAAGTGGTTGGGTTTTTTTATCATTATTAAAAAAGACAAACAAACCCTTTGGCTACCATCTATTGTAAGGACTGCTGCTGTCTCCTGGCACTCTTCTGTCTCCCCTCATGTTTCTTATGTTGTCTGTCTTCTATAATTAAAGTTTTTCAGGACATGAGTGGTCATGTTTGCTATTTGTGTGGTGCTGTTTGTACAAGATGCTGATTGGTGTTGACTGCTCCTGTGCTGTGGCAGTGCAAACAAGTAATTAAATAGCAGATAGAGGTTTGGTGTATATATGAGTGATTATTCTTAACCCCTCTGATATGCTAATATGGAAGGGGAAATACAGACAGAGCGTTAGGGTTTGTGACTTTGATAAATAAACTGTTTTCAGGTAGTGGGACAGTGGGTAAAATATCCAATGTGCTCAAGGGAATGTGGCTAAATAGAAGCCTCTGAGTACAGGATACTGTCAGTTGGAATTGCAGAAACAAGTCATTCAGCAGCTGCTTGGTTTAATACTTTGAAAGGTTATTGTAACTTTTAATGCGGATGGGCAAACCTCTACCCATTTAAAAAACTAATTTTGTTCAAATGTGTACAATAGTGTGTATTAATTCATTTGATCCTCATCAGTTTTTTACCTAGTCAGAAAAATAAAGGTGTAATAGGGTCTCCAGTAAGTCCTTTTTGACATAAATCCACTCTTTTAGTCCTCTGTCACTGGATAAATGCTGTATGATTTCTTTTCACAATGTAAATATTTAAAGGGAACATAACTTGTCAGTGGAAACCATCTAATTAAAAGTATTAGGAGCTGTGTTTATTTATAACATGTATGAATAATTATTACTCAAAGTCTGGGTATTATTTTCTTGGGAAGTCCCTCATTAGAAACTCTGCATCATCAAGGGTGAACTGCACTGTTACTTAACCAGTTTCGGTTCGCATCTGGGCAGAGGCGTCAGAAGAGAACTGCAGAGGCAAAAGGAACATGCTGTGAATTTGAAAGCAAATTTTACAGCATCCCAGCATTTTTCGTAATTATTTTTAAATATATGTCTGGAGCTTAAATGCGGTCAGTGCTGAGCTGCCTGACCAGTGCAAGGTTATGTGCACAGAGTGTTGTTCTGGGTGGTGCAGGGAGGAAGGGGGACAGCAGTCAGGGAGGGAGATGTGTTTCCTCCCCTTAATGCCAGTGCTGCTGAGCATCTCTGGGCCTGCCATGTACCTTCTCCCAGACTGCACTCCCTCGGTGCAGCTCTGCTTGGATTATACATCCAAGCATTTGGCCCCTCTCCATTTCCTTGAGAACAGGGACCATTGTTTGCGCTTGGACAACATTGGCTGTGTTTTCTAATTCAAAAAATGCCTTATAGAAGAGGTCTTTATCACCATTCCTGCTTTGCAAATGGGGAAATTGAGAGAAGGGAGCAGCTTACCCTCAGGTGATGGAGGTGAGCAGCAGTGAGAAACAGAATCCTTGTCCTCGCCAAGTCCTCTAGTTTTTTCATGTGATGTTAGTGCCATCAAGTAAAACTCTCCCATGAGCTTGTAAAATAGGAGTTTATTGCAAAATATTTCAGAACATGAACAACTTTTCCCTCCATGCAGCCAGAGTTGGATTAGTTGCAATTACTGGTAATCATGGCCTTAAGCTACTGGCAGTGATATTCTTTGACAGGTAGGGATAGCTCAATAGTCAGGGCTGGAGCTTTGAGCTGGAGAGACCTGGCAGACAATAACAGCAACAGCAGGCTGCGTCTCATCTTTCAGGTTCCTGGGAAGGGAAGTTTCTGCCCTGTTTGCTCATGTCTGGGTCTGGGAAGTGCTCTTCTCATGGTCGCCATGCATGGAGAGTGAACTCGGATCAGCTCAACCCGTGAAGCTGCCATTTAGATTTTGTTACACAACACTTGTCCTTTCCTTAAACAGAACAAACCCTAAAGCCTTTGAGGTTCCTTGTCCTTACTTTCTCAATTCTTCAGTGCTTTCTTTTTCAACATTACTTCCCTTTTCTTTAAGATCTGATGGTTAAGTTCTTCCTGGGCCTGTATTTATTCCTGTAAATACTCAGAGAAGGCCCCATCTGTCTATCTCTACATACACCCTGACAAGTATTCTTCTGTCTTTACAACCATGGTACTCCATTGTGCTCTCAACACTTTTCTGGCCCTGTCTTTCTTTGCCTCTTACCTCACCTGCCTTGTCTCCTGCCTTCCTCATGCTGCTGGTGCTTCAGACTCCACCTGTGCCACATCCCTTGGGAGTGTTCCTCACACTCCGACTGTGTCCTGGCAGCCTCTTCTCTGCATCTCTTTTTTCTTGCATTTTTCTGTGCCCTTTTCTCCTGAAGGAGAAGGCCTCTTGTGCTACATTCTTCCTTTTGTACTATATTTTCTTCTTTTCACTGTATTCTCTGTCCTCTCCTTGTACTGTTGAAGAAATGAAATTTCTGTAGCTTCGTGCCTGATAGCCAGATCTTGATTCTTTGTGTTTTCCCAGTATAAAGGAATCCCAGCTATAAGTCTCTACTGTATAGTGTTTTGTACAGCACAAACTCAAGGATGACCCCCACAACTCTTGTTTTGTGAACTTAATTTGGGGTGCAAAGAATAGGAAAATAATACAGAAACAAAGAATGGTAGTAATAGCCACAAATTCAGCCTGCAGGATGACGAGAGGCTGCTTTCCGTATTAAGAAATTTTTGTTAACAAGTGTAGATTGTAAGGATTTTGCTAACTGTCCACTTATGAGACCAGGCTAGGATGGGAGAGCAAGCACTTGTGGCAGGACATGAGTTTGTTTTTTGTTCAGGATAAGGTGACAAGTGATTCTGACCTCTCTGTCACTTTTTTCCTTTTGTCCTCTGTTTGCTATCCATTAATCCTTATGTCCATGACCCAAACTAACCATAATGTGTGCTTTGTAGCTGTCATCTCACTGTGATTTATCTTGGCCTGTTTGCTCAGAACTGTTTGCTTCTGTGGCTAGAAGTGGGATAACCAGGATTTAGCATGAAGGCTGTACTGCATGATGCCAGTGATGTTAAAGCCTTGCTGTGCCTCTGTCATGGAGGAGGAGGAATTCAGATGTGGTGACTTGAATTTGCATGTTCCCATAATACAGCAAAGGAAAACTGCATTGGAAGTTGAGACTTGATCGCATTTTTGCATTCTGTTCATAAATTATTATTTCATGTCCACCCACCCCCTCCCTCCCCAAAACTAATTGAATTTTAGCAGAGTCGGCTTTGCATTTAAGAACTGGGCTCCTGAAAACTGCAGTGGAAATGAATCAATTAATGCCTTATGAACTTAATCATAGAAACATCTCAGTTGTTCCACAATAGCAACATTTTTCTTGGTTTTTTCTTGGCTACAACCAGTAGCATGTGAAAAACCTTTGTTTCTAAAGATGGTCTATATGTTGACATGCTATTGGAACAGCAGGGCACTTCATGTTATTTTAGATTTGATCAGCCTTCAAGCAAAGTGTTTTCTGATAGTTTGGTAGTTTTCCTTAATCACGTGAGAGTGTAGATGCTGGAACTGAAATATAACCATGCAGAGCTCACAGGAGAGAAATGGCTTTCTCCAGTGCCCTGTTTCTGTCATGGATGAGAAGTACATGAGGAATACAAAAAGGTGTGTTTTGGTGGTGGTGTGAGTGCTGTGAGCACCAGGAAGCCTAATGAAGGATTTGTCTGCTAAAAGCTTGTGCTTTCCCCTCCAAGGGCTGCTGTTGATCTAATGAAGCAGTCTCCTTGCAAACTCTTGAATTGCTCATGCCCTGTGATCATCGTGGCTGCGAGCACATCTCTTTTTCTTACTAAAAGAATATAACTTTTGATGCCTTGACTGAACGTGTTTGTTCATCAGGTGCTCTTAACAAGTGCTTTGTGGATGCATCCTGCAGTCATCTGTCCTGGTTTTCTTTATATTTAGGCAAGGCAAAGGAGCTGTACTGAATACTGTCAAGACTGCCCAAGGGTGGTCTGAGCTGTCTCCTTTGAGTCTTGGAGTTCTGGCCCAAGATCTTTAAACAATGACTTTTCTGTGTGGGTGAGTCCAGCTCATGGTATCTGCAGCTTGTCATCCTAAGTGTGGGGTGAGGGGTATGAAAGACCGAGCTGGAAGGAGGAAAAGAGAGGATAGAGAGAGGCAGGCAACTTTATCTTGAAGCTCAAAGCCTGACTTAAGGAGGTGATGTGAGAAGTGGGAGCTTCTGTAGGATTTGCTGGCTTGTCTGTTTCATACTTATAAAGTAATAGTTGTGCTCTAGTCAGTGACAGTGCAGCTGAAATAGAGGCAAGTGCTGAGGCACTGGGGTCTCCCTTCTCCCCACCAGTGCTCTGTGCCCTGCATAAACTTGGAGAGATCATGAGTATTTTCTTCAGAAGTTTTGGGAAGGCTTGCTGTGTCAAGATGTCTGTGCTGCAGTATGTGATGGCTTGAGTGACACTGCCACATGGATTCTGTGCTCGGTGGCTCTGACCCCTGGCCAGATCATCGCATGTCTGAAGGCTTAGTCACCTATTAGATGAAGTTTTTGAAATATTTTTGTTTTATTTTAGTTTATCAAACAAGGCTCACTAAATTGTTCCAAAACCTATGGAATATTGTTTGTCCTTAGTCCAATAGAAACAGTTATTTTAAAGTGCTTGGAGAAAGTGCTTCTCAATATATGCTCTGGTATTTCTCTTGACTGAAATTGCTTGTTAACTTGGTGATGCAGCAAGGCTGCTGTCTGGAATAGATCATCTAATACACCCTCTACTGCTCTGCTCAGTCAGTGTGTGTGTTTCCTTAAGGATGCTACAAGAAACACAAATATAGCTGGAGCACCTAGTCTGGAGTCAGGGACAAAAATAAACATGACATTATTATATTAGACTTGGCCACGGTTCTGACTGGTGGTGTGTTTTGATAACTTTGACATCTAATATTTTTAAGCAGACTTTAAGGTTCACAGGCTTTGCTAGTTGAGTGGATAAGCCTTTCTCAGTTCATTTTTTTCTTTGATGTTCTTGTTTTGGTGTTTGCATCCTTCTCTGAAGGCTGCAATTACAGAAAGGCAGGGTTGTGCTTTTCCCTGCTCATACCAAAGTGGCACTTGGACACAATGCCCCAGCTGCCAACTGCAAATGCTTTTTTTTTGGTACAGCAAGGTCAAAATTACACAGACCTGCAATCAGCTCACTCTACTACCTTACTAAAACATTTTTTGTAGCTCTTCTACCTCCCTTCATGCACTGAAACACCGAAATTTAGAAACGTTGGAGCGCAAGGGTTAGATTGTGCTGTGAATTTGCCACAACTCATTTGGTGTGCATTATGCCCATTCAGACTGTTAAATGGCAGTTCTCTTTCTCCTGCTTGTTTTGGGAAGCCATGGGCAGCTTGCCAGCTGAGTTTGGCCACTGGGCTGCTTTGGGTCCATGTCACTGCTATTACTCCCACTGCTATACCAATAGCTGTATTTATATTTGCAGTATCACCAGCGACAGCCTTTCTATTTTAAGAATCCCTGGCATGCTGTAGCCTTTCCAGAACATGATTTGCACTCTTAGGGAAAATGAAAGATGCATCCAACAGAAAGGAGCAAGCTTGCAGAAGTTTGGATGTACATCAAGTTTCCTTGGGGCGTACCTTAGGAGAAATGATGGCTGGTTATGAATTATGGTAAAAGACTTCTGTCACTTACAGAAAGCTAACAAAAAGATTCTGACTGAGTCTGATTAATTTTTTCCAATGCATTTACACTAGTCAAGTACTTCTGATTTCAGTTCTGAATAACTATTAACTCAGCATTGTGGATTTGTCACTGATATTGATGTTCAGTAAAGAAGGTGCTTCTCCAAACCATAATCTTCTCCTAAACTTGCTTAAAGGTGATAAAAAGGTGTTCTGGGACCCTGGCACTGTTGTGGAATAGCAGTATGCTGAACAACCTGTGTGTGTGTGTGTTTTGCATTTGAGCAGGAAAAATGGTAAAGGTTGACTCTTGTTTCAGGGGGAAGACAGGGAGTTCAGCCCCTCAATGTTCCCTTGCAGTCAGATTTTATCCATTAGTGTTTAAAAAAGCAGTCAGGAAATTTGCTGCCTCCACATGAAGTTCTGTGCTTGATGAGGAGAGGAGAACATGTGTAAGGTTTCAGTGGTTTCTTGTTGGCTCAGCTAACTGAATTTTAGTAGTTGTCAACATTATTAAAAGCTTACATGATATCTCTAGTTAATTCTATTAAAAGAGTTTGGCTGGTATAAACATTCAATCTCTGACTCTCTTAAAATTACAGTAGGTCAGCAGACAAACTTACAAGGATTAATAAAGATTTAACAACAAGGGCCCAGACAGTAAATGACTTGTGTAGAGCCTGTGTCCCTGAAGGTGCACAGAGGAGTTACTGAAGAGTAGCAAGGGTCTTGTTGCAACTGTGAATGTTCTTATTGATCTTTCCAGTGGGTGATGCAGTGCCTGGCCAGCGTCATTCTTGATCCTGTGGCTGAAACCTTTCTAACGGGAACAAACCATTTTAAAGTATATGATAAGTAAATTAAGAGACAGGGATTAAATGTCACTGTTTCTGGACCAGAAATAATTTGGGTTGGAAGGAACCCCTGAAGGTCATCTGCCCAACCCCTTGGCTCAGTGTACAGAGATGTCTGACCCCTTTCCACAGCCCCAGATCTAAACCATCTCGGCAGTGAGCAGCCAGCCAGGAACCAAGGCAGGCCCACTGATTTCTAATGTGTTTCCTTTTTGTCAGAGGGCTCAGCAGTGCCAGGGCTGTGGGGCTGCTGCCTTCCCTTGCAGCTGCCAGTGCTGGGCACTTCCCAATGCACTTCCCTGCCTGGATGTTCCAGGTTTCAGAACGTTCTCAGCCGTGCTGATAGGTACATTGTGGGTGGGAAGAGTTTGTTTCCTATTGAAGAAATTAATTGCTGGTAACTTCCCACATTCTTCTTTCTCGATTTTGTCACTGAATATTTTCCAGGACCTGGGTTTTTTTCTGGTAGCAGTTTTGGCTGGAAAAGCTATAGGCTGTTTTTCAGTTCTGTTCAGTCAAAAGCAGCTAATATTAAGAGGAAAGCTCATTTGCATTTTCAGAACTTGTAGATGATTAAGTTTTTGGTAGCAGAGTTGTTTTTTTTTTTTCTTTATTTAAGTGCTAACAAAATATGTGCATGTACAAAAGCTGTGTTTGAGTGCACAGAGATTAAGCCAGCTAAAAATAGCGTCTTCTGTGACCCTGCTGGAATTTTCTTTAAGCTTGGAAACACTGAAGTGTGTGTTTTGTCAGATTTGAATCATGAACCTTGAAGAAGAGCTAATGACTTCTTATTTCTCACCCCTAATCTTCAACTAGAGCATTCTTTATGTGAACAGCAGATCAGTCTGAAACTGTACCTCAGGCTTCACATATCTTATTTAACTTTGCTTACTTGCTTTGTTCATTGTAACATTTTTTTCTGCTCCGGTCAGTGTGTTTATGAAAAATCAGACCCATGCGAGCTCTGCAATTGTTGCTGGGGGTGGCAGTTCCCCAAATCTGCCTTATTTTCTGTTGTACTTACTTAAAACCAGGCTTTTCCTCTTGAACATCTTGTAACTCTTAACCTGATGAAATGTGTGGCTTTCTCTGTTACTCTGTCTTGTTTTCCTGGCAACTTAACAAAGACTTTTTAGCTGGGACTAAGTGATGAGCTCTTGGGACAAAAGCTGTATGCTCTGCTACCTGTCCTGGTGGATCTGGTTGTTGGTAAGGTATGGCAAAGCTCTCATTTGCTTTTGGGGCTGAGATTCAGTTCTGGCCTTCAAAAGTGTTCCCAGGATGTGCTGCACCCAAAGTGGCTAGGCTGCAATTAGCATTACCATTAATTATGTTTTACCAACAAAAGAACAAAAAGTGATTAAATCCCCCCCCTCTGGTTTGGTTGAAATTGGAATGTTCTTGTAGGAAGCAATCATAATGCTTTGCACATCCCTTTTTGATGCAGATTTTCTTTCAGCATATATTAGTATTTAAACTATAATAGATGTTTTGGTAATTGGCTGAATCCTTGCTTCAAAAAATCTTTTCTTTAAATTTGTCTCTGTTTCTGTGTAGGACAGAATTGCAAAAAATAAATTCCAGTGCTTGACTAGCTCTTGTTTGGCATGAAGTTGTAGAGCACTTAAAATTCCTCATACAACAGCTTTAATTGCTTGCTAATCTTGCCTAAAGATTGGCTGAGAATGTCAGCTCGGTTCTCCTGTTGCTTATTCTCAGTAGCACAGACTGCAAATGCTCGGGGAAAATGTACTGGGAGCCTTTACTGTAGAAGGGGGAGGCAGGGTGTGGAAACACTTGCCTAGAGGTCAAACTGTTGACGTTTCAGTAGCTGGTTATTGATCTCTATCAGCAGCCTGGCAGTTGTATGGCTTTTGTAGAATGAGTTAATAATTTCTTGGTGCGATGCAAAATCAACAACCACTTGACCCAAGCCCCTCTGTGTAGAAAGATGATGTTGTTGGCCCTAGCTAGGGCCTGGTCTTTCTACAAAAGACTCAGAGTTCGTGGATTGATGATCAGAAGGATTTATTTATAGATAGATATATGGATAGATATTATTAAGATGATTGAGAGAGATCAAGCAGCTTCCTCCAGCAGGTTCAGCAGCTGCGATCATCTCTGTGTCTCTGTCTGTCTGTGTGTCTGTCTGTGTCCAGCACCAGAATGGAATGAACAAGAACACTGAGGAGAACTTCTATTGGTCAGGCAAACACCTTACCATAAATATTTCTCATATTTACATCCTTTTCTCTTGGGAACTACAGGGAGCTCCCTTTAGAAATGGAGTTAACTATTTAGAATTGAAGACAGGTCAGAAAGGAAATAGTTTTCTTCAGCTTTTCTCTGAAATTTCTCAAAAACCCACTGCCAAGTCGAGACCACATCCCTGAGTGTGACCCCTGTGGAAGGGCTTGGTGTGAGATGCTGCTCCCAGCACGTCTGCTCTGCTCCACAGAGCCTTCCTCGACGAGCAGCTCTTTTGGACAAAGCCTGACCGATAGCTGTGCCTTCCTCTTTCCTTCCCACGTTGTGCTGGGCTTTGATGAATGTGTTGGTACTCATGTTGGTGGCTGTTCCCTTTTTTTAGAAACAAATCTTACCCGCGGTAACTCTATATCCACAGTGAGTAATGGAGAAATCATTGCTCGTTAATGATTCACTTGCAGGTTCCTGTATTGCTCTTGCTCAGTCACTGGTGCTGCTGTTGGCTCCGAAGTGTTGCTCAGCCAAGCACTTAGGCTTGATTTTCATGGTTTCAGTAGGGTTGTTGTAATGACAGGGTGGTGGGTGGCTGCCTTTGGTTACTGGTCGTCTGGTCCAACATATATCCCTTCAGAGCTGGTCCTAATGATGCTCTTGGCAGGATTGTAGAATTTCTGTGCTGTTGAACCTTGCAGCTGCTTAAAGACCACTTTTATCAGCTATTTTTTGTTAGTTTGCAAAAACCGTTGTTGGGTGTTTGCTTAAAGACTACCTCATGATTTACCTGTCCTGCTGTGTGTATTCCCTCTATGCTCAAAAGATTAAATACTAAACTTTGAATTTCCATTTTGAACCTTATTTTCAGGAAAAGTTCTCATCCCAGCCTCTCCAAAGCGTTTGCTTTCTGCATGCACACTTGGTGATCCACTTTCTTGGGAAATGCCTGTGCTTTGCTGCTGCAGTTACAGGAATGGTGCCTCTAATCAAGGAACAAAAGTAAACTCCAGCTCTTAATAACTCTGAAACAGAGTCCTGAAAGATGCCTGGGGGTCACAGAGTCCAGTCCTTTGTCTTGGTCGTGCCTGTCATATCCTCCCTAGGCTGATTGAGTTACGCAGACAGAGCTTGCCTAATAATTCAGCTTCCTATTTTGTAACAGTCATTATTGTAGGCCGTTTCACAGTCCTATTGTTCGAATAAACTAAGGGGGAAAAAAATAAAAAAGGGCTCACACAAGAACAAGAGGATGCTTTCGCTGCTTTTGTCTTGGTTACTTCCTGTGAAAAAAAAATATTTGCCATGCGATGCTTGGGATCATTCAGCAGCAGTCAGACCAATAATAGAAATTAATAAGCTAAAAACCCCTAGAAGCTTTAGGATGTGAAAAATCTGAAAATGCTGTGGCCTGACCTTTGAATATTCAGCATCTTTTTTTTTTTTTTTTTCTCTTGATCCTACTCACCTTCCAGTGTGGGCAGCCAAAGCCCATTTGGCTCATTGAGTCATTTTCCAGCACCATTGTGCAGGATAAGGGAGGCCCTGGGCTTAGTTGTGCTGCAGTTCAATCCAAGTGTGAAACCTAAAAGAAGAAAGAGGAGAGATACAGCCTCTGCTTGGCCATGAGCATCAGAGGAGCAGGAGGCTACAGCAGATCCCAGGGCCCAGGACAAATCCTACTCTGTGTAGTGGGAGGCTCCATCAAATAAAGCGTGGCAGACTTGGGCTGATTTGGGACCCAGTTATTTTTACTGCTTTCAGAACTTCCTGTAATTGATTTGATCGTAGAGAAGAAAAGCAGAATTTTGTACCAAAAGTAGTTCTTGTAGCTTTTCTCTTGTTTCTTTTTTCTTGCACGAGGCAAGGCTTTCCTGCTGTCATTCTCCCACTGTCATTTCACAGCAATGGCTTCATACCCTCTCTGTTTTCTCCCTCTCTTGTTGCCCTTCTCCACTTTCTCTTCCCCACAGGCTGCCCTTTCCCTCTGTCCCACCTGTTTGCTGCTGGCACAGTCGGGGCTGGTGCAGTGCCAGAGCATCCATCAGCTCCAGACTGTCTCCTGCCACGGAGCTCAGACCTGCCTCTGCCTTCCAGTTTGTGCAAGAATGTCTCTGTTCAGATTTAGTTTTTAATTGAACACTCAGTGAAAGAGCACCAAACCTGATTTTTAAGGGTTTTTTTTTTTTTTTTTTTTTTTGTGAAGGAAGCCCCTTCAAACACCCTGAGATTGCTCTACATCGTGTTGATCACAGAAATTGTTCGAGAGTCCTGGGCCTGAGCTCATATGGGGAAACAGCCCTGGATCAATGAAAGAAAACATTCAGCAATGTGCATTTTATACAAGCATTTAAACTTTTTTTTTTTTTTTTTTGGTTTTGTTTAGTAATAAAAGGAACAAAGCTATTATTAGTGACCATGGGCTTGGGAGTTTGCTAAAGCAGCAATAGTTACTCATCTGTTTTCATTTGCAGAAGTGTTCTAACAAAAGCAGCCACAAATGCAGCAGCAGGGTTAGGAGGTGGATGGTAGGAGTGGAAGTGCAGTTTCTGGAAGCCAGTGCTTACTAAGACCTTTCTGTCTAGTCTTGGTTCTGAGGCCATCAGAAGCTCAGATCACAGGGAACTCTTCAAAACAAAAAAACTGAAACGTGAAAGGATGAATCCCCTGGGTAAGTCCTTGGTCCTTTTTCTTCTCTGAGCTGCAGCAGAGCTCCACAGAGCAGTTGTCCCTCCTGGTGCCAGCTGGGGTTTGTTCCTGCACGCCAGCTCCTGCAGCTGGCTGGTAGAGATGGAGAACAAGCAGTGGTATATGATCATTTTGGTTTAGTTTTCCCTCTCTTTTCCTGGTCCAGGTAGGAATAAAATGGAGAAATTACCTGGCTTGGAACCACAAAAAACTCCAATATTTTTTTTGCTCACTTCTTTTTCAAACCAGCTGAACAAGCATGCACAAGACCTTTTGCATGTGCTTTTATGTGCAGCCAGCTGGGTCAGGGTTTGCTCCGTGGCTGATGCTGTGGACTGCAGAGCTGACTCTGTACGTGGTGGGATCCACACTGCCTGCCAGGGCACTTTCCTCAGATGTAGCAAGGACTAGCAGGTTTTTTTTTTGGCTCAAAATGGTGTGGCCTGCCCAAAGATTGTATGGGAAATCAGAATGAAATACTCCTATTGATTTCCTTGGGTTTGGGACCATGTCCCACCTGAGTTTGGTTGCGATGTGCTGAATACATGGCTGAATTTAATGCTGGAATTAAATGCTCAGTGAGAGTTGCTGTCTAATAATCCCAGTCAGCCTCTTTTTCTCCCCAATCCTGCTGCAGTTAAAAGTCTACTTTGCAATTTGAGTTTACACCCTGAGGTTGCCATGACAAATGCCTCAAGAAATACCTTGAATAAGTAACAAACTTTGAGGAGTTGCTGTTTGCCCAGATGTCTGTGTGCTGAAGAGACAAACGTAAAACAGTGGAATTGCAGAAGAGCTAAATGGAAAGGAGAGATGCAGAAGGAAAACCTTTGCCAGTGCATTAGGGATCTGTTGGGGCAGCTGAGCCACAGCCTAGAAAGTTGCAATTATTTTTCTAGTGTCAGAAATGATACTGTCTGTGGTTTTGAGGTAACAGATAAGCAAGGGAGGAGTGATTGAGCTACTTTATCATGCTGCTTACAGAAATGTGAAATTTAGCTTGATAATTGAATAAAGGGTCTTATCTGTATTTACGGTTGTTAATGGTCAGAAACTGCCATCTAAGAGGACAGATTATGTAATTTGCATTAACGTTGTGAATACATCTTTTTTTCCTGGATTTTATGCAAACATTTAAAAAAACAAAACAAAAAAACTTCTCTGCACTGGGGACCTTAATATTTTGTTTTCAAAGATGCTGAACTTTTGGAAGTAGACTGATAGAATAAGAAAGTTGTCACACTTGGTGATATTTTTACACATGGCATGTTGGGAGGCTTTTTTGATTTTTAGGAGTGGGTTATTAAAATTTTTCACCTTTCAGTTTCCTTTCTTTTTATTGTTTTGAAGGTTTTGCAAGCACAGAAAACTATGCAGGCACAAAAGTTTGAAATGACCTGGCACTAAAGGGAACAAAGAAACCTTCACCCTCTTGAACCAGGATTCTGCACACAGATCTCCACTTTGCTTGGTTTTCCTCCATGGCAAACAAATTTTTGAAGTTTACTTTGGCAGGAATTCCCACCACCATTATGTTAAACAGAAATGGAAGGGTGTTTCCAAGCAGCGTTTCTTTGTTGCCACGCAGAAATGCAGTTTTAAATCTGTTTTCTGTAGGCACTTTGTTTTGTTTTTCATTTCCTTGTCATCTTCCCATGAATCTATAGCTTCCCAACACTACTGGGAATCATAGACTAATAGATTGGTTTGGGTTGGAAGGGACCTTAAAAATCATTCAGTTCCAGCCCTCATGCCACAGGCAGGGACACCTTCCACTAGTCCAGGTTGCTCAAACTATTTTGGGATAAATAGTTATATTCATGCTTTTAACTGAAATGAGGAAAGAACTTCGTTCTGGCTTGAATTTCACTGTTTACATTTTTTTTGCATGTGAAATGTTAACTGATACGGAAATGCCTGCAGGTTGGGATCCACCTTATATTTGCATATTCGGTCCTAAGGAACTTTATTGCATTTAATGTCAAATGTAAAATTATAAAGATGGATTTTGCTGTAGAAAACCTGGAAGTTTTCTGCCAGTAACAATTTTTTTTTTTTTTTCTGGTGCTCTAGTGATTATGGAAAACTTTATAGAAAACCCCTTGTCTATTGCTTCTTGGAGGTAGTGTTTGGGAGGTTAATAAAATGATGCTGCTGTTGAATAATGCAATGAGAAAATTATAAATTGCGGTTTTTTTCTGCTTAAAACCTTTTTTTTTTTCACCAAGCTGAGGTGATTCAGCCCATCCCTGCCAACTCCAGCTGTTATTTGCGTGTGGACACGGAAAGGGCTTTTCACCCTCTCAAAGAATCACCTTTTACATTCACTGGAATCACAGTAGCCTTTTATTGCCTTTTTATTTTTAATGGCAGTACATTGAGGCTTCCCTTAAGTAAGGAGTGGTACAATTTACCTGGAGCAGTAAGGTTTTGTCAGGCTGGTTTTGGTGTCAGTACCTCCCTCCTGGCACTTGCTAATGCTTCATCTGCATTTTCTGTCCCGGGCCACCACAGTGCCGAGGTCTTGGACCTGTTTGAAAGCCAAAGCCCTCTGGCCTGGGAACTACATTATTCTGGCTGACTCTGCAATCCCCAATTTACCTGATGCTGGTTCTGCAGAGGCATGTGGTGGGATGGGTGGAGAAAATTGATTATTATGGTTTTTTGCCTAGGGCTTTTTTCCTCTTGTTTCAGGGAATTTCTCAATCCCAGTCTGTAAACGTTTAATGTGCTGGTTTTTTAGTAGTACTAAACACTTGTAAGATTTTTAAAGACATACATAATCATTCAAATATTAAAGACTCCAGTTTCAAACAACTTGGATATGGACTTAATCACAAGAATATATTAATGCATTTGATCTGCTTTGGGGTTTTTTCAGTATAACTTTTTCAGCTTAGCATTGCTGTGTATTTTCCAGATAATCTTTGCTTTTCCCCAGTTGCTTTTAATAAACGATTTTAGCAGCAGGAGCTAGTGTAAGTGTCCTTAGAAAGCACTCTCTCTGCCAGACAGGAAGGTGTTTTTCAGGTTCCATACTTTGGTTTTGTGTACTTAATTATTGCTTTTTTCAGAATAAATTAGCCTGTATTAAAAGCTCACCGGAGGCTGGAGTTCTTTGTTCCCAGCCTGTAAATAACATGGTCAGTGAGAGTGTTTTCATTATGTTCCACTCTTGAACTTCAGTGGAAATTTGGGATGGCATGTCCAGGGTGTTGGACAGTTACAGGGTGTCAAGGGTTTGGGTTTTTGTGCTGCTGTAATGAACTGAGGGTTCTTCTCCACTGAACTTATGAGCAGGAGTTGTAAGAGCCTGACAGGTCCACCTTCAGCTGTGTCCTGTGTTGCTTGTCCGTGCTGGGTAGGATAACAGGACATGGCTGTTGGCTACAGAGGATGGAGGATACTGGGATTTAGAGATGTGGTTTCAGCTCCTATCTGGAGCTGTGTTTCCCCAGGAGGCCCTGCTCTACAGCCTTGTGTTGGAAGTCATTATGGGTGATGGTATCTTGCCCAGGCAGTGTGTGGCTGTTGGACCCTCCAGCTGCTGTCTGGTCTTCAAAAGGTATCCCTCTTAAATCTGCTCTGGATGAAACCTGCTCTGCATGCCTTCTGTCCACTTTAGGATGTCTCTTTTTGTAGTAGGTATTTCTTGTTTTTATGTTTGTTTTGGGGGAACCTCTAATCTTTAATTTAGAATGGAGGGGTTGCAGTTTTGAGGTATTATTTACTGCTTTAGCTCAGCATGGTGTATTTGAAGGCAAGAGCTCCTGTTGTGTGCAGTATTCCAGCACTGCTTCAGATCCATCTGCTCTGCCAAAGAGTTTGCTTTGCTCTGCATATGTCCTTTGGGAGCCTCTGTGTTGCCTTTCCCTGGTCCTAAAATTAAAACCAAAATGCAGTTTATGGGGAAAAGGGGTTTGTACTTTGGTATTTATTTCAGGATCTTTGGGAACAGCACTTCATCCAGGTGGAATGCCCCGAAAACGCACACACCACGTCACACCGAAATACACATAATCATAGGCCTTGCAAAATTAGCATATTTATCAAAGATTCCCCAATGAGAGGCTTGAGTGAACCCTGGCATCATCTGGCTGCAGGGCATCTTCTGTGTTCAGGAAATGACTGGACATGGCACTCAGTGCTCTGCTCTGGTTCCTGAGGTGGTGTTTGGTCAAAGGTTGGACTTGATGATCTTAAAGGTCTTTTCCAACCTAATTGATTCTGTGATTCTGTGTCCCGTAATTCGTTACTGGCTGCTTTATTCCACAGTGACCTACTTTGATTAGGCAACCAGTCTTTATTTGCAAAGGAGCACGTTGTTCCTTCGCCAGTCCTCCAGCTGGAAACGGTTTCAGGTCTGAACTTCTCAGAATGAGACTGTTGATAGCAATTTAATCTTGTTCATAGCTGGTTTATATCACTTGGTGACGTGCCAGGGTTGTTCCCTCCTGGGTGTTTGTTTCTCTGCTGTATTTATAGACAGCAACACTCTCCCCTGTCAACCTCCAAGCTTTTCTTTAGCTTCCCACTATAATGTGGGCTTGTTTCCCTTGTCCCCTCCATTTTAGCTCCTTGTTCTTGAGCACATGGCCCAAACAGGAGCCCTTGCCCACGAGGCACGCAGAGGTTTTGCACTTTGAACACCATGGTGCTTCTCCATCCTCTCTGGCATTGCCTTCTGTGATACAGCCTAAGACTGCTGCTTTTTGTGCTTTGCAGTGCTGGCCACTTGTGACATGGGGAGTGACTCATTCCCCTGGGCTCCTCTCAGTCCCATTGAGTTTAAATTCATCAGAGAAATACTGATGATGTACCATATCCTGTTGTGCTTTGAAAGATCCTAATGGAGTTGTGGCAGCTCACCAGGAGGATGAGCTGTTTCTCTTGACCTGTGATCTGAAACAATACAGACCAAATCCAACAGATACAAATCAAGGGGAATTTTATCCATGAGTTGCTTCCCCGAAGTGTCAGTGAATCCAAGGCTGGAGCCTGAGCAGAAGCATTTGGGACAGATGTTTCAGGTTAATAGAGAAGAGATTGAAGAGCTTATTTTGAAAGAAAATAACTGGGAGTATGAAGAGGGATACAGGAAAGCCAATGAGCAATTCAGGTGTGTAATCTGGTAATAATCTTAGATGCTGTCCCTTTGTAAGGAAAGGAAAAGAAGTGTAATTTGACTGGTGTGAGCTCAGGCAGTGCCTTGTAGCCAAGGTGGAGGCTGGTAGGAGCTCAGCTTGGACTGGGATTTGGAATTGTTGCAATCTTTCATTCTTGGAAAATGGCAGAACAGTGCTGTGTGAAAATCAGGGAGCCAGCAGGGCACAGTGAGAGCCAGCAGGGCACAGTGGGAGCCAGCAGGGCACAGTGAGAGCCCAGGTCCTCGCTGGTATTTCGCTGTTCCTGAAGCCACTGCTGCAGGCTGTTTACTTGGGGTGACGCTGCTCTTTCACCCTTTGCCTCTTTACCCTTTTTATCCCAGCTCAGGTCACTGCCAGCAGGGAAGAGGGGACAAAGCTCCATCTAGTGTGGAAAAGGAGATGTCTGGGAGCTGGCCACATGAGAAATCCTACAGAAGCTGCCTTTCCTTAGCCCAGGCATGGGGGTTGCTTTTTTTGCTGTTTGTGTTTTGGGGTGTTTTTTTTGGTAGCTTGTGAACACGATTGCAAAGTGCTTTGTCTGTGCAAGTGTTAATTGAATAATTCTGTCATTCTGACAGCTGATGTTAATTTTTGGTACTCTGGAAGTGTGTGCAGGATAATCCTGGCTTTAATGCAACACTGTAGTGTCAATTCAAGACAAAATTTAATATATATCCTTCTATTAAAATAAGGAATTCTGTAGCCAGGTTGTAGCTCTGTGGAGGGAAGGTACACAGAAGTACACTTTTAAGGCAGAATGTCTTAGTTCAAGATGAAGGTTAAGATTTGTACAAAAATAAAGTANCTATCCTTCTATTAAGATAAGGAATTCTGTGGCCAGGTTGTAGCTCTGTGGAGGAAAGGTACACAGAAGTGTAACACTTTTAAGGCAGAATATCTTAGTACAAGATGGAGGTTAAGATTTGTACAAAAATAAAGTACAGTAACCGAGATAATAAAATGTTGTCCATTTATACTTGTATTATCTGCTTTTAAAAACAAGAAATAATAGAAAATCATATTGTTTGTTCTGAACTTTGTAAAAAAAAGACTTTTTTCTCCCTTTAGTACTTGGAAAGCCAATTGCAGTTCCTGAATATGGCTTTGCACCAGCCTCTCTAAAAGGAAGGGAAAAATGTTTTCAGTGTATTAGACATTTATTGGCAACTATGTATCAGGCAGCTACGAAATTTCTGAATTCAGCAAATGCTTGCATGACCAAAAAAAAGGTTACTACAGTTTAATCCAGATTTCTTACGTGGGTTATGACAGAAGTGATGTCCCATTCTTACCCAAACTCATGCTGCTTTGTCCTCCTGCCTGCAGTGCCTCTGCTGCAGTTCGGTGCCCAGGAGCACTGGGCAGAACTGGTCCCTGCCTGAGGTGGTAGCTCTGTGTCATCTGTGAGAAGCTGGATCAAACATCTGTGTGCATTTTCATTGTTGTTCTGGGAGTTTTCACAGTTTCCAGTTCGTTGGGAATATTGGGGATTGTTCCTGCTGGAGGAGGAATAGAAGGTGGTGAGTGCTCAGGTGAAGTTTTCATCCACATGGGCAGGCTGAGGTGAGGGCATAGTTTGTAGCACTAACTTTTCTAAGCCAAGAAGCTGAAGAAATGTCAGGGTCACTTTGCTCCAGCAGCTCACGTTTCCCAAGCATTTGTTCTGCCCAAAGGTGCAGCTGCAGGTCCTGGCTGGGAGCTGCTACAACACTGCTTTTTAGGGACAGCAGTACAGGTGGCTGCTGGGCTCCAGCAAGTCTGGAGCTGCACATCATTTCCAGGTGACTTTGCCGTGTGTTTATGAACCTGGCTCACTAATGCAGCACTGTACAGTCGCCTGCTGGAGCCTAAAATAACAGAAGGTGTGAAATGCTGCTCCACAACAATGGTGGGTGCTCCCACAGGTACTTTGCCAAGGTCACAAATGCTAAGTAAACCAGATTAAACAAAACCCTCTTGCAGGAATTCATGATTAACCATAGTCTTTGCAGGATTTATTGGTTATAAGCTAAGACCTGCCTTTATTTTTTTGTCCTAGTAACTAAGGCAGATGTGAACTTCAAGTCCAGTGAAACATTTTTTGGCTCTTGCCTCTGTTTACATGATTCAGGAGTTTGCAGTAGTTCCACAACAAATATAGCTTTGAACAGAAATAGCCATTCAAGTGCTGTGCTTCTGGCAGCGCAGAACAGATTAGGAGGGTCTAACAGAAAGGCTTGTAAATAGTTTTGAGTTGGCTGCTTTTTTTCCAAAAGTAAACCAAGGGCTGTAATATATTTTGAAGAGTAAGAAGTGGTGTTCCTGCAGCAAGTGACACAGACAGCATGGCTCAGGTGTCACTAAAGTGTGTAAAACATGGGCTGTGCTGAACAGTTTAACTTGAGAAAATACCATTTTCTAGAAACTCTGCAGTTTTGTTAATTTTTGAGACTGTATTTGGTTGCATAAAGTTATTTCTGAGGATTTTTCCTGATGTCTCCTCTTTGAGATGCACTTGTGCATTTTAGATGTAACATAAGATATGCAGAGCAGAAGGGCGATTGCAAAATTAAATTAAGGCTGTGTATTAGCAGGGCCTTATCTGAGGTGTTAAACGACCTACAAATAGATTGAAGATCCTTTTGTATATATTTTGACTCTGTGAAATCAAGAAGTATAAATGTTGCTTGCATGTTTTTATTTTGAATGAGACTTCATTCTGTACCATGGTTTTCATTTGCTATTTCTTTTATTTATATGCAGCCCCATGTTTAAGTAATTATTTTCCTCATTCTCTCTCTGATGTTCATGAGCAATTTCTGGCTTGAAACAAGATGCAGAATTATTTTGATGAGGGAAGAGGAGGAATTATCATGACAGTCCTTGGAGATGCAATTCCCCACTCCTGAAGGCTTTAAATCAATGCTAAATATTTCTGTGGAAGACTGCAGCTCCTGCAAATGTGACAAATTTAAAATAGAATTTAGAGCTGTATGATGGCAGGTGAAAAGGTCCCTCTAAATAACATTTGCACTGTCCTGCCCCAGCCATCCTGACCCACTGTGCACACCCTGAGGTTGTAAGGGCACAGAAACTGTACCCAGCTTGGGGAAACCCTGGAGCTGGGATTTGGTTAGAGGTACCTGGTGACGGAAGGGCTGTTTGCTGGATGTGCCTGTACTGAGGATGCTGCTGGTGACAGCAGTGATACCTGATGGACTGAGGACGTTTGCTTGCTCCAGGAACCTTGCTTTGGGATTTTCTCACGTCAGGGATGTTGGGGGGCAGGCATTGAGTGCCCTAAGCAAGGGAATTGAAGGTCACCTGTCTTTAGTTGATTGTTGTTGGGCAATTCCTCCATTTTGCTTGGCCTCAATTAGCAAGTTTGTAAACATCACTAATGCTCTCTTACATGGATGGCTGGAGCTTATCCCACCTTCCTGTCTGTGCTGTGAAAACCCAAGGCAGCCCAAGGCACATCTGCCCTGCAATTGCAAATCATAATTGCAGTGTAAATATCCAAATGGTTGGTAAAGTAACTTGTTGCTGAATAAGGGTTTTCTTACCCCCACCCCGAGTTGTTCAGCTTGCACAGTCACCTCTTTGCCCCAATAACTCTTCCACAAATAGACAAAAATGTAGAAGAAATATGAGCAGTGCTTAAGGACTCTAAAATTGAAGTCTGTTTCAAGCATGGGGATGCTGAGGCATTGGTTTCTGCAGCCTGGAGAGTTGATTTGTTAGAAAGAAGAGTTGCTAAAGACACTCACTGATCTGATCAGGTCCTGTAATGAACAGCTAGTGCTGTGGCTAGAGATTGAAGTGAGAGTTTGCATAATATCTGTCCAAGACTGGTTTGATGTTAAAATTATTGCAGTGATGTGTTAGGGGTTGTTTGTTCCCTTGCACGTTGTGTTGGGTGTTGTGAACAAGTCCTACATGCTGATAATGCCAACATACCGAGCACAGGATTCACTGTGTGGTTTTCAGCATGACTCTTCGGGGTTCTTAATCATTTAAAACAAATCTTCCATAAACACTTTCCCTTTTGCTTCTCAAGATCCTGTTTGCTCAGCATGCCAGAACGAGGATGTCATCTGCGGGAGATGAGGCTTCCAGCTGCCTCATCCTCTTTGGAAGGCATTGAATAGTGCTCTAACAGTGGAGTCAATAAGCAGAAAACCTTGGATGAATGGAAGGGTTTAGGCTGGGAATTGCTGGTCCTGGTAAGCCTTGAGGAGCATGGTGGCTTTTTAGCTGGGAAGGAGTCTGGGAATGTGAACATGGTTGAGCCTTGTCGACTGCTGAAAACTGCCTCTGTGAGTAAACTTGCTATCCAGCTTGTGGAAGTGATAATTTCTAAACCAAGATATGATGGAAAGGTGCTGTGAAGTCAGACCTGGGCACTATGTAGTTGTAAAGTATCAAAAAGTGGGGTGGTCATACGTCATCTTCCCTCTCAGCGACGGTGTTATCGTCTCTGTTTACCCAGATAAAAAGAAGTAAATTCTGCCTTACAAAATCACAAACTACAGAGATTGCTAGTGGAGTGTTATCTCCTTGCTTTTTCTTTTATCACCTCTTGGTTATTTTAGCAATCTGGCTTTTTGTTCTGCAAATTTGTGTAGAGCCTTTTAGAGAGGGAAGTGCCCATAAATGTGGTGTCTAAAAAATGGTTCAAAAAGCCTTTAACAAGGTCAGACTTTTAAGTGAAAGACAAATCCCCTTCATGCCTTTTTTTCCTCTTTTATTTTTTGGTAATATTTTCTCTAAGTTTGTGATGGAAACTTTGAAAGTTTGAGGAAAAGCGTCAAAGCAATATTGGGTAACGCAGTCAGCTACATTTTAAATTCCTTTAGCCCTTCGTGGAACAATTTTGGGAGCTTGAGGTATTTGTGTACCCTGTGTGTGCTGCTTTTCTGAGGGTTTCAGGCTGTTTGAGCAGAGGTGGAGGTGGAGAAATGGTGTGTGCACTGTCTCATCGACTCTGTACCTTCACACGTGTGGTTCAAGCTCTTGAGAGATGCTGTCCAGTGGTTCCTTGGTGGAGGTTCGCCTGGGTGAGCCTTGAATGCAAAGAAGTTACATCCCAGAAAACAAATTTGTCTTGCACCCACCCTTTCCCTTCATCTTTTTGGTGATAAACATCGTGAGAAAACGGTGCTGTTACAGACAGCCCTTATCCACTGATGGTGTTAATGGCCTGATCACACCCCTTTTAATTAATGAATGGGAGCAGCGCTTTCAATGCCAACCCGTGTCTTCGGTTTCTGCCATTCCTTGCGGGGCGGTGAGGGTGGTGCAGCCCCTGGGATCCTCTCAGCCCACGGCTGTGCCGGGAATTTATCCCGGACCGTGCGGATCCGGGATCCTGCGCATCCGCGCCCACCGGGAGGCTGCGCGGCGCTCCCATGCAGGTGAGACAGGATGCAGCGAGATGCTGACTCCAAACTCCTGCGCTCTTCTGGACTCCTTTCACGGTACCCCCTGTGAAGGTGCTGCCTCCAGGCCGTGGTTCCCTCCTCGGTAGGTGCTGGATTGCACAGGTCTGCAGTGCCGGGAGCCGCTGCCCGCCTCGCTGCTCCGTGGGGATTGGAGTTGCCAGGTCCTTATCTGGAGCCTCCCCTGGAGACACAGCCGGCCCGGACGCCGCTTGACTTTCTCCCGGGGGTGCTCAGCAAAAGCCCTTGGACACAAAATTAAAGGGGAAAGATGGAAGCTGTTCAGATGTTCATGCCCTGCTCCTTTGACAGCCTCTGTCTGTGAGTGATGCTTTCCCGGGGCGCCGTGAGCAGATTACTGTGGGATTGGTTTGGTGTGGTGGAGGTTGTGTTCTGGGAATTGAAGATACCCTGCTTGGGACTGGTCGCTGTCCTCTGCAGAGCCGCAGCAGCTGGGCTGACCGGCTCAGGTAGTGATGGTGGCTTTCAGGAGGGGAAGACATAATGCTGTGTTTAAATATATATACATGTATATGTCTTGTCTTCTGAAACTTCATGGCAAAAAGATCTGGGCTAACAGAGATTCAGTTTTGATGTAAAAAAGACCTGGTGCATAGTCACTACTATAATATGGAAGTCTTTGAGGATACTTTAGGTTCGCAATTATTCATCTCCCTTCTATCAGCAGTGGTAGTAAAGGATTGTAAAATGTGACCTCTGCAGCTTCTGGATTGAACCTCTTAATTTTACCTTGTTCCTTAATCTGGTCAAGATCAAGCTTTCCAGGCTATACTGCAAGCTGTGTCTCCAAGTAAATGAGCATTCAAGCAGATCAACTTACGGCATTTTATTAAGTCAACACTCATGCAAAAGCCACCTCCAGAGCTTAATAATTATTTACTGAGTGCTCCTGGGTCATGAGAGAGGTTTTCATTAAGTTCAGAAAGCATTATGTTCAGCCACTTGTGAAGGTGTGTTTAAAAGACAGGAAGAAAAATGGAAAACTACTACATGGTGTACAACAACTTAAAAAAATTTTTAGCTGAGGACTGAATATTTTTGTTTGTGGGGTTGGGTTTTGTTGGAGGGGATTTTTGTGTGTGCCTGTGTGTTATTTTGGTTTTGGGTTTTTTTTCGAAGCAGGTTGGTCCACTGAATTAATTTGATTTGAAATCCAACCCTTAGCTGCTTGGTGTAGTCGGTGTGCGTGGTGGATGTTGCAGGGTTCTTCCTTCCCTACCCAACCAGGTGCACTCAATGCATCCAGGCAGAGGAGGGGTGAGTGCCTTTTGGGCTGTGGGCTGTTCTGTGCATGGTGTAGGACAGTGCAGGTCAGGATACAAAAGCACGGGAGGCACAGAAAACATTTACCTTGCTGATGGAGCAGGGGCAGGCAGCCTGTCTCTTTAAACGTGTAACCTTCAAGTGTGGAAACCTTTCATGTAGGAGCCTGAAACATAGTCCTGGCTTTATTATAAAGGCTGATAAAGGTCTCCACAGCGTTTTTGTAACTGCTCTGTCCTTGGCAAGTCAGGACATAGGAGGGTGCCAAATCTTGGGCTTGTTTTTTTTGCATTGATACTTCAAGCAGCGCCAGGCAGTTGGCGCGGTGAGCTGAGCGTCGCTGTAACCCACAATCAATTATTAAATGTTAGGAATGAAGTACAAAGTGCTCCAGGGAAAATGCTGTAGTAGTTGGAATCCCTTACCTTGGTCGAAGATGGGGGAAAATGGATTGTGTAGGAAGTTTTTTTGTTGTTTGTGGATTTTTTGCATTTTGTATTAGACTTTTTTTGGGGGGTGGTGGTGGTGTGTGTAATGTGGCTCCTCCTTGCATTTATTTTTTACTTTTGCTATTCTTCACTTTTCTGTCACCCCTTTCCGAAGTAAAGAGCATTGCTGGCTAGCAGGTTAGAAGCTACTACAGGCATTGCTGCTTCAGCCACATAAACAGTGCAGGGAACAAAAAGTTTCTTGAGGTTTTACTGCTTGGTAGAGAGACTGAAAACAGAACTTTTAGAAATCAACTTTAACTTTGGGGAAACTAGTGATTTTCTACGAGGGGTGTTGGAAGGGTAACTCTGTGGTGGTATCCTCTGAAATTGTCTTCTGGAGGTCAAGAATTTAAGTATCCACCATTAGTATAGAACAATCAACTTTTAAAGCAAGAAGATGAGAGGTTGCCAATATTACAACTCAAATGTGGATGCCTTTATTTTCTCTATGAATAATTATGAATGGGATAAGGGTAAGACATAAACAAAAGTGTTTAGATACAGTGTTATTCTATTCTTACCTCTGAGATCTGGTGCAGCTCAGTGGATTTCTTGAGGTGCTAAATCTGCTTTTCTTGGCTGATTTCTCTGTGGACTAACACATTAAAAAACAGCTAGCATGAATGGAGGGAGGAGAGCGGCAGCTACCTATGTGCCATTTCTCAATGTAGAGCATCCTGCCCAGAATAAGTGGCTTTGAAGGCCGTCTAATTTGTCTAAGAAACATTACATTGGAGACATTTTTTTTCTTACAAAAAATTTCAAAAATAGCAAAAGTTTCTAAAGTAGTTAAAAAGCAAAGTTGAGTTAATTTTTTTTTCCAGCTCAAAGTCTCCAGAGAACCTTCTTAATCAATGCATAGGTAGTGCAAAATAATGCTTGTACATCAGATAACTCATAACTAATGCATGTGAACCAGAGCATTTGTTTGATCAATTTATAGAATCTGAAAACAAAACTGTCCAACAAAAGGACAAGTTTGTCTTTTTGCCTAAGGAGACAGATAAAATGATCAGTAAACATCTGGGAAGGTTATGGTCTCTGTGCATTAATGGCAACAAAATCAAACTTGATTTTAATGTGATCAGTTGCCTTTTATTATGCAATGACCACCTGCATAATAACTCACGTATCCATTAACTAACATTTCTCAGGCATCTGTGCAAAGGATATGTAATTTAAACTTATTTAATAAAGTGTTATCAATTCATGAGATTAATTGGATCGGCACATGACACATAACTAATAACTCCCAGGCTGTATTACACTGTGCTTATTAGAGTGCTAATGGATAACTGGTTTAATCATGTGTCAATTAAAAGGATGACTCGGGTTCATTTATTGCAATTAGATGGTTTCCATAAACTGTTTGCAGGAAGTATCTGAGTTGCATCGTGTGTTAGCTGTGTGTGGGCTCTGCTCCTGGATCCACATAATCTGGGGGTGAATCAGTTCGTGTAGGGGAGTTTTGGATCCACGTGTCCACTTCTGGGTTGTTCTGCGGTGCATGGCACCGAGCTTGGTCATGGGAGATCTGCCTGTGCAGCAGCACATAAAGGTCAAGAAGCTTTGAAAATAACCATTTTTAAAACTGTCTGGAGGAAGCTTTTGAAATAAAAAGTTTTTAATTGCTTCTTTGGTTGGAAAAGTGAGTTTCTGACGACCTTCCTGTGTGCTCTGTGGAGGTCCATGGTCATGAAACCCAAACCATCTTCTCTTCTGTGCTTGAGGAGATGAGCACACGTGGTGGAGAAGGGAAGCTGGATGGGAGGATGAGCTGTCTGGTGCATGGGACAGAGGATGAGATACCAGAGTTTCAGAGTTTTCCGTGTTTGATCAGTGTGGCTCGTGGCAAGTGGAAGGAATGCTGGTGTGGGGAGACCATCGAGCACACAGGAGGAGCTTTACAGCCCCCTGAAACAAATAACAGGAAATCTGTCCATGTTCCTTCCCAGTGCTTGTGACAGAAGCATCTGGTTAGGCAGGCAGGTGTTGTACAGCAGCTTTTATCCCAGAATAAGCATTATTTGAACTCACCTGCGTGAGGGTGTGGTGGTTGGGTGCCCATATTCCTTTCCCAGTTAATAATGGATAGGATAAGAGAAGATGGCCTCAAGTTGTGCCAGAGGAAGTTTAGATTGAACGTTAGGAAGAATTTCTTCACTGAAAGAGTTGTCAAGCACTGGAACAGCCTGTCAGGGAGATGGCTGAGTCACTGTCGCTGGAGGTATTTAAAAGACAAGTGGATGTGGCACTTGGGGACATGGTTTAGTGGTGGGCTTGGCAGTGCTGGGTTAATGGTTGGGCCTGATGATCCTGGAGATCTCTTCCAACCTAAGCAATTCCATGATTCTGTGGCAGTAGCTGCAGTTTGGCAGCACGTGGCTGTCCACACTGCCTGCATCCAGGGCTCGTCTGCCTCTTTGCCATGTTGAGCAGAATTGCAGAAAAATAAAGCCTGGGAGCATCTTTGCCCTTTGGGGAAGAATTTGGTAGAACAGTCTCTTCTGAGACTGTTGTCTCATTAAAAGACACAATACCTGAAGGTTTTGTTTGCAATTTTTGATCAACAGTAGAGCCCTGAATCACCTGCAGGAAGCTGGAAGGACACTTGGTGCAAAGTAGGTAAAATAATTGTGTGAGCAAGATGAGGTTTCTGGCAGGAGCTGTTTGAAATGCTGTGGAAATAATTTCTCCTTTCTGCTCCCTCTTTTTCCTCAACCTTTTTTTATATGGGAAGGTTCTTCTGAGATGGTTTCCAGCACACTTGGCTTTGGTAGGCGGAGAAATGGTTCAAAATGAAAGAAGGTGGGAGGAACTGCTGGGTTACCAATTTTGCAACATTAAGTATCTGTAAAAATTTCCAGTAGCACACAAATGAGAGTGCTGACAAGTGTGGTACAAAACTGGCCTTTTTCCAACATGAGGAGAATGAATCCTTCCTTGAAAGCAGCATTTGGGTGCCTTTTTTCCCCTCATGTATTGCAGTGGTCTCCAAGGTGGGATGCACAGTGTTATTGGTGGGCAGAAAGAAAATATGAGCACTTCAGTAATACATGTATATCGTTCATAAATAAATAAGTAAACATTATGGGGGGGTGCATGTTCAAACATTCCTGGTAGGAATCTGTAATCAAAACAATTGTGAGACCACTGGTGTATAACAATACTGGTCATGGAAATAAACCATCTCTTCGGTTTGGAAATGCAAAAGTGGTTCAGATGTGCAGCCAGAAAACAAGCTGCTGGATTTAGATGTGAGAATGCTTCACCCTTAATTGAAAAGGGAGTGTTTTTTACAAGTATCACAGTCAATGACTTGTCTTGAGCAGCTAATTAGTACGATTATTCCACAGCTGCATTAGTTTCACCACAAAGGTTTTCTCTTGTTTTATCAAAAGGATCAGTGTCTCTGTGAATGTTTCAACATGACAGGTCTTAAATAGCAAGATGGTCCCCTGCCTCCCTGCCCCCAAAATATGTGCTCTGGAAGAGCAGAGTTTGATCTCTTGGGGCAGCAAGTGTGGGTTCTCCTTTTTTTTTTTGTTTCTGCCCTGAACTGCATTCAACATCAATCCTAAACAAAGACAGAAAACTTCCAGCAGTGCTGGCTCTGGTTACCCGAGCACAAGCAGCACTTGATGCCCACAGCTTCCAAGCAAGACCTGGAAGGGATGCTGGCAGGACATGGAAGTCTGGGAGCCAGCATCCCACGGGTATCAGCACTGGAGCCAGAGGTGGAGGTTTCACGAGCAGCCTCCTCATAGAGCCTGGAGGGTTACTGCTGGCTTCCCAAGGCATGGCCCATGATTTTTTGAGGGCCAAGAAAATGATGAGTTGCTCCAGAAAGTGTCCCTGCAATCCATGGCAAAGTCCCATGGTTTGTCCCATGCTCTGCTTGCCAATGGCTTAGAAGCATCTCTTAGGTGGTGAAGCTGTGCTGTGTGCTGGCTTGGGCCAGCCTGTTACTCTCTGTAAAGTATGACTGGAATAAAACTACTACTGTTGTTTATTTTGCCTGGCTTTGTGTCTGACAGTGCTCAGAAGATGCTGGTAGGCCTGGGGTGGGAGATGGGTTTTTTGTGGAGGTCTGTTTTCTGACTCTGAAAAGTCACTGCCAGCAAGTCCAACCCTAAGGTAGTATTTTGCAGGAAATAACACAACATAACATAGTTCACTTTTCATGGGAAAGGTAGATTTACTTTACTTTGAGCTAGATCATTGGATTGGAGTGTTATCTCTACCAATCATTAGATTTGCTACAGCTCTGCATTATTTTTTCTTTAAAAAAAAAAATGAACATTTGTGCCTACTGCTATCTGTAAAAGCATTTGTTTTTCTCGTGGGTGGTTGCTGTAAAATTTGAAAGAGCAAATGGCTCTTTGCAGCTGGATGTTGGCGTTTGGGAATGGTTTGGCTGCAGTCAGGTTAAGGCAGACTAATGTGGCCACTAAGTACCTGAAGTAGGTCGGCTCCGGACTCCCTTCTCGTCGTGCCGCGGATCCTCGCCCCACGTTCCCCTCTCACTCCACCAGAGCCACCATCCCGCTTTGTGGAAGCTGAGCTTGTCTTTCTCTGCTCTCCCCACAGCAATTCCGAGCATCCTGGCGCTTCCAAGCCTCCCTTAAGCTCCTCCAGCATGACCTCACGGATCCTGCTCCGACAGCAGCTCATGCGTGAGCAGATGCAGGAGCAGGAGCGTCGGGAGCAGCAGCAGAAGCAGCAGGCAGCCCAGTTCATGCAGCAGCGAGTGCCCGTGAGCCAGACACCTGCTATCAACGTCAGCGTCCCCACCAGCCTGCCCCCCGCCACACAGGTGCCCATGGAGGTCCTCAAGGTACGCACCTTTCCGCTCAGGAACTCCTCAAAACCCGCTTTATTTAGCAGGGACCTGGTTCCAGGCGTTTTCAGCAACCAGGTTTTGCAAATAAGCTGCACTCTTGGCTTGCTTGCACTTTGCAGCTTGTTTTGGTGGCCTGGTAGCGAAGAATGGAAAAACTTTTAAAAAAAGTTCGTGTAACTTTTGTTTTCTTTCAACTTTTGAGATCTCCGGAGGGAGGTTTTGTAACAAAACTAAGGCTCCCATCATTTTCCCTTTGGAAAACGCTTCTCCATCTTTCTAGTACTTAATGAGTTTTAATATGAAGAAATTATTAGTAGATAACAAATCAGTGTTTTGGTTTTTAAAGGAAAACAATGAAATAGTTTCGTAAGATGGAGTCAAAACTCTTTACAAAAGAGCTCCTCAGAAAGCCTTAATCTGAGATATGGGTGAGTTTCCAGCTACTTGCAACGAGTCTTTGTAATCCTTTTTTTGTTTAAATGACTTGTTTGCTATTAGTAGCTTTGGATTCCTTGTCCCACTGGAAACTGTAGGAGCTTGTTAGTGTCCCTCTGTCAAAGGGGATGTAGCTTGCTAATTACTCAGGGAAAAACGTGAACAGCCATAAGAAAAGAGATAATTTCACGCACTGCTTAAATTCAAGTAGGCTGAAGCAACGTGAAATGTGTGAGTAAAACAATGTCAAATGTTTTGGAGAAGTTTGCTGACATATTTCACGAAAATATGATTTTCACCAGTTTTGAAGAGTTTGCTCTGCATTATTGCTGGATCTTTTTATTACAGTTTGTTGTTTAGTCAGCGAGCATATTCTTACCACATAAGTTAGCTGAGCTTGGTGACAAACCGCTCATGTTGTGCTTGTTGCTGTTGTATACCAGTGATAAGCAGTCAAAGATTCAGTTTTAAAATAGACTTGCCAGCTCAGGCTTTTTAGGTGGTCTGCGTGGCAGGTTTATGGGGAAAATACGGCGTAATTTGATTTATTGAATCTGCATTATGGTGTTGTGTTGTCAGCGCCAAAACTAACGCTGATTTGGGACAGTAGAGTCATAGTCCAGTAGGTGATCTAGGAGCAAAAAGACAGCAGCTGAATTTTGAATTTTCTCTCTCCATACGCACACATTTTCATTAAAAATGAATTATAATGTTCTTTGAGCACGTGAGCATGTGTCTGGAGTAAGGAGCCTGAAATTGTCTGGGAAGAACTGTTTTGTCTAACCTTTGTGTTTTACTCACAATGTTTGTGTATAACAATTTCTTAAACTTGTTTCCAGGTTATAACTGCAGTTGTAATTCAGATCCAGCAGATGTGTAGGTGCTATGAAATAGAGATGTTTTGTAATGCACCTAGCTAAATAAGCATATATTACATTTTTTACATCCTTTCATTGTAATGTGTTACAACATGAATTTTAGGGTATTTTTTAAACTTCTGTGAAAACTTGTGGGAAAGTATTTATTTTTTGATGATGTTTTATTGATGAGGAAGGAGTGTAACATCCGGAAGAAGCATTAGCAGTTGTCTTTATTGTTCATTTTGCAAATGCCTCTTTCTATGAAAGGGGAGGGAAGGCAGCCCTTGATTTCTGAGGGACAAACTTCTGAAATCTCTGCAGACAAAAGGTGATGCTCAGTTATTGCAGATGGGGTTCCTGGTGCCTGGCTTGTCACAGGGTCTGTGTGCAAAGCTCTAACCTGCTGGAGCATTGCTAGGAAACTTCACCCGAAGGACTTGAACCTGAACCCTTGTCCCTTAGGGTTCCAGAAGTGGTATTTGTCCCCCATTTCCCTCTGATGGAGAAGGATCTCCTGGAAAGAGGTGTGACACCTCTCCTGCACTCATCTTTAGCCCCAGTAAGAGTGCATTACCCTGTAGAATAAAAAATTAAGAGAATGTGTCCTTAAGCAGCTCGTAAAATAAAAATAAATGCTGGCAACAGGTACCTTTTGACAATGGAATTGCATTTTGAAGGTAATAGTTGTGGAAATATGAGCAACCTGCTGGACCAAAATGATATCTGTCTTCTCATCACCCACATTTACATAAGTAACAGTCAAAATTAGCAAAAGCAGTTCTTCTTGGTCTCTGCTGTGAGAGTAGAGAGACTACTTTGCACAGTTTTGCTGCTTGTGTTTTTAGTGGAGGAAAGCAGTGAAAGATTCACCCTTTTATCCTTACTCATAACAGTGGACCAGTTCTGTACAAAAAAAATTTAGTACGAAATGCCAGGTTTGAAGTCATGGTCTTCCTGAAAATGACTACTGATGCTTCAGTGAGAGGAGGATTTGGCTGAAAGATCCATATAATTTTCTTTGTGGTTTTCAGGGGGATTGTTTTGGTTTTTTTTTCATTCTTCCAAATAGGACTTGGCTCAAAAGCTGAGATTAACAATAACTCAGGATCTTCCTGGTGCCAGTGTGCTGACAGCCAGCTTTGCCTGCAGTGACATCATTTCCCTGCAGCTGCTTTTTACTCAGTTGTTTTTTAGCTGTAGACAAATTTTCCATATGAGCTCTACAGAAGTTTTAATAGATAAATAGGGAACTAAGTTGCTAACTTTATTATCCAGATGGTCTGGATTTAGTGACCTTAAAAAATGAGTAGACAAAAAGGGGATTTTTGCACTATCAGAAATGTTAATCTGCAAGGCAACTTTGTTTAAAAGTGATATTTTTCAATGTTACTTCACGAACAAGACCAAATCTAGCAGCTGGTTTTGTTGTTGTTTTTGTTTGTTTGTTTTGGTACTTTGCATCAAAAAGTCCCACTCTAAGCCTGTTGAATTTGTCAGTGTTTTGTGGTTTTAATTATGTTGTGTGACTTGCCCTTTCACCCATATCTCACAGTGTGAGAAGGAGAATAATGCTTGCATATCTGAGGATGGTAATTCGGAATGACTGGTTTAAAAAGAAGCCAGAGGTGTTAATGAGGTCGGATTTTATATTTGTTTTCAAGATGTCCATTTAGAAACAATACAGAAAGAGAAATATGTAGTAATCTATGTCACATTGCATAGGAATCTCCAAATTGCATAACATAGTATGCTCAAGGCCATGTGAATAAATGGGATTTCATTTTCTTGAGTAATGACTTCTCGTTGCATCACTTCTCTGCCAAGTAATGTAGCTTGGCAAGGTAGGAGATGACCTCCTGGAATTCAAATTTTGCATTACTTTGTGCTGCCTAATTAAAAGATGGACTGGGAGTAGGTTTGATGCTTTTGGAACAGTATCTCTTCAACTCTAATAGCAAAAGAAAGATTTTTTTTTTTTACAACTTTTGCTTATCCTTCTGCGGAGCTGGGGTTTGCTTCATGGGCTGGTTTGTCTTTAAGCACCTTCTCATTCACCTGCAACATTACAGAGAGATGTCACCAGGAATTCTTTGCTTCTGCTGTAATTCGACTTCTTTCTCTGCCTTGGAAATAGGAATATAACATAAAAATCAGAACCCATTTCTGAGGTACAAAGTAAGCTTATGTTTTTATTTATTTATTTATTTACTTGTAGTCAAAAGGATTAAGATCTTTGCAAAGAGTTTGTCTTAAGATGTCCTCATGCTCTTTCTTCCTTCCAGGTGTATTTTAGTTTTGTACACCTAAATAATATTAAGGAGCTGTTCTTTTCGTTGGTGATCGAAGTTATTCTCTTGTCTAGTTGGAGTCCTTGTCTGCTGGAGCAGAAGCACCACGTCAGATCTCAGTTTCAGAGTTCCAAAGCTGTTCTCTGGGAGCTGGTTGCTGCATTTCTGCAGGCAGGGTTAGCCCAGGAACTGAGGAGGTGATGCTCAGGTCCCTGCTTGCAGTCACTGAGTCCTGGTGACAGGTTAGACCTGGTGCTCCTCAGTCATCCCTCTGCAAAACAGTGCTGCTACTAATCTCATACCTTGTGGAATGAATTCGTTTGTGAAATGCTTGGCTTTTAGAGAATATGCTCTTGTTCTGTAGTGAGGCTGGTCTGTTAATCAGCTTCCCCAGAGCTGTCTTGGACTTCATCCCTTCCTATCTTCCTACTGGCAATCTCTGAAGTAATTTCTCCTGTAATCCAAGCAGCTGTGTGTTAGCAGCTATTCAGGGAGTGTCTCCTGCTGATGTGATAGAGTTGCTGGGCTCTGCTTTTCATGTTGTTCATGCCCTCCCCCTAGCCCATTCCCAGCTCCTTTCCTACCAAACAACTTTCAGGGTTCTTGTAAAGTGAGTGATCTCCTGCCTCCTGAGTTCCTGGCAGCAGCAGGACAACTCCCTGCTTTTGGGATAGGCTGTGGTACTCTGGCCTCATCTATAGGATAGTTTTCAGTCTCCTATCCAATTTCAGTCAATCCAGGTAACTGATCTTAGAATTTTTGTTCAGCAGACAGAAACACTGACTGGTATGACCAGAGTTCTACGTGATGTCCCTCTGGCATTTTCACCAAAGGTGCACTGCAGCAGTCTGGGTTTGGAGCTCACCACCCTTTATGTGCTTTCAAGAGACACAAAGGAAAAAGGGGTTTCCTTTGTCTAAAACATCTAAAAGATCCAGGAGTGAAAAAACAAGGAATGACTCTATAGGCTGAAATGAACAGCTGTCAGGCCTTATTCCCACAAGAAAGGCTGCAGGATCCTCTGCTTATTTTCTGGGTTAGTCTTTGAGGAGTTCTGCTGATAGAAGTAGAACCAACATGTTGATTAAAGCTTTCATTTGAAGATTCCTCTCTTCTTTTTCTTTCTCTAAGTCCATTTGTCTCATGTACAGAATTGGTGGTGATACTGAAGGTGAACTGCAGAAATCCAGAGGAGTAGGGACTCATTTAGAGACATAACAAAAATTGAATTGTAGCTATGCTGTGTGACTTGTATTGCTTTGCCTTATTTCTGGATCGAATTTTCTGTATAGAGCAAGTATGACACAATCCCCTAAGTCCTTTGGAGCTGCCTGCCCAATTCCATTGCAGGAATTGTGGCTGGCTTGTGTCCTCCATGAAAGAAGCAGCACAGGAACATCCTCAGGAGGCAGCAAAGGAGGCTCAGGGCCAGCACCTGCCCACAGAATTGCAAATCAGTCCCACTGAAAATATTACCACTTCTTGCAGGATTGAAAACATTGCTGGTGGGCAGCTGACACCCAGCCCTCTGCATGTTTCACTAAGCAGATGGAAGGTGGAAAATTGAGGGTGAACATTTCTTCCCTCTGTCCCTCCGTGTTACTTGTTGGCATTTCTTAGTTGGTGCGTGGATGTGACACTTGCTGTCGTGTTTTTAATGTGATGCTCCAGGTCATGGGTTGATGGAACCTCTGCTGTGGATGTGCTGTGTGTCCCTGTCCTTGCTCTTGGATGCAAATGCTCCCAGGGATGAGGCTGCTGCAGGTCCCCTTTCCTCCTGGGCGTTGTCACACCAAATGCACTGCACGATAGAAATCTGCTGGACTTCTCACGCCTCTTCCTCCTTTGTCTGCCATCGGAGTTTGAAGAATGTAACTTCTCTTTGGCACAGATGGGAGATGCTTGATACTACTGCAAAGAGCAGCCTGGAGGCTGCAGTGAGAACCTGCAGTGGTATCTTTGGAGCACTGCATAAATGCTTTGTAATAAGTAATTTAGCAATAAGGTAAAAGCAGGTCTCCTCACCAGCAGTGGATGCAACAGGTCCATTTCATCCCCTTTTAGCTTGTGTTTGGAGAATAAGGAAACAGTTCCCTTGCTCCAGGAGATCTGGAGAAGGTGGTCTGACTTTGGGGATCTACATGCTGAGGTCTCTGCTCTCTGGACAAGAATCTCTACTTGTGCATATGCTGCCTGCCCTTGCTAATAAGGCAGTTCACCCCAAAATATGTACATCTATGTTTTATATATGTATGTATATAAAAAACATATGTATGGAAGCATAGCCCACAAACGCATTTTTAATAGTCTATTTCCATACAACAATGGTTATAATATGCTAAATACTTAAAAATTTGTCTGCCACTAAAGCCCTCACTTAGGACTCCCCCTGCTACACTGCCTGGGCTTGTGTCTTCGTGGTAGATGTTAATTGCTCTTTAGGTGCCCCTCACCCATTGTGGCCTTTCTTTCTTGTCCTAAGCAAGGACCAAAACTTTCCAAAGCCTAGAGCCAGATCCTGTTTATTAGATTCCCTCTCTTGCTTTATTATTCCAACATCTTTGCCCACCTCGTGGCAGTGTATGTGGGCTGATCACTGCTGATACCAGAGTGGGTGTGGTTGTCTTTTACTCAGTGCCATCCCATTGCTGCAGTTTGTGCTCATGTTTCCCCATTCCCACTTTTTCTGGGTGGACAGGAGAGCAGGCAGCCAACCTTGCCTCTCTCCTTCACCCTGGTGTCGTTATTCATTCAGACTTTAAATGTGCCACCATGATAAGCTCTTTGCATCTGAAACCTGTATTTCTGCATTTTTGAAATGCCAAGCATTTCTTCCATTTGATGTTAATGACTATTGGACATATATCAGAAAAAATACCTCCTCCTATTCTTTTTTCAGTGTGCTTGTTCCAGAGAGTGACCTGTGGAAGCTCTGCCTGGCAGGGAAGGCTCAGCAGCTGGCAGTAGTGTTCTTGGTGTAATAATTACCATAAAACTCCATTGTGTAGAGGACTTATCTCACAGTTCTGAGGAAGAGGAACAATGGGATGGCAAGATAAATGTGTGGTAGTGCCTGCCCCAGCATATGTGTGTTTGTGAACACACTTATCTGATTAAAAGTTAATTTAATCTCACCTGACAATGGTAGATAGTAGTGTGTGCTGGTGTGTTAGGTAAGCTTGGTGTGTATTTGCAATCAAGAACTTAGACAAGTGATTTGCCAGACTGAGTCTTGGTGAGCTGCAGATAAAACGTTTAAACTAAGCTAACTTACACTTGGTGACATACCTTAAGCCATCAGCAGATTCTTCATACAGAAGAACTGGCATTTAACTACAGAAACACTAAAGTCTGCCTTGTCTCTTCAACCTTCATATAAGTAAAAGTATCTCTCAGGCCTTAAACCTTTTGCTTGCTCAGTGGGTTGAAAGCTATTTTAAAACAAGCACTGGTGCTTGAGGTCTGCAGTCAGTAATAGAAATGTAAACTCTTGCTTAACACCCAGGGTATTAGACATTAAAAATGCATGGAATTCAAGGGGGCAACATACTTCTGTGTACAAGTATCTGATGGTTGACTGCTAGTCCAAAACACTGCTTTCACCCTTCGTCCCAAATGCCCTTTTCCTATGCATGCAAACGTGTGTGTTGCTGGGCTCTTGAGAGAAATGGCTGTTCCTGATGAAGATGTCTGATCTTTCCATCTTGTTTCTTCAGCTGTGGTCAGTGTGACACAAAAATGCAGCTCCCAGAGCTGTGAGACTAACTCTGCTGCTACTGCTGCTGGGGGTGAGGGGATTTCCTGGGAAAATGATTTTGTGAGCAGAGTGGGAAAACAGCTGAGAAAACTGCTCCTCGTCACAGAGCTCTTGCCCTTGCAAGTTCACAGTAGTTACCTGGAAGTTCGAAATAACATTTTTGGCACAGAGGAAATCAGGATATTCTCAGACAAAATGATAGAGACATCTGGAGGTGTGGGCTTCTTTTCCAGCCCCTCACCCTCGCTTCCCGTAGCTGGGATGGAACACAGGAGATGTAATTTTTCTTGTTTGGACTCAGTTTTTATTAGTTCTTATCTCTGTTACAGTCTTAGAAACTGTGAGCTCTGTTAACAAGGTGAAACAAGGCAATAATGGCATTTCTCTAGTTCTGCAAAGATTTTTCAAGGACAATTTGTCCAATAATGATTTGGCACCTAAATTGTTTTTATTTTTAACCCAATACTCAAAGCCCTAAGTTCAGCAGTGTGGATCTTCTTATCTAATTGCAAGACACCATCTAAACCCATGAAGAAGAAGAAAGAAGGAAGTGAAAAGGAAGTATCTAGCCAACACCCTAAAAACTCCATCTTGACATATGTATAATTATATGTATTACTATATTCCAAAACCTTAAATCTTAAATTTTTCACCCTGTGATACCACACTTTCTATTCAAACTACACATTTCTTATTCCAGGGCCTCAGATCAAATGTAGTGTTTTCTTGTGGATCAGTGCCTTTCAGCACAGAGAATTTAAAATTCTCAGCTTCCACGGTTCCAAGAGAGGTCCAAGCTCTGATTGCTTTCTGGAAATTCTTGGTGGCTTATATCCTAGTTGGTGGTCTTGAGGATTTGCTGGCAGGGTAACATCCACAAAATTAGGATGAGTTTGCTAAGTTCAGTCTGTTACAGCTTCAAAGCACTCTTTTTTTTATGGTCTAGACATATTATCTGCTGGCTGAGTTACCAGACCTTGGGAAAATGGTGGTTCACCATGTGTCAGTGGCTGTTTTGGACCTGCAGAAGATGAGTTAATCTTCTGCAGATTTTGATTCCTAGGTGCCCATAGCTGTGGGTATTAAGAGCATTGATGAGGCTCCAGAGCCCTCAGCTAACAGGTTTGAGCAGCTTGTACCAACTCCTTGGTCAGGCAACATGAATTTAATAACCACCTTACTCCTGGAGCCAAGGCTGTAAGATGAGGGTGAGTGCTGGTCACTGTGGTTGTGTTTGCTGAAGCCATGGCTTAATTTAGCAGAAAATAGTGCCCAGAGCCACACACAGTGCTGGAAAATGTGGGGGCTGGGGGGAGATCCAGGGGGGCCTCTGCTGACACCTTTGATAGGCGTTAAATTTTAAATGTGAAAACTCAGATCTGCTTAAAGTAATCTTTGGGTATTAGGTATACTCGCAAATATTTCAATTCTTCAGCTGGTTTGGCAACATTATTCTCTGAGATGCTGAACCTGTGTAGTGAATGAATTCAAAGTGACAAGCTGGAGACATTCCTGCCATTCAAGAGAGGCTTAAGGAATTTCTTATTGGCTAAATTACAAATATGTAGCATTTTGCCCAGCACTGCATGGCAATTTCAACCTGCCTGACCGTGACAAGATTAGCACTTTTCCTCCCCCTCCCCAGCAGTAATTTAAAAAAAGAAAAAATTAGATTAAGAAGTACCAGGCAGAGATGCAAAAGCTTGAAAGAGCGAAAACCAGCCTTACCTTGAATGATTCTGTCTGTCATTGGATTGGTTCCTTAATTAGCCCCATGTCCTTTAACCTCTTGAGAAATAAGTAAGGGATAAATTTGGGGATAAAGACAAAGACGCCTGGAGATTTACCACACACCGCTAGGTAATTCATCAAGGAATGTTGGTAATTAGCCCTGCCTCTTTCCCTTCTGGCTCATTTAATAAAACTGGTTGATTTAAAATAATGCCTGCTGGTTCATTATCAACTACTTTAAGAGCCAAGTTATGAACTTGAAACAAAACCCAGCATTGTGTTGTCTGCAAAGGACCTGGCAAGTGCGTTTTGTTTTGTTTTTTATAAAAAGAAATTATTCTGTCTGGTCATCAGTCTCCCCAGCTTGATAATTAAATATTACTTTGTTTGGATTACCATTTGGCTTTTTGGGTGTATTTACTTCTGGTGTCTACTGCTGAGAGGTAGAGAAGAGGAAAAAAAAATGCAAGATCTTGAAGAGGTACATGTCAGATTGTGTTAAGGAAGCATGGCCTGATGGAATTCAGCTGAATAAGGACTTTACAATAGCAGTAGTCGTCCAGTTGAGGAAATGGGTAACTGTTTTAACCCTTTGTCTCTTGGAAGTGAGTGCCAGCTATGCCCCTTGTTCTTCAAGCAAAATGATCTATTTTATTAACCCATCTCTTTAGTGCTTGTAGTGGAAATTTTTTCCTGAGGTGAGGACAGAACTAGTTTGTATTTTCTTAGGAAAACATGCAACAGCCTCTCTTTTTCATTATAGATGGGACTGGCATTACTGGGAAATTAAATGGTAGGATCAGGCTAAGGCTGGATCAGCACTGCTGCCTTTGCACTGCCTGGGAGAGCATCTCAGTGTCTGCTTTGAGGTTGTTACAGCAACAGGTGCTGGCCAGTGGGTCTGGTTGGGTCAGTCTGCCTGAAGTAAAGAAGGAACTTACTGTAAATCTTCCTTTAGTAATTAGTGTCAGTCTTAGGTTGCAGCACTTCTGGAACTGTTGTGGGCTACAGGAAAAGCAGGCAGTGCTGATGGTAGGCTTGCCAGGTCTGGAATCCTCTATAGAACTTGAACATTGAACTCCTCGGTATCATCTGGGGCAGAACTGGATATAGTGCTTCAGGGCAAATAAGAAAAAACATCATCCTACTCGTCTTCCATCCATCTGCTTTCCGTCCCCTGGGGTAGTGCTCATTCTGTGGGGTCTTGTGTTCCACAGGTGCTTTGGTGACCCAGTGAAACCCACATGTCTGCTTTTATATGCCTGGCAGATTAGTAAATTAAAAAAGAAATTAAATGTGATGGCCTCTGTGGAAATTTAACTCTGTCACTTGTTCTTTTGTCACCAACGATGAAAATAACTTGCTCCTGCAAACAGTTGCAGAGAGGCCTCTGGGGTGTTGGGATAACAGCTCAGCCCTGCAGGTTGTCACTGGAAGTTCTGCCACTGGATGCCAATTATCTGCCTGTTTATTATTTTGAGACTTGTTAATAAACTCTGATAGTTTAAATTGATTTTAAACTAGGTTTGTTTTTTCCCAGCTTGTAACAATGTGGAGCGGAAAATCGAGTATCTTTTAAAGAAACACCAAAGTAACCCCCAACAAACAAAACTCTATTTAATACCAGGTTTTGTAAAGTTAGAATGTCCATGCCAAATTAATAGTTTAGATTTCACACATCATATTCTTATCTTAATATACTGGAACAATATTTATTATGTACCTCTGTGGCTTTGTGTCCTAGACTTATTGAGTATCAGTAGTCAAAGTTCCAATCAGTTGTTTGAAAATTCTTGTGTAAGTTTTACAGTCCAAACGGACTGTTTTCGAGTTGATCCCCAGCAGCAGGCACTTCCACATCAGCATTACAGTAATTAAACAGTAATTCATGGTGCTGCATTTCCATCATTTCTCAGCAGATGGCATTACAGTTTCCGAGACTGTGTATTCCTTGGGAAAGCTCTCAGCTGCCAGGGAATTCATCATTCTTGACTATTCCTTTCACTGATGAAGGCTAATATTCAGATGTTAAGCCGTGTTTTGGCACATTATTCTAATCGTGTTGTTTGGTTGTGTTATTCTGTTTATTTTCCCAGAGGTGCCTTTAGGCTGTTAACCAGGTAGACTGCTGAATGTGGTAATTACTGCATTCAGAAACTAAATAAAACTGCTACTGATGTCCAGCAGAAGTAATAAAGTTTTTCTAGGTAAGACTAGAACATTAAAAAAGGGTTAAGAGACAATGTTTTCCTTTGAACATTTCCAATCCTCAAAGCTGTGTAAGACACAACTGTTCTGGAAGAGACCTTAACTCCTTCCTGCTTTGTGCTGCAAATCCTGGATTTTGTAGAAAATGTCAGCTAGTGAAAGAAGAATAATTTGGAGCGGCATTTGATGCCATTGTGGAAACAGTAACAAATATTGGTGTATTTGTAAATAAATGTGACTTGCAGAGCACAGAAGGCATCAGCTGTTTTCGGGCACCTCACCTCCATGAATCCCTGGCTTCTGACAATGTTTTTGTTACTGACCTGGCTGGAATTCGTGTCCCATCTCCCGACAGACACACTGACATCAGCAGCAGCGTGTCTTGTGTGTCTAAAGAAACCAATGTTTCAAAGAGATGGTTTTCTGCCTCGGAACAATGTGCTCCTTGTCTCTATCTGCGTGTCCATCCTCTCCTTCTGAGTGTGGAGAGGAGCAGATCTGCTCACCAGGGAGCATCACAGACCCTGAGAGCATCACGGATCCAGAGCATCCTCAGGGCACCAGCAGCCATCAGGCACCTGAAGTTATCCTGACCTAGACTCAAAACCACTCCATTAATCTGAGAGGGAGCTCGTGTGTCAAGCAAGGCGAATCAAAGCTTTTGTATTTCAAGCTGCCTGCCTAAAAGTCATCAAGAAGTTCCTGGTTGAAACCATCAAAATTTAGTTTGTGGATATAATGGTTAGCTGTGAATTAAATCTTTATGTTCTTTCAGAAGAAGATAAAAGCAAGCAACTAATGGAAATTCTCTTCTTGCAAAATAGTCCCTTCCCTTCCTTGAAAGGAAGACATTTGAAGGCTGAGGTGTAGTGAGCAGCCTATCTGCCTTTCTCAGGTCTTGATAAAAGTTGTGCCAAGGACCTGCAGGCAACACACTAAACTTTGTCTTTAAGACAACTACTTCTGACTTCCTCAGGCTGTGACTTCTCTGCTTATGTTTTTTCTATTTGTGTGTGGATTTTTGTTTTTTCCTTCTGGGCTTGGGCAGCCCTGGGAGTGATATTGTCAGGAAAAACTCCAGGTTACCAACATCAGTGATCCAGAGTGCTGTTGCCCTTACCCAGCATCTGTGTCCTGATGGCACCTAAGTGATAAACCTGCTTTTTGTGAGACAGCTTGTTTTTACTAGGGGGAAAGACCTGCTGCTGGTTCTGCTACAGCCTCATGTGAAGTGGGGCTGTTCCACTGATCAACATTAACATTTCAGAAATTGCTTTGAAATTAATTCCTGCTTTATTAAAATGGTGCTTTAAAGTTAATTTTTGTCTTGTTGAACAGAAAATTCTGAGGAGTGAGACTTCTGTTTAAAAAACTGGCAATCGTCTATATTTTCAGAAGTTACTGATTGAGAAGTTGTCCATTGAGCTGTCTGAAAGCATTTTTTCTGTAGTGTTAATTTGTCTGTTGTACAGTTCAGTTTCCTGACTGCCACCAAAACCATACTCTGCTGAAATACCTGTGTCTCAAAGAAACAGTTTGTTTAGGGAGGCAATAAAATGACCTTGAATGAGTCAGCAGTTGTGTGTAGCAATCGTAAGCCTTCCGTCCTCTTTGCTTTCTCAAAGGAAATGAATTCTGGACCACAGGCACCATTCATTGCAGGGCACTTAATGGGCGCCATTCACATGAAAGTTCATATATTCCTTAAGGCTTCAGCCCTGTATGGTTTGCTGTGTAAAAGGAAAAATACTATTTAATCATGCTACTGTGGCTTTTCAAAAGAGTTTATCCTTTTCGCACACTGCCTTTTTGAGGGAAGAAAAGTGGTGCCTTATGCTTTGGAGTGCTGCTTATACAATCAGTGGTCTCTCTGTGCAAAGTGCCACTTTCTCTGTGGGTCACTGTTCCGAATTGCCTTCTGCCTTTCCCTGCACTGTTTGATCTAAGAAATGAGGAAAAAGCTTCCAGCCAGGAGTTCTGCAGGATTATCCTTCTCTCTGAACTTGCACCTTCCCCAGGGAAATGTGTTAATTCTGTTTATCTGCTTTGGTTAAAGGCTGCGAGGACTGAGTTGGGTCTTGGTGGCTCTGCATGGTCTGAGCACAGTGTCTGGATGCTCCTCTGTGGGTGCAGAGTGAGGAAAGTGCTGACTGCCACTGGACCCAGGGAGCAATGACAAATAAATGGTAGAGGAACACAGTTCAACTTTGCATTTTCTTCTCTGGTAGGGGCAATTCCAGAAGACATGCCCAGGTATAGCTGTTGCTGCCAGCTGTACATAATCAATAGGCAGCTTGATGGGATAAATCAGAAGCAGCTTTGGCTGTTACTCAGTCATGGAATCCTAGAATGATTTGTGTTGGAAGAGACCTTAAACATCATCTAGTCCAACCCCCCTGCCATGGAAAGGTGACTTTTTAAAAGTCAGTTTAGTGGTTTTTGATTGCATGGGTTGGTGTAGTCCTGCAAGCAGCTGTACCTGTGTCAGAGGGAGGTGCTGTGGCAGGGCAAGAACACGCAGTTGGACATCAGCCCTGGCACCTTCTGGGGCTGGCTCTGCCTTTAGTGTGGAGCAGCAACATGATTTTGAAGTGAATTCCCAGTTGCCCTTACTTGTTACATATTAGCTTGTTTTTGCCCACTGCTGTTGATGAGTATTAATTAGATCTTGTCAGAGGAAATTAAATGAGGAGACCTGGTGTCATCCAGTCACTCCTGGGAGTTCAGTGTGTGAGAGCAGACTAGAACTGCTCTGACACCAGTGGCTTGAAGTGCATCACAGTGTTCTGAACCATTCCCCTGTGGGTCCCACATCTCAGACCACATTGTTGGCTATGCTGAATGTTTGGCATCTCCTTGGCTCCAGCAGATGTTAAAATACCTTAAAGTTTTACTTTTCATCTGTTCAGACTTGATTTAAAATAAACTCTGCAGTGTGAGCTTATTTGCATTTTTTGAGCAGTAAGATCTGTAAAAAAATTTATTCCATCATGTAAAATAGTGTCATGCTAAAATGGGTTTATACTTGAAGTTTAAAAAAGGGCAAGGGAGGTGAGGAAGTCTGAGTTAAGATCTAATTAATCCCCATATAGTCTCTAATCACATCCCTAACTCTAGCATCTGGTTGCCTTGAATTGTGTTATGTTCCTGTACAATTTCTTGTGCAGCCGAAAACCTTGTGTGTGTTGTCCATCAGTGATGACAGGTATTATGTTGTGAAATACACGTCGTGATGTTTGTATTGTGCAGTGTTAAAAGGAGATGCACGATTTTTTGCATAAATGCAGCTTTAGTGAAAGATACTTTGCCTCTTTCCCCTTGTGAGCATCAATCTGTTCTTGCAATAGCACTTCAAGGGTTACGTTAGTGCAGGTCAAGTGCAGTCTAAAATAGGATTCTTCTGAGACCAAGCCTGGAGGCCCTGAATTTCTTTCTCAAAAGACATTTTGATCTTCTGACAAACTATTACTTCTGAATTTCTTGGTGCCTCATATTTGCACCTAACCTTTGGAGAACCAGAATGATAACACACTCCTCTTTGTGTTTTGTGAATGTGCCTCCCCTGGTGAGTTGATGGCTTGTGCTTTTTTGAAGTTCATATGAAATCATTAAAAGGAGTTTTCTGTAAGATGTTTGGAAAGGTGGAATTTTTCAGGTGTTCTGTAATAAAATGTGTTTCCAGTCCTGCAGAAAGAACCCTAACCCTTACCTTGATAGGACTTCACACAGGAGAGAATCAAGAGCTTGTAGTCCCTTGCAGGCTGGAGGTTTTATATTTGCTCACATGCTGCAAGTGCTGCTGTGACAGGTTTGTGCATATGCTGGAAAAACATCATGGCAGAATTTCAGACTATATCTTTATATAACCTATTTTTCAGTCTTAGACTTCTTGTGATAAGGAACATGCTTGTGCAACATCTGTTGAAGTAATGAACCTGAGTGCAGTTCTTTATTACAGCTGCAATATAAACAGAGCTCCTGACAGCTGACTGGGGTTTTGCCAAAAGATTTCACTCGCTCGGTTGATGGTCCTGCCAGTGTCCCATCCTTTGGCCTCTTTGAGGGTCATTTATGTGGACAGCAGCTTCTCATTTCACAGTGTAAATAGTTAATTGCCTACAAACGTGAAATAACATGAGGAGGGGGATTTTCAACAGCTCATCTCAGGAAGACGTGGAGGGGCAGGTGTGGGGGAGATTACAAAATCAGCCAAGGGGCTGGATCTTGTTTGTGTAGGTATAAAATAGATAGTGATGTCATGACTCCGTGCATATAAAGCTTGGGATCTTAAAGGGCTGAAGTGTTGGCATCCTTGTTTAATAAATGAGCCCATATTACTCTTATTTTTTCTGGGAGCCAGACGGTAGCTACTGTCTGACTGCTGTGGGAATAAGATCATGGTGTACAGAGGTGAGGTCATGCAGCCTAATGGCTATTTGTCCTAAATATGTCTTTCTGTTACTGAATTATTATGGTAATATGACTTTAGCTAAGAAATAACTAAAACACTAAATTCCATTGTGATTTCTGTGTTTAAAGTTAGAGTGGAATAAGCATACTTAATTTCTTATTCTTGTTACTTTTAGTCTCTTGTGGCTACTGTGATGTCTTGTCTGGCATCTGCTTTGTGAGTGACATGTCAGGAAAGAAAAGATGTGATGTTGCTTCATGGGGAAGTGTTGGACTTCAGCACTCCACTCCCAAGAGCCACTATCATTCAAAAGTAACCCTGACAGTGTTGGCTTTCAGTTTGAATGCTCTGTGTGGCATTGATTTGGCCCCTTGGATTAATTCTCCTCCAGAGCGGTGTCATGCTACTCCACACAAGGCGTGACCCACCTTTGTGGCTTGCCAAAGTCCTCAAAAAAATCCCTGTTCTGGTATTTAGCAGAATGCTTCAGATCAGAGGCAGTTGGGTTTGCATGAAGGTGACTTGGATTATCTTACCTTAGCGGACATGATGATCAAGCACTCTGAGGTACTGAAACTCTTTTATTATAACCCAGTAGGTTTTAATACAGTCATAAATAACAGCACAGCTCGTTGAGCAGAAGGGTAAAAATCAAGGAGTTCAGTGGTAAGCCAGCTTGCATTTCCTTCATGTAAGTGAAGTCAGCGATTTATTATTATTTTAGGCTGTGTCTAATGATCATATTAGTGGTGTGAATAAAATGGATGTATCTGGAGTGCTTTATTCTTCTGCTTATTCAAGCCTTCCATATTGGGGCTGACATGAGACATCATCAGCTGCAGGCAAAGTGGTATAGAACCCAGCTAAGTCCTTATAATTCTTTGTTTGCTGTGACATGTGGAAGCTCAGGGCATGTTAGCAGTGTAAAACTGGTTTGAATTAACACAGTCTTCATTCTCTGATGTCTTCTGGTGCCTTTGCATGTTTGCTGTAAAGCAGATCCCCTCCAAACAGGTGTGTTCCAGGACAACTGTCCTTTGTGCTATAGACCATGTCTTGCCAAGTGCTTTGTTAAAATAAACGATCATTTCAAAACTATTTTCACTCTTATTTTTGGGATGCCTTGAAAGTTTTGGTAGGAAGACTTTCCAGTTAATGCTGAAAGCTGTTCCAGCATGCACTGGTTGGGTTTGGTGTGTTTGTGTTTTCACATGTGGGTCGTGCTTGGTGGCATGCTCTTGGTATGTGCTCTGTAATTGACCTTGAGAGCAGCCCAACGTGTCGCGTAGAATTATGTGAACAATGAAGGGAGCAGTCTTTCACTTGATCTTTTCCAGACAAGTAGGTCAGAAGTGTAGATGTCTTTGGACAAGTTAGCAACAAGATGTAGAGGTTGGGCTTGATGACCTTTAAAGGTCCCTTCAACCCAAACTATTCTATGATGTCCTGCTGATGTACAATGTGCCCCCAAAAAGAGGAGATTTTTTTGTGTAATAACCCAAGAGTTGTGTTTGAGTTTACAAATGGCTTTTATTTAGAAAAGAGAAGGATACAACTGTTTCTGTGTGTGGCATTTGGGTGTTCGATCAATTTTGATCTCGTGCCATCTTTACATCTTTTGTGTTTCAGTGCTGAATGCTGAAGTTTTGTAAATAAATACTTCAGTAGCCCACAGGCAGTATTCTGAACACCAATTCATTTTCACAGGCTAATGCTGCAGATTTGAAAGACTTGTTAATCAAACTCCCTTCTTGCTTAGCCCCAAAATGCCAACAATTACACTCTTCAGCACTGGAAGTTATCTTGGCACAGGTGTGTGTCCATATGCTATATATTGAGCAACCCATCATAACCCTTATAGTGACAAATGAGACCAGGCTTGAGGGTATGAGGTTTTAAGATTTATGAAAGCAAAATGTTGGGGTGCTTTTCCCCACTCTTACACTTTTTATTTACAGTTTGGGCAAAATAGCCAATTTTAAGTTAATTTTTACCTGTGAAAATCAGTATTGCATGGCACATTAAGAGAAGTTCATGCAGAGGCAAAGTAGATTTACTGCATTAAAATCTTGAAGCTACTTGAATTTTATTTCTTAAAGTCTGGACAAGCAAACAACCTGTGCCATTCTGCACATGGGTAACTCTACGTCTCTAGGAAATTGATAATAAGGAATTTTATTTAAAAGTCAGCGTGTGCTGTCTCTCCTACTGTTTTAAGCTTAGCTCTGGTTACTTTTTACCCAACATCTTTTTATAAAACTGATTTCTGTTTTCTCCATTATTCATTTTGTATGAAAGGTGCCATTATTATTACTCAGTCCCATTTGGGTTTCTCAAATTTGACAAATGAGTGATGGATGAGGAACCTGAGCAAAACCAGGTGTGAAAAAGGATGCCTCTTCTCACCTGTGGAAACTGCATCCTCAGAGCTTCTCAGGAGCTGAGGGAAAACTCATGTTCCTCCTTTTGTATTAGCAGAGTGCGTTCTGCCTTGGATTTCAGCTCCAGAAATAGACCCAGAATCTCCAAACCCCATGCACGTGTGAAGGCTGATGTGATTTAAGAGCAGTCTGACCTATCAAGGCCCTCCTGGGCAGAGGGTTGGTATTCTGCACCTCTTCTGTGCCATGGGAAATGTACTGAGGCTCATTAAAACACCCATTTTTCCAGCTGTCTCACAGTGCACCAGAGACCTGGGAGCTCCGTGCTCTGTCCTTCAGGTCTAGCAGGGGTTACTGAGGGCTGGAACAGTGCCAGGGTCAGTGACCCCTGGGAAATGTCACTGACAGTCCTGCCCAGGCTGCCAGTACGTGACTGCCACTCCGAGCTGGCGCTGGCTAACTCTGTGCTTGGCAACCCCCGGAGGAAGATAAGGTTGGACAAATTCTTCTACCCCTCTAATGTGACTCTTTCAAGCCAGTAGTGATCTGTGTTAGGGTGGTCTGTTAAATCTTGTGTTGGTGCTTCTTGGGCTGTAGGAAGGGTGGGGAATTGTGCTTGGGCTGTGGAAGGCTTTGCAAGGGGAAGCTGGGAGAAGAGGGGGCTTCAGATCATCTGCCTGAGCTGGTTTTGGGCTTTCAGATAGCTGAAATATCTGTATGACCTATGACCGTGCTCCCTCTTGAATTCACATCTCTATGCCAAGTCTTGCAAGAGATTTTGGAAGCAACTTTATGTCTATCTTTGACAATTGCTGTGACGAGGAGTCACCGGTGTCCTACTGTGAGCAATCTCAAACCCTCTCATGCTGTTCATACAAATGCTGCTCAGCTTCCTTCTGAGAGAGGAGGGTGGCAGAAGTGGACGTAAATATGTGGTGCTTGAATTAAGCTTTTCTCTGTGGTAGTATCAACGTAACTCAGACTTGTGTGGCTGATGCAATTGTGTGGCTGCTGTTGTTTCCTGTGAAGTCAAAATATTTATACTCTGAAGCACCTGGGGTAGGTAAAATCATTGCAAAAGATTTGTGCCTGACATTTTATGGAGTCAGTTCCTTGTCTGTCCTAAAATGTTGCAGTGTTTTTTGGTAGCTTCTCAGAAACGGTATGAAATAAAATTTATGGCATGTGTGTTGGGAAGTAAACAGCTGAAATGTTGGTGTCCTAACAGAAAGTAGCAGGACTTCAAAGGACTTAATCCTGACTAAAAGCCACGCTTGTAGAATGGCAGCCAGCAGGCCACTAACTTGAAAATTACATCAGTTCCTATCGCCTTGAGTACTTTTGGCTAACCTCTCTTTAATTTCCTTAGATACCATTGTCATGTGCTTCTATAGCTAAAGCACAGTTTTTAAATACTAATCTACAAAAACTTTGTTCTTGTTTGTTTCACGTCTTTCCTTTGGATGAAAAGTCACGTTATGCAGAGTAATTTTTGGTGATGGACTAAACAATGCCAGATTGTGTAAATGATGATAATTCTGTACAATTCATAGTTTTCATCCACTTGCCAGAACCTTATATAACTTTCTCCTGTCTGCTTTGGTTTTCAAGTTCAGAGGAGTTTGGGGTGAGTTAGGCAACCAGAGAGTTTTGCTGTGCCAACTGATGTAGTTTCCTTGTGTTTGCTGTGTCCTAAGGTGAAATGATGGAATCAGCACACCATGGCTGTCATTCCCCAGTCAGTACAAGTTACTTTTCATCTTTTTCTTGCTGTTGGGCTTTCTGCTCAGTGGTGCTCTGGCTGTTTTTCCTGGGTAATGGGCTAAAAGAAAGGGGAGCAAACGTACTCTGGAAGATTTGGCATTAGGGGGAGAATGGCAGCTGGAGAAGTTGCTGAAAAGGTTTATCTGTTACTAAATTCACAGTGGCCCTATGGGGAATCACTTAATTTTGATGGCATTGTAAATGAGGCTTGTTCCATCTTGGAGGACTGGAAAGGTCTCGGCAAGCAAGAGGAACTGAACTCCTCATGTGAAGCTACTTGAGGCCACTGACGTCTGTAGGGGGGAAAAATGTGATGTTGTTGTTTAATGTTTGAATGCAGCATGTGAGAAGACAAGTCTTTGAGAATGAGTTAAACCATTGTCTGGCTGGTTATTTGGATTGCTCTGAGTTGGGTGGTAGGAGGCTACTTCCTGGCATTGCAGTGCAACCCATGATCAATAGTTAATGAAGTTAATTGAAGGGATTTTATGGTCTTTAGGATTTTCAGTCTTAGTGACCAACCTGTGGTGAAAATGGTTAACAGAATCTTGAACCTGTACTGGAAAACTTTAGGAGAATAAATCACTCTTACTGTAAGTGCCACTAATTTGTTATCTTTCTCATGTGTCATTCTCCTCAATTTTTTTTTTCCCCTAGTCACAAAGAACAGTTATTTATACAGCAATTTTTATTCAAAGTCCTAGAAAAGAGCTTGTTCCTGCTGTTGTAGGGTTTGTATACTTGGAAGTGATGGGTTGAAGCAGCTTTGAAGCCCAGAACTAGCATGGTTAACATGGTTAACAGGCATGGTTGTGCCCTTGCAGAAGCCAACAGTGGGTGTGGTTTTGTGTCATTTTTCTTTGGGTACCATTAACTGTTAAATGACACAGAATTTTAACCTTTCTTAAAATCCCATGACATTTAGCTGTCTAGGCAACAAAAAATTCTATTGAACCGAGGAAACTGACCAAAAAGTATTTTTTTTGTAATTGTAAACTGTAAGTCCTAAGGCAATTTGCTTGAAACAAATGGTCTTTTTAATAAAAAAAAAAAAAAAGAGGGTGGGGGTGAGTGGGGTGGGGAGAAGAGTCTTCCTTCCCCTTGGTTCACTGTCTTCTGAACATCTTTGGTATGTCCCTGTGCCTGAGCGTATCTCTGCTTAAACAGATCATTGAGTGCTTCAACTTTACTGTCACAGGAAGCTTCAGTGATGTTTTTGGTGAGAAAAATCTGTGTGGTTTTGGGAACAGGAATATGCTCCTTTCCAGCTCGTGGGGGCCAGAACAATGGGGCAGCCTGGAGCTGCTGGCATTGTGATGGCCTTTGGTCACTTGTGTTGCACCAAGAGAGGATTTTGGGGCATCTTCAGCTTTGCTTTGAAAGCAGCAGTACTTGGAGATGTGACAAGTAAGACATTGTGATTTGAAGTAGTAACTGAGATGGGAAAACCAATACTTGGTGTTCCACCTTGAAGAAATACTCTCTGCACAAGACCTGCTGGGTTTGTGCTTGCTTCTGGAAGTTACTCATTGCAAAGAAATCAAGCCTGTGCAGGGACAAATTTCAGGAATGTATGAGTAATCCAGACCAACTCAGTGAGCCTGGTTACCTCCATCCAGATGTACCAATGGCTCAGAGCTTGATCCTACAGCAATTAATTGACTTCCAGCTATGGTGGAGCTTGATGATCATAAAGGTCTTTTCCAACCTAAATATTTCTGTGATTCTACAACCTTGTAGTTTTCCTAGAGAACGATTGATAGTAAATGCCACAGTTCATTAAATATTTTTATTCTGGTGTAAGTTGCCTGTCAGTTTTATTATTTTTAGCCATTTAGTTTCTGCATTACGCTGTCCCAAACACATTTACCAAGCCATTAGGCTGCCCTGGCCTGTGCCTGCCCAGGAGCAAGCTCTCCTGGGTGCCTCTCCAGAAGGAATTTGGTCGTTGGGTACCCACTAGGAGCGGTGGTGCATTGCTGTTCCAAGTTCTTGCCATCATTAGCAAGTCGTTAGCAAATTAAGCCTGAGTGATTCCCAGCAAGACTTGACAGAAGGAGCAGGTATTGGCAGTGTGGTTTCAATTGTTTGTGTTGGCTTCATGCAGAGGAACTACTTGAGCCCTGTGCTTTGTGCTTAAGCACACAGCTATGCTTTGTGTTTAGATTCCTGTGCCCCTGATCACTTAATGGGAAATATTTTTATTTTTGGAAATTGAAGGAAGTGTATGGTTCCAGAACCTCTGCTCAGAGGTTCTGTCACTGATGTGTAATATAATGTGGATTTTGAAGAATGTAATCTGAACACCTAAAATTCCTACTGATATGGTAGTGTGCTTGAAGCTAGTGGAAGCCATTGATTAAATATTTGCTTGATTGACACTAGACCCAAGGGCTGGGAAATCTGCTCTATTTATATAGGTTATTACTGTTCTTTCTGTGATGTGGAAGAAAATAGACAGCGACTCAGATACTTGAACTGGACATATGCACTGGAATTAGCAGTCAGATTTCAAGATGAGTGAAGGCATGAGAAAGCCTTTCCCCTGCTTCAGGTAATGTTGTTCTCCAGGATACTCCAAAGTGTGAGGGATGAGTGCTGAGTGATCACAGTGGCTCCGTCCAACCCTTTTGTAGCCCAGCTCAGCCTTGTAGGTCCTAAGCTGTGTTACACATGGGTGCAGTCAAGTTGATTTCTTTTTACTGCCTTTCTCTGTGCTTCATCTGGAGAAAAAAGATCCTCCTCAGAGTTAGGATGGCAAGAGGAGAGGGAGCTTGAATGGCTGACAGAGAGACTCGTAGTGCAGCAGTGCCTGGTGCTGGGGCCAGCCCCTGGAGACAGTGGAGATGCTGCTGAGCTGGCATTGAAGGCTCTTCTGGAACTGAACCAGTTTTGGCACTCTACTTCTGAGGCTGTGCTTTACTCTTGTAGCCAAATTCTTGTGTTACTATGCTGTGATAAACTTAGCTTTTTTGCCATCTTGTCTTAGCTCATTTCTGAAGTTTTGCAGATGATAATAATAATAATAATAATAATTCTTACATTCCTTCTTGTTTGTCAATACCAAAATGCCCAAAACCAATGTTCTATTCAATTGAGTAACAGTATGGCAAAACTTTGGTTGAGATTGCTGGAGATAGAGGTTTGGAGATCCAGAGGATTTGGTTTCAAGTTGGCTTAGTCATGTCCTCATTCAGTCACATTTCTTAGGAACTGTATCCAAACCAATAATTTGTCATCTTACACTTTGTGTCTCATGAATTTGGATGAACAACAAGAACTATTCTTCACCCAAAATGCTAGAAGGGGCTGAGAACCAAAATTAGATCTTAAGTCAAAGCTTTTATTCACGGTTTCAAGTTCAGGGTAGTGGAATTTCATTGTAGGGTTTTTTTTTCTTGCTGCTCTTTGCTCATGAGATACTTTGTCAAAAAGGAAGAGTGCTTTATGGCTTATCTACAGGGTGACTCTGGGGCATTTTGGGTCTTTTGCTCAAGAAGGCACGTTTGGGTTGCCTTTGATGTAGAGTCTGCAGAATAGGATGCTCTAGGCTAAAGACAGTCTCAGCAAACAGCATGGAGTTCATTCATGTAGTCCCAGATTTCCGTGATGGAGCTCCCAAGTCAGCTCAAGAGAGCAGCCAGTGACAAAACAGAGAATCAAACTCAATTTCTTTGGTGTAGCCAGTCGGGGCTCACACTCAGAGCAGGAGCAGTTCAGGCTGGTGCATCTGTCCAAGAAGAAGCACATGTAAAGCTGCTTCAGTCCTGTGGGAGCTCCTTGTGGGAATTGTTATCACATCCTCCTCCATAATTTTATGTTCTTGTATTTGAATGTGAAAGTGTGTTTGAGCAGCTGTGGATTAAAAGAAATATTTAGTCCTTGAATATCATCTTTGTGTCATTTTGGAGCAGCTTAATGACAGAAAAGGCAGTTCTGTGTATTCTTTGGTTCAGTACTGGGCTTTTGTGAGCTTGTGACACATGAACTCAGGGCTTTTTTTCTCTTGCCTTCTCTGGCATGCTGAGGGCAGTGCAGCCCATTAAAAAAATTAATAATTGAGTAGCAAAATAAAACATTCTAATGTAGAATAGCACAACAAATTCACAGGGAGAGTATGTTCTTGTGAAATAAGTTTGTTTTTTGCCAACAAAAATCCTGTCAATTAGGCAGTGTGCGTCTCAAGATTTGACATGTAGTGGCTTCAGTTAAGTGTGTTGGTATATATTGTAAATAATGTAGTATTTGATGATACAGTGTTGAGATGAGGATCTTGGAATTCCGATGGTCTCTCTCCTGGGAATGTGCAGAGTGGATAGCTGATGGGTTGTGAGAGAGGAGGGACTTGGCTCCATCCCAGGATGGAGAACAGCAGTGGTACCTGATGCCTGTGGAGGAAAAGGAATGTGCAGATTCTGTCAGGCAAGTGGGGCTTGTTGTTTAGAATAACATATTCAAAGATAAGTGTTACAAAAATAACTTGTTTACTGACAACTTTATCTACTTGGAAGATGAAAATTTAGTAAAAATCAGACGTATCTGGGTACTGTATTTCTTAGCACTGATGATAGGAAAATTGATAATGCAGCTTGGGACTAACAAAGGAAGTGCTGTACTTACCACAGCACAGTGTTGTCTTTTGATACAGTGCAACAAAGCAGATTAAACTCTCTAGAAACACTATCTTAATGTGCTTCCCTGTGAGCTGAGCCTTCAGAAAATAATGCCAGTTGGGCAGTTTTTATGTCTGTGTTTGAGTCCAGACTTCTGCCAAGGAGTTGGATAAAAAGAAAAGATAAGTTCTGGAAAGTGTAGGGACTGTGCCTAAGTTAAGTGCAGGTAAGTGCACTTGGAACATGCATTAGCCCTTTGTCAGCCATTCCTGAACTGGAAAACTTCTTGCAGCTCTAGGCTGAGGTAGAATCAATGGTTTTGAGGCACCAGGGAAGCTGAGGATAGAATAGAGCTGTTTCAAGTGCTTCATGTTCTGCTGCAGGTCCTGGGCTGTGCTGGGAAGCTGAGGACAGGACTGCAGAGCCCTGTGGGTTTATCCAGGGCACCCACTGCCAGGGAATATGTGTTAGGCTCATAGGGCATTTATTCAGTTATTTCTTACTCTGTACTTAAAAACTTTTAACCTTACTCCTAAAGAAAACTACCATTGTGTGTTAGTACGACTGGAACGAAAGCTGAATAGCGAATTAGCCTTGAGCGAACTGTCAATCTGACTTTGATAGCACATCACTTAAAAGGTCCTTTTATGTTTATGAAAAAGCATGACATCAAAGCCAGGGAAAAAAAAAAAAAGATACCAATACTTAGAGCTTAACTTAAACTTACACAACTTCCAAGAAGAGGCCTTGTGTGAACTGTTTCTCCACTTGCATGGCTAATTAGCGTAGGTTACTAAAACTCTGAGCAGTGGCCATCAAGTTTCTTCTGCTCCTCTGGGGTTTGTTGTGCTTCCATATGTGGATCCCTCAAACTGGAGTAGCATAGACAAAGGATATTGCATCGCTTCTCTTGCAGCCTCTAGGATTGCATGCTGGAAATGCTTGAGTATAACCATTATCAGGTGAGTTGTTATTGGAGACTCATTTTAAAACTTGTTGCTAAGGTGTACAGCATACAGGAAGCCCTTTTCCTTGGGTGTCTTGGATGCTTTATTTACAGGAAACCCTTTTCCTTGGGTGTCTTGGGTGCTTTATTTAATATCTTTCACACCAGTAAGTGGGGGCCATGCATGGTCACTTGTAACATCAAAAGTCACTTTAATGGAACTGTTTTAAAACAAAATTTCTCAGTGTATTGCTATATTTTGGGTTGGTTTCTACTCCCAAAAACAATGTTAATGATCAACGAACGGTGACAAGGAGTTTCCAGGATATGGTGGAAAATTTTAATGGAAAAAAAATGACCTTTCTTCTCTTGCTTATTTAGAGTGTGCAACAGTTGTTCAGGATGAGGATTTTCATATTTTGTATATAAAAAAAATTCTAAGTACTGAAAAGCTTATCTTAAATACAAAAATAGCTGTTGCTGACGACAGTGATTGATCTGAACTGAAACACTTCTTTTCTTGCATCTTATTTGCATGATGTGTTTATAAACAGGCTGTCTTATTTGTATATGAGTTAGGCTGTATATCTGAGATATAAATAATCTGTAGGCAGAAAAAGGTGTCTTCATTTCTTCTTGTATTAATTAAAAAAAAACCTAAACATTCAAAACTTAAACGTCCAATAACAAACCTTTTATCTCTTTGTTATTTGACATTGGATTAAGGATAGCAATCCATACTTCTTGGTTTTAATTGTTAGCTACTAACAAGTAAAATGAGTCCTGCAGTACAACTCATTTCTCCATATTTTAGTGAAAACTAAATGTCACATAGCTGAAGGTCTGAACTCAGAACTGACTGTTCTGGAGTGTCTGTATCAACTGAAAACCCAAGCGTTGGTCTTAAGTGAGAAATCTCATGTCGCAGAAAAATAGCTGGAACTTCTTGGTGTACCAGTAGTAAGTCAGTTGTTGAAAGACCAAATCAAACTGATTTCTTGCCAGGAAATGCGAGTTAGTGAAGCACTGTGGACTTCCTTGGAGCTGCAGAGGTTTGTGCTTTGTCAAATACCTGATCCTTGTGTCACAAATGCATAGCTCAGACCCACAGCACCTGCAGCGATGCTGTAAAACAATAAAACCCTTTTTAAATTGTGTCGCACAGGTGCAGACTCACCTTGAGAATCCAACCAAGTACCACATTCAGCAGGCCCAGCGGCAGCAGGTAAAGCAGTACCTCTCTACCACTCTAGCAAATAAACATGCCAACCAAGCCCTGAGCTTGCCGTGTCCAAACCAGCCCGGGGATCATGTCATGCCACCTGGAACGGGGAGCAGCGCGCCCAACAGCCCCATGGCTATGCTCACCCTCAACTCCAACTGCGAGAAAGAGGTAAGAACTCTCCTCTTGGTGTTCTTCAGTAAAATGGAGCTGTCATCTGCTTTAATTGAGTTGTTTTAAGCCGTATTTGCTCGCTGCTGAGATTTATCTTTTCTGTTTGTTGTGAAAATGTAACTGCTACCTCTGTGTCCGCCTCATTAATAGGTATTTTTGGCAAAAACCCCATGTCCTTCTAGCTTCTTCTTGTTTAAACTATTTTAGCTAGTTTATGCTTATTAAAACTACTTTTCTTTTTCCCCACCCTGTTGCTTGATGCACACAGTGGATAATTGACCTTTGGAGAATACAAAGCAGCTTTGTAAGCTGTAGCTTTCTGGAATAATGTTATTTATGGCTCATTCATCTAGAAAGTGCAAAGAGCATAGCAAAAATAACTGAAAAAAACACAAAGCTATTTGGAGATATTTTAGGTATTTTTATGGTAAAATTTGAGCAAGTCTCCTGTGTAGCTGGAAGGCCAGATTATTCCAGCTAATATGCCCTAAAATGTTACTGTCTGCTCTTCCAGTGCTGCAAATAAAAGACTTCAATAGCTTATGTCTAGAAGTCCTTTGCAACTGTGTCTTAATCTTTGCTGGCAAAAACTGAGTTAGATGTTACATGCGTGCTCAGGCTCCAAAGGAAAATGGTTGGGAAGATATTAACAAGTATAAGAATCATGTCAGAATTTTTGTAACGTGAAAAGTAGGAGGCAGTTGTAGAGTTCCTCTTGTCCCCTCATTCCCCCCTTCAGGCCCTCATGCCAAATTTTCAGTACAGATGCATTCCGTGAGCAAAATGTTACACAACTCGGAGAAATGGTTATTACAGAACATATTTTGCACGTGCAAGGGCAATACTTGTGCTCCATAGTTTCAAAAGAAATGAAAATCAGATATTTCTATGCTATTGTCCCAGCTGTACCCAAACATTTTTTTTCTTGAGGATATTTACAGCTTCACTTTGCTGTGTCATCAGGAACATGTGTGCATGACACTATTTCATTCGTGCTCTTTTTGGGGCTGAGACTGTGCCATGAACTCAGATCCATGCTTTGCTTTTTCTTTTTCTTCTTCCTTTTTTTTTTTTTTTTTTTTTTTTTTTTTTTTTCTTTTCTTTTTTTTTTTTTTCCTTATTTCTGCAGGGATTTTATAAATTTGAAGAGCAAAGCAGGGTTGAGAGTGAGTGCCCGGCTCTGAATACACACTCACGAGCATCATGCATGCAGGTACTGGATGACACAGGAGGTGGAGCACAGGTCCCCTCTCTCATGATATTTCTTTCATGATATGTTGAAAAATAAACTTGCCCCACTGTGTCTTTAAGAAGTTGAATATAAGACATATTTAAGGTACAATGCAGCAATGTTGTTTATTAACATTGATGTTAAAAGAGCTTGAAGATACCTGGAAAAAGCTCGTGCTGTTGTAGCACTGTAATGCCTTAGCAGAAGAACACATCAACCATGCTTTAAGGTCTTGCATCAGGAAATCTTTTCCAACTGGATTTTCCAAGTCTGCATGGATGTGGTTTTGCCCTAATAATCTCTTAAGTCCACATTTCTATGCAGATCACACTTGCATTTTAAAAAATATATGAGAAGGCTTTAATCCATCTGTGGTAATTCATCCTCAGTAGTCACCCTTTTATATTTTCATTATTTTTCTTAAAACTAAAGGGTTTTTATTTCTTACTAGAATCAGTAACAAGACTTTGGGTATGGGCTGTAACTGTTAGTTCCTTTCTTGCCCTCACTTCCAGTCAGTGTAATTTGTTGTGATCACACTTTCTGGAGCTGATAAAAAAATCTCATGTACTGCTACTTTTACCATCACTGTTATGCATCGATTTTGTAGATCTCTGTCATTTAAACTCCTTTTTTATAATGAGGAAAAAGGAAATAGTCCTGTCCTGAAATAGTCAATGCTGCAGGACAGTTCAGAGCACCTGCGTGGGTGCTGTGCAGGGCTGCTTCCTCCTGCCTGTGCAGGAGCTTCTGGAGGCACCCTCCAGCCCAGCCCCTGAAAGAAGATGTTTGTACCACCTAAAATCAGCTCTGAGCTGCCCCTGGGTGGTGCTTCCCAGGAGGATGTGTGAGGGACACAAATCCAATGGATTCTGCTGTTGAGGGCCAGCAGCAAATCTTTGCTCCCTCTCCGTCCCTTCAGGTGTCCAGGGCTGTTCTGCCTGTGCCCAGGTTTTGGTCCCATGCAGGGAAGAGATGGAGAGGAGGCAGCAGTGCTGCAGTGGGGAGAGGGAGTTGTGTCCTTGGATGCAATTATTCCATGGGCAGCTTCCTCCTGTGCTGAGGCACAGTGTCCATGGGCAGATGGGGCAGGGTAACTGGCTGGGAGGAGGCAGTGGGAGCACAGAGCCTCTGTGCTGCCTGCAGGAGTCGTGGCTGAGGGATTGCACAGCTGCACAGCCACCTCTGCTGCATGGCTGAAGTGCTTTGTCAGGCTCCTGTGTCACCAGTGGTTCTGATAACTCTTCTGCTTCTCTTTGTCCACCTTTTCTGCTACAGATGGATGATGTGATCGATGACATAATTAGTTTGGAGTCCAGTTATAATGAAGAAATCCTCGGCTTGGTGGACCCAGCCCTGCAAATGGCAAACACGGTACAATGGTCCTTTCCTTCTGGTTTTCCTGTTTAGTCTAATTGTTTTTTCCCTGAGAGGAAGCAAAACTGTAGCAGAATTCTTCCTCGCAATCAAGTAGTTATTGCATTGTTCCATGGAGTGTAATTGGTTTTGCTTTGAAGAGTTTAAGGTAATACAGTTGCAATGACAAAACACGAATTTAAAAATACAAGCTGGAGTCAGGTTCAGAGAATACAAAGGAAAATTTTGCTTTTCTTATTTCCGAGTTAGTGGTGAGAGGATTGCAACAGAGGAGTAAACTGTGCTACCAGGAGTAGCTCATTGCCACTGATATTAAAGATTGCCATGGACTTTATACTTGGCTTCAGAAAAGAAGGAACCTCTGGCATCCCAGGTTCTGAGCGTTGTCATATTCAAGTAAGAAATTGTATGCCATGTGTTAGCATCCCTATCCAGAGATACTCTCTGTTACCCTTTAGCATTACAGCTTTATCTCTGCCTGATTTCAAGTGGGGAGAAGTCTCCCGATAGACGACAGCAAAGATGTTACAGAATTTAGCAGGAGAAGAATAAATTAAAAAAATCAATCTTCAAAACAAACAAAAGGGGAAGGAATATACAGAAGGTTGAAAACTGAACAAGGCAGGGGACGTGGAAGGCCTGTGATAAAAGCCAAGAACACAGAGGTGCAGGAAGTGCTGAGGGAAGGCACAGGTTTCCTCCAAGTGGCTCTTTTGGTTTGGTTCACATTGCTTTGAGAATTAATATAATCATACGTCTGGCATAATCTGATTTTGATCTTCTGTGGAGGGTAGCTCCAGTGAATTTTTTGCCTTAGGCTTAAGTGCTGTTAGATGTGGCTCAGTAGATGTCTGCCAGTGCTGGCGTCTGTTTCTGTTTTATCTAGTGCCAGAATTTACAGCTTACTACAGAGCATTGATTTTGTGGCATAGGTTTACATTTGCTGACAGTAGTTGTCTGATGTCATGTTAACCTAGTCCTGTGCTCCCACAGATTCCCACAGCCCTCTCAGAGACGTGGTGGATGACGCAGGAAGCAGCCCACCAGCTTCCCTTTCTAAATAGTGCCCTTTGAGTGCACAGGGAAATAGCTGCACTGTCCTGCTAGAGAGAATAAATTTTCCTTTAATCTGAGATGACTTGCAAAGTGCAGCTGTCCTGGCATTTGAGAGAAAACCTCAAGAAACTGTCAGAAGATAGCTTTCAAAAAGTTAATCTGTTTTTCAATTTATTTTTTTTTTCATTGAGGGATGGGATGAGGTTTTTTTCTGGAGTCCTTTCTCTGAAGTTCCATTGGAGGGACCCATTAATTCAGAAGGGACTTGGATATCTTTATACTTTTATTTTTTTCTCATTACACAGGGGCCCCAGAGTGAGTCTTTGCTTCCAGACAGGGACAGAAGGATACTCTGCACTCTTTTGGTCAATGTTCAGGGTAGTCTGCATCCCTCCTGCTCACTGCATGGCAAGAAGCCTTGTAAAGACTGCCTGATCCACATTTACTGTGGAATTTTAGAGTTTTCCCACTCGGTGTGGTGAAGTATGAAAAATAAGGACATGAAACAATGAAATTAAGACTTCTTTACTAATGCATTTAAATAACTGGAGGAAAAAAGCATATTTCAATTTCTGAATCAGCCTAGTGCCAGTCCTGAAAAGATGGAAATTGAACCATATTTCTCAACAATTGGTTTAGGGAAAAAAATGAACCAGTCACTTTTCTTTTGGAACAGGACTTAGCTCTTAAAACACACAACATTTTATTAATAAGGAATTATTGCCTACAGACTGAGCTAAATCGAGGTGGGAGAAATCAAGAGAGGAAATGGTCTCTGAAGAGACACAACCTATAAATAGCTGTGCTGAGACTGTGACAAAGGCAGTTGTTGTTCTATAACCAACAAAGAACAAAAGGACCAGTTTGTTACAGTTGGTAACAGTACTTAATTGATAAGCAAAATCAGCGATTTCTGTGCAGAGCAATCTAAGGGAGTTTCCAAGTACCTCACGTTGAAAATGGCTCGTTGCAACCAACTGCTTGTGGAGGTGTTTGTCAGCTTTGGTATTTGGTGGAATAAGATCTGTGGGGGAAAGCATCACAAAGTGGTCACTAGTTTATAGAGAAGGTTTTCTGCCTAGATGTGACCTGGTAATTGAATTAATGATTACTGTGTCAAGTGCTCTTGTGGAGATGACAATTAATTCATCCAGCTAATCAACTCCAGCCACAGCCTGGCAGGGAAAGCTCTGTGAACAGAGCTCCACTTCTAAACGTGGCCTTTTTCTGGAATTTAAGTTCCACAGTAGAGGAGTTCTGTTACAGGGAGTGCTGCTGAGCGTGCTTGTAGGTCAGGGAACATCACAATACATTGTGGGCTGCACAAGCTGGGATGCACAATCCATTCCAGTGTCTCCTGGTACCTTAGAAACAGCCTTGTTGATCACACAGATGATGTCTCAGTGATTTTAGACAGAATGTGGGTGCTTGTTTTGTTGGAGTAGTGGAGGAGAAATGAAAGCCTCAGACTCCCATGAATGTACACTATGATGAATCTGCAGTCATAATTACCATATTTCAAATTTCTGTTATATAAAAGCCGTTATTAGAAAAAAAAAAAAGAAGCAGATGCAAAGTGATAGGAAGATTGAAATTTGTTTTACTTGGTGTGTTTGTGCAATTTGTGATGCCAAGACCTTGTAATATGAAACCTCTCAAGTGAAAGCGTTTTTAACCACGCTGTTTCAATGAAGATAACACGCTAAGCCTGGCATAAGCCACTCTTCCTCCATTTGCTTTTTGGAAGAATAAAGGTGGATGATCTGGCTGATGCTGTATTTAAATTTCTTCTTAGCCAGAAATAGCTAAGAAAGCTGCAAGGAAAACCATATTTAGGTTGGAGACATGCTAGAATTTGGAGAAGACAGGAAAGGAGCTTCTTTAGCTCCAGAAAATTCCATGTCTTTCTCAAAGTTCGAGACGCCATCTTCCCTATGAAAAGGCTGTGGAAGTTTTGACATTTTCCCATATTGTACTTCAGGATGGTGGTGAAAGGCTCGACTGTCTTAGACCTGAAATGTTTGCAAACAATGTGTAATTTTTTCCATTTTCTTCCAATAAGAATAATTTGAAATAAATGCCCAGGTGTCACTGCAATGGGCACATAATAAACCCATTTAGGGGTTTTTTTGCCCCATTTAAGTCCAGTGGCTGCTTTGGTGTGCTCACCACACTGCTGTCTTGTACATCTCAAACCAATGCCCTCAGCACAGGGGTCCTCTCCCCTTTCCCAGTTCCCTAAATGCTGCACTAATGATTATTGGGTTTACCTTAGTCGACTGATTTTATTCCTCTGGGAACTGTTACATAATTGTGAACTGAGGATGTGCCTCGATTTTAACTTACCTTTAACTGCAGGTATTTTATGAGATGACCTGGAGTGTTACGTGTACTTTATGTTTTCATTTGAAAGGAATTAATATGATTTAGTCCCAAAGATGTGACTTGCAGCCATCCTGGAGAAGAGGCTTCTCAGAGACTCATACCGAGCATGGACCATGTGTAGGGAAATGAAGCTTTGACCTGTGGAGTTTGGATGCTGGGGAAAGTGGTCAGAGAAAGAAGCTGATCAGTCTCTTTGCTCATGGATCACTGATTTAAGTGGAGACTGTTGGCATCTCCCCTCCCCCTGATGTGAATTTCCCTGATAAGCATTCCTGTGTTAGCAGCCATGCCCGTGTGCACATTCAGCAGTTGCCTGCCTTCCCTGTCCCCTTTTGTGGTCATTTTTATTGTCCTGTTTATTGACATGGAAATCTGGCACAGTGTTTGACACCTTGGGGGGAAAAAATCAATCACAAACTGTTGTAACAATCAGGGTCCATCTTACAGTAAGGAAAGCAGCTCAGCGTTCTCCACGTTTCATTACAACCTGGCTGCTGTATCCAGGCTTTGAGATGTCAGTTTCTAGTTTTCTAACAAAAAAATATCTTTTTTTTTTTTTTTTCTAAATTTCAGGGGAAATTCCTAATTAGATTTCACATGTCTGGTTATGAAATTCAAGTCCTTGGGCTACAAACAAGGTCTTTGTGCTTTCCCCATGCTGAGGAGCATGAATAGGATGAGCACATCCAAGTCAGAAGGGTGTGTGACGCTCTCACTGTGCCAGTATCAGGGATGTGTTTGGGGGACCCAAAGAGACAAGGGTCAGCCTTGTAGAGCAATGAGATGGAGTGGTCACCCTGACACCAATGTGGGCAGGTCACAACCAGGACAGCCGTGACCTGAGCAGCATTATTAGATGTTCTATGTTGGTGGTTTTTTTTTAATAAGGCTGACTTTTAGTGAAAACTCAGTTACATTTTTTCCTCTGTCTCTTAAAGATGGAGTCAGGGGACTTTGATTTTGTTGTGGGCCACTGTCTGTTCTCATCAGCTATCAGCATGGTGGTACTTTATATATCAACTCCTATTTCATCTGCTTCCATATGGCAGAGAAATTTTCTTAGGTCCCAGTCTGGCAAGGCCCATCAGTAGGAGTTTAATAGTCCTGGCTGTGACTCACTGCATTGTATTCACCAGCATTATTTACATGGGTGTAAAGTTAATACTTACTCTAATCTCTGCAGGATCAGTGTCTTGGAGGGATTGGTTTTCTCTGCAGCAGTAATGATAAGAAGTGTTGCCATTCAGATAAGATACCAGAGTGTTTTATACCTGTCTTTTCAAAAACAAGTAAGAGATGGGTAAAATAATCCACTCAGGATAATTTCAAGCTTCTTTAAATATGTTTCAATATAAAGGGATAGGTTTGATAGGTCTTGTTGAAATACTGTCTTGTATCTGTATAAATCTTCTTGCTTAAATACCTAAATAAACACGGCAGAGTGGAACAAGTAATTGAGAAAACTTACTGTAAAAATAATCTTCCTCCTACTGAAGCGCATTCTTGTTATGTAAGGCAAAAAACAAAGTAAACTGAAATGTTTTCTGTGTAGGTAGCTTTCAAATCACATGAAAAATGTGATTAATTAATACAGTGTTCTTCCTCCAGCATGTGACAACTTGCAAAGTACTTCCACTCACGTATCCCTGGAAAAAGGGGGGAGGTTTCTCTGGGAGAGTTCTGTAGGCTCTTTCAGATATCAGAAAAGTTTTGGGGATATAGATACAATAGTTTTAGTGAAAAATGAGGAGCAACAATGAATATTGTCAGCATTTTGCCTCTTCTATTACCTCTTAATATTTTAAGTCTGCATATTTTTGAGGAGAGAGAACAGAATTTTCCCAGTGTAGGTGTTTTATCTCTCATGCCCGTGCATATCTGTGAATTTTGCTGACCTTCTTGCAGGCTCTGTTTGCACATGGAAAAGAGCACAGATTTCTTAGCAGATCCTGACTCTGTTCTTCTGTACAAAGGCATTCATAAAGGCAAACCAAATGATCCTTCTCCTTGTTTATCTTTTCCAGTTGCCTGTGTCTGGCAATTTGATTGACCTTTATGGCAACCAAAGCATGCCTCCTCCAGGACTAAACATCAGCAACTCATGTCCAGCTAATCTTCCTAATATAAAAAGGGAGCTCACAGGTAAATACATCTAAAATACCACCTTGGAGTAATAGTATCATTGTTTTGAATTCAGGTGATACTGGACATAATTTCTGTTATGAGAAAGAATATGTGGGTGAATAATTACTTTTAGCCTGTGTTCATGTGTTCTGAACTGTCACAAGTTCAGAAAATCCTTAATTGTTGCACTCCCACCTGCATGTTGAAAATGCTGTGTTCCAGGAAGGTTCCATGCATCTCTTCCAGAGCTGTTTGCTAGTTTGCACTCAGTTGCTCTATCAGCACCAAGCTTTAACAACTTCACATCTGGAGTCTCTGTGGGATTCATGTCAAGGAATGATACACACTGGGGCTTTATTTCAGTAGGGGAGGGCAGTAATGAACAAATAACCTGATATAATGTGAAATCTGGACATGTAGATCCTTCAAAATGTAAAATTAGGCTCTCGGGGGTTGGAATTGGATGATCTTTAAGGTCTCTTCTTACCCAAGCCATTCTATGATTCTATGGATGTGCATCACTAAATTAAGATGAAAATGAAGTGTTCCTTAAATTTTTTCTGCTGGTTCCTGCAGCAATGCTCAGAATGAGCTGTGGAAGGCAGGGGCAGGAGAATGGGACACTGAAAGCCTCATTCTCTCAAGCAGGAGTGAGATAGTTTGAACCAAATATGAGTTTCATATTCGCAGGCATGTTTTATTTCTGCCTGCTTGGAAGGATATAACCACACATAGGGTACATGTGCAAGGTAAGGTTGAACAGATGAATTAGCTGAACAGATGGAGATCCACTCTAGAACTGGTGGCAAAATCATACTAATGCCCAGAAATGCCTGTTTTTAAGCCCAACAGAGAGTCACTGACTATGCAGTAGGGTAGGGGCCCAGTTCCTTTCTTGTCTGTCATCATTCTGGGTTTCTGTTGTGAAAACTCACAGGCTGACTCAGTTGCAAAGCAGGTTCTGGGCAGGAATTAGTTTAAGCAGAGCAGTTTTAATAGGCCAGGAGGAAATGCCACCTCTCTGAGCCGGCAGTTATTTGCATTTATAGGTAGGACTGCACAGAATTTGAGCTCAGCGCCAAAAGAAAACACACAGAGCACACAATGATTTGTGGCTGCTAGAAAATAGCAGAGCTTATACAGAGATGGAACCGTGTAAGGGGAGGGTGGGAAAGGAGAAGAGATGCTCAAAGTCTTGCATTACAGGCAGTTTCATTGCCCCAAGTACTGAAAGTTCCAGGGGCTGTAGACTGCAAACTCAACCCAGCTTGGATGTGCAGAGTGGTGGATTTGCTGCAGGTGCTTGTGTTAGACTTCAGGCCACAAGAAGGCAGAAAGAGAGGGGAAGTTGTGAGTGAAGTGCTCTTATGGAAGTCCTCAATACATCAAATACATCCAAACAGAACTGAAATAAGTTTAATGTTTATATGTTACGCTCACCTGTACACAGAATTAATTTAGGTGAGTCTTTTTCTGATCAAAATAAAGTAATATGGGAAAGAAATTTACTGGAGACAGCGAGGGATTGTTTCCACAATGGAATGTGTGGTAGGAGATGATGCAATTATTGCTCCTCACTGACTTACTAAGGAACTGCAAAGTGCTTGCTGGTTTGGGGATTTGAATGCGACAGGGCAAGGATTAATGACCTCACTTTTGAAAAAAATGAAAACTACTTTAAATTGCTTAAGAATCTTATGATCAAAAGAAAAAATTTAGTTCTGCTGCTGCCCAAACTATTGCATGCTGAAGTTAATAGTTATATAATTGTTCTAGAATATAATAGCAACAATAATAGAATAATCAAAAATAGAAAAAAAGTGTGTGGAGCCAGGTGAAGGGCAGTTCTGAGCTGAAGAGACAAGTTCTGTGCAGCATGGCTGTCATTATTTTCCTTTTTGCCTTTCCCAAAGCAAGAACCATTGTTTTCCAACTTTATTGCTAAGAAAGGTGTTGAATTTTTCACTTTTTTTTTTTTTTTTTTTTTCATATAATAGGAACAGTTAGCGTAGCTGGAAAATACACTATTTTTAACAGGTCACTTAAGTTATCCTTTGAGTGTTGTGGTGATGTGTGTGCACGTGCCACAGAAGGATGTAACCTTAATTTGGGTGAGCAGAGCCTCTGACTCCTGCGTGTGTCACATCCTGAGCAGGCAGCAATGCCATAAACATGCTGTTCCTCGGGTTCAGCTCCCGTGGGATATGTGTGCAGACGTAGGAGCAGGTATGCTGGATTTCAGCAGTTTGTTGTCCTCAAATACCTTGCTGAGTCAGGGCCCCCGTGGGAAACATTCCCATCGTGGAAGTCACTCTGGGAAGTGTGGGAAGAGATCCTCCACAGGCACAGAGGCGAAGCTCAGTCCCAGCGTTGTGTTTTGGCATCACAGGGACCCTTCTTGCTCCTTGGAATGGGGGTAATAATTGGTGTGACAAATATCCATCAGTCTTCCTGTGCAGATATTTCACAGGCTGAAACGTTGTGATTGATTTATTTTAATTCTAATTACTTCATTCACATGCACAGCATGTATTTTTCCTACAGAGTCGGAAGCGAGAGCGTTGGCTAAGGAGAGGCAAAAGAAAGACAATCACAACTTGAGTAAGTTTTGGTTCCTCACATCTTGCACCAATTCTTGGAATGGTTTTGGGCACTAAATGTTCAAATACTGATGTTTTAAATATGAATGGAGTACTGCACATAGTATGAAGCACTAGATTGTTGTGTTACGCTCATAGATCAAATACCTCAAATTCTTATGAAATGTGTGCTTAAATCTACTATTTAATTTTAACTCTATTTATTTTTTTTCAATAAACAAAGTGGTTGTTATCAATGGAATTGCTTTGTGCAACATGTGACCCAATTGCTTTTAACAAATCCACCTTCACAATTTTGCTTTTTTAATTTTAATTTTTTTTTTTATTAGATATGTGGTCAATTTTTGGCTTTAAACAACAGTGTGGGTCCTGGGCGTAGCAATTTTATAAATTTCATTTTTGAAAGGCACTCCTATTTCCAAGTTGGAAAAAAAGTATTTTAAAATAATTAACATCTTATGACTTAAAGGATCCATAACTTATCTTTTTCTACTTAATGGTAGTAGAAAATAGGAACTGTTTTGTCCCTTGAGCCAGTCAGAAGCCTTTTCCATAGCACGAAAAGGTAATGCAGGAAAATTGGTATTTAAATTTGACTTTTGGATCCTCAAAGTGTTGCACATGGAAGAGTACTTCAAAAAAGAGATTGTGCCTTTTGTCCCTTTTTCTGTCTTGGAATTTCCTTGAGCATCTAAATATTTGTCTCTGAATTTGTTTGTGATGCTTTTCCCCTAGGAAAATGTTTGCTTCTCAGTCATCCTAATTTTTAGTCTCAGTTCAACTCTGTGACTTCAGCAGTCCCAAAATTTACAGTATAGACAGAACTTCTGTCTTAATGTGTCTGTGTGTAGGAGAGGAAAATAAATTATTACTGGATTTTAAGCTCCAGGCAAACATTTCAATGGTGCTTAAAGAAATCTTTGATGAAACACTTAGTGAGTTGTAATTAGGTGTGAATATTACTTGTAACATTTGTGCTGTTTTTCCTAAAGTTGAACGAAGAAGAAGATTTAATATTAATGACCGTATAAAAGAACTGGGCACCTTGATACCCAAGTCAAATGATCCGTAAGTACAACATGCCCAGGGAGACTGTGGGAGGGAGGACGTAAAAAAATCCTAGGGGAGAACAAGAACTTGCAAAAAGCCGCCCAAAATTCCTGTGTTTTCTTCTTGCTCTGAGCACATTGTGACTGTAGAAATACCTGAAGGTTCTGTTATATTTTTTCGAAGACTTTTTCCTGGGGGGTTCACTTTTCCCTTTTTGGAACCTGCTTGTGTTTGTATTAATTCAATGATTTTTGTCTCAAAGCTGAGTTTGGTGCTGGGAGTGACTGACTGCCTTACCAGGGGCAGAGGATGGATGGGAAACCTTACACTGGTCTGGCTGCTTAGATAGTTGCATGTCTTGCTAAATGATTCTTTTAATTAATTAGATGTTACAGTTTGACAGGACAGAGCTGGTCCCTCTTTCAGTGAAAACAGAGGGCAGTTTCTCTGGGAAGCCATCACATTCCCCTTCCCTCCAAGGGAAAGAAAAGAAGGAAAATAAAGAGTGTAACTGTATCTGTTCACTGATAATTTGCCGGTGTTTGTTGTAATTTTCCAGATATTCTTTACGATAATTCTACAGTGATTTTGCAGCTTTTAGCTTGTATTTACACTTTCCCAATGCTGATTCAGTAGCAAGGAACCCTCCTTGCTTTGGAGTTTGAAAGTTTACTTAAATCTGCATCAATGCCCCGTGATGCTTTTGGGGAGATTTTCCAGTGTTTTGAGGCAGTTGCTGGTGGAGCAACTTCACAGCTGCTTTGCAGAGAGGCTCTGCAGCCTCCTCCAAGGCCAGCAAGACGATATCTCTATCTGGATAGAGATACAGGACAGGTGGATCTTTGCTCTGACAGTCTGCATTAAGATGTTTTTTGCTAATTTGGAGAAAGTAAGATGATGTGAGGAGATGATGATGATGATGCAGCAGCCTTTCTCTCTGAAGCAAATGTGTTTCCCAAGGGCTGTGCTCCAGCCCCCTCTAGTGCACTGCGAATGCCTTCTGTATCGACAAACCTGGAATAAATAGCAGCTGGGTGTTCTGTCTGGATAAGGTGCAATCACAGGTGTAGGTAGGAAGGGAACAGCTACAAAACAAAGCCTTACCTTGTCTTTTTGTGTTGATCACAAAGGGATATGCGCTGGAACAAGGGGACGATCCTGAAGGCGTCGGTGGATTACATCCGCAAGCTGCAGAGGGAACAGCAGCGCACCAAGGAGCTGGAGAACAGGCAGAAGAAGCTGGAACATGCCAACAGGCACCTGCTGCTCAGAATACAGGTTTGCTGAGAAACGAGCTGCAGGTGCTCTTGGTGTTGCAGGATGTGATTGCAAATAGTGGTGACTTGCAGGGAGTGGGGTTAGAAGGAAGCAGCGTTTAAATTAAAGGTGGCCAGTGCTGAGATGCCTGCAGAGATTTTTCCAGAAAGAGCCAAAGATATCTTAGTTAAAAAAAATAAAAGGTGAAATAGAATCCTACCACTCCAGTAAAAGCACTGATGAGTGGTCTGTTTTTTTCTACCGTGGCCAATGGTAGATCCAAACCATATAATCGAAAAGATTTTACATGGTAATACATTCTTCTGTTTGCCAGGCCTAAGGAACTGGGATTTCATATATCACGTATTTGTTGATAGTCATGAAATTAAGCTGTTTGGGAGTCTTCCCTGCTCCTTGAAGTCTGTAGACTGTACAACAGTTCTCCTCAGCACTTAAAAGCAGTAGGTGGCATGAATATGTTTTCTCCGTGGGTTGTTGCCTTGTTAGATTCACTCAGGTTCCCAATGTTCTGAGCTACACAGAAATTTAAGGGTGAAAACTACATTTCTCTAACAAATTCCTTTGTCTTCACCTCAAGCTGGATAGGAAACCTTAAGCTTGAAGCCTGTGTGGGTGTTTTTCTCTGGATAGCCACCCCTCTCCATTGTAGAAGGGCAATTAAAGAAGTGTACCAGAATTGAGTGTAAGAAACCTAACATGGAGCCAGTGATATCCCAGATACTCTCGTGTTGCTGCTCCCCTGCAGCACGAACAGCTGAGCTCTGCATGCAGCTGTGGCCTGCCAGGAGACCCCTCAAGAGCCCAGCTAATCCACCAGGGAGATAATGAAGCTGCAAATACCTGAGAGTCAAGTGTGGAAGTAAACAGCTTTAAAATAGAACAGGCTGGGTCGAGCCTCAGCACAGTTTCGTACTTGGTTGAGCAATCTGCTGCTAGAATGAGATGATAAAAACACACAACCCTTTTGCAGAGCAACACCAAGCAGTGGTGTTTCAAAGCTAAGCGAGATCACTTTTTAAGCATCTTTCATCTTGCTTTGTTTTACTCATCTGCTCTGGCTCCTTCAATCAAAATGCCATAAAACCTTTGAATAACAGGCAATACATCTGGCAGCAAATAACCTCAAGTGTGTATTTTCCCTTTTTGTGTTGATTCTGATTAAACATGGAATAAGGAACTCCTGATTCTGGCATGTTAGCTGGTGGAAGAAGTGCTTGCTCATTCCACCTTCTCCTCTGATCTTACAGTGTGCCATTACAAGCTTGTTTTAGCCTGGAAATGATGGAAAAGGGTATTAATCAGGCTCAGTGACAGGAATATCCAGAAACAGCACAATCACAACAGAGATTTTGATTGCCTAATATAATGCAGAAGTAGAAGCAAAACATCTCTTTTACTGATGTATTTGTGAGAGGGCATTTAAGTGAATTCTTTTATTGTCTGTCTTCTGTCAAGTGCATCTGTGTGATTAAATGTGAAGGTGGGATTTAAACTTTCCATGGAGATTTGAAGAATCCTGACTCTGTGTGAAGTCTGAAGCCTTCCTGTGACTTCCTTGTGATTTTTATGCACAGGAATGGTGTTGTTTCTCAGTTTTGATTGACCTCTTCCAGCTCTGCCAGACTTGTGGAGTGAGAAATGTCCCCTCCAGTGTCAGTGGGGATTGACAAGGATCACAAAGACATGCTGTGCCTTCACATATGACTTTTAAAAAGTACTAAACACATGCTTCTGCTATTTCATTTTTTTCCCCCTATTTTTAAATGTTTTCCTCACCCTACCTGATGCCAAACCTGCCCATCCTGGCGCTGGTGTGAGGAGAAGCCTGAGGGGAACATGTCAGTGCTGGGTTTTGGCTCTGGGGTAGGTGCTGAGGAGGAGTGTTGAAGGGCCTGTGTGGGGTGGTGTTCATCCACCTCTGGTGAAAATCTGCAGGGCTGGAGTGTGAAGGTACAAGCACTTGTCACTGTGGGAAAGGGAGGAAGTGTGTACAGAAGGAAACTGGAAGCTGCAAGACGAGCGTAAGACGATAGATTTTACTTCCAGATTTTCTCTTAATTTGCCCCTTATTCTCCCTCCCAGGAACTTGAGATGCAAGCCCGGGCACACGGACTGTCCCTTGTCCCATCTACAGGCCTTTGCTCCCCTGACATGGTCAACAGGGTCATCAAACAGGAGCCTGTGCTGGACAACTGCAGCCAAGACATGATGCCACACCACACAGACCTGTCCTGCACCACCACCCTGGACCTCACCGACGGCACCATCACCTTCAGCGACAACCTGGGAAACGTGACTGAGCCAGCAGGCACCTACAGCGTTCCTGCCAAAATGGGATCCAAACTGGAAGACATCCTGATGGACGATACCCTCTCCCCCGTGGGAGTGACTGACCCGCTGCTCTCCTCCGTGTCTCCTGGGGCGTCAAAGACGAGTAGCAGGCGGAGCAGCGTGAGCATGGAGGACACTGACCATGCTTGTTAGCATCTGTCGGCACACCTTTCATGAACTGCTTTGGTTCTTGATCAGTAGATGAAATAATTTACCTTTTGTAGAATTTTTTTGATTTTTGTTTTATTTTTTTCCCCCCTCCCCCTCGTGCTTCATCGGTGTGTGTGCGCGTGTGTGTATATATTATATATATAGGATTTTTTTTTAGAATTTTTGTGAAGAAACTTGTATATTCTATTTTAAAACTACCAATGCCTCCAAAATATTGTACAGCTTATGTACAGAATCTGTGAACTGGATTCGCCAAGAACTTTGAACTGGTCAAATCTACTCAAAGCAATAGAATTACAGATGAAGAGTCTGTTTCTACTGGGGGGGAGGGGGCAATTGTAGGATTGTAAATGCAACCTATTTACTTGGAAACAAAATGTAAAGTTAAAGAATGTAAAGAAACAACAACAAAAAAAAGTCCAATTTGTAATTGTATTAATTGAATAGTGCTGCCTTAAAGATACAGTGTCCCTCAAATGTTGGTCTTACATGACAAGTGTTTAGGGAAAATACCCACCTGACTTCACTCAGAAAACAAACTAAACCCAAGTGTTAAGACATCCTGATTGTGTTGATTGTGATATAAAATGCTGATGCTGGAACTGCAGGGAGATGTGAGTGTCTCAGAGTGTTGTTTAATTTTACTCTGAGCTGATTTGGGTTTTCCTTTTGATCATGGTTCGAGTTTTTCCTCTTAAAATTTTTATTTTGTTTCGTGACACACATGGATGGCTTTGCCAATGGCAAACCAGGCAGGAGCACTGTAAGTTGGGATACACTCTTTGGACAAAAAAAATGATGCATATTATCAGCTGGACACATTATGTTGTACATATCTAATTGGCTTTATTTTTTTTAAATTGCATTGTACAGTTTCTTTTGATTTGCATGGATTCCTTAGTTATCCTCAACTTTTTGTTTTAAATTTATTTGTATTTCATTTGTAAGATTTTTGCCTCTTAATATTGCAGCGATTTTTTGACATTTTTAAAACTCATTGGAAGTTTTCTGCGTTCTTTGTAAACACTTGAAAGGAAGCTTTTATGCAGGGTTCTGTGTTTTAAGAGAGATTTTGAGAATATTTTGTATATTACAGTCTCACTTTGAAAATGTTTTTAAACGCATTTAAGGTAGAGTAAAAATTTAGATTAGGTAATAAAACAACTCTGTAGAGAAACTGAACTTACATATTTATTTTTAGTGATACAGAAAAAAAGTAGTAATATGCTTGGAAACATAACTATGTAGTTAATATACCCGTTAGAGCAATTTGTGTTCTATTTCAGCACTGGGGCTGACATAAGAGAAAAAAAAAACAACAAAAAAAAAAAGAGTAAATTACTGTATCTGCAAATAACTGTTACTTGATAACAATGTTATTAATTTTTAACATGCAACCATGTTGTAAAAGTAGTTCGGTGCATTATCTACTCAAGTGTAGTCCTATGCAATAACGGTAGTTTTCCTTGTATTATATCCAGCCTAGGTGTTCCACGGAGGTGACAGGTGGTGTTCCAAGCTAGACGGAGGGAATGGAATTCTCCACAGCAGCCTACAGCTGACTGGCAGGCGTAGCTCGTTCAGAATGAAGTGCCTTAAACTCTAGTTGTAGTCTTCCTCGACTAGCACTGACTGAAGTGTGGCGTAGACAGAGGTTTAGGGTGGTGGTGTGTAGGGCGTTGAGGTGTAGCACGGTGCCTACGTACAGAAAACCAGAGCTTCCCTCTGTTCTCCCTTGTGCTACACTGGAAATCACACAGCATGAGTGCAACGGTGAGTAAACTGAGTGCCAGTTTGGCCAGCTTTCCGAGGAAACCTTGGGCTCAGCGGGTAGTGTTCAGAATCCAAATGTGACCTGGGTAGGATGGGGTGGCCGGGGATAGTGATGGGAGTTCCTGTGGCGCAGCTCGCTGAGCCTTCTCCTGGACATTCTCCCAGGGGAGGGCTCCTGGTGTGCCCTGCCTGGCACTGCTGCTCCTGGTGTCCCCTGCCCAGCACCACTGCTCCCAGCACAGGGGGCTCAGGCTTGGCAGGGCCACGGTGGCAGCTGTGGAACTCGGGGTCTGTGTTCCTGTCACTCTTCCTGTGGCTGTGTCCAGCCCTCCCTTCCTGCTTGAGCCGCCAGCAACGTGTTAGTGTTGATGCAACCACCGGGTTGTGGCTTTTTTTCTTTCTTTTGTAGTTTTTGAAGGAGGAGCTGGAGTTGGGTTGTAATGATGCCTCTCCCCCCCGCCCCCCACCCCAGACAGCTTTTGGGAATGTGTCTTTCCTAGGATAGAGAAGCTCTGGCCCAGGCAGGACCTGGGAGGCTGCAGGATGTGCTGTGGTCACCGAGGTCCTGTGGCAGGAAATGCTCCCAGTCCCTGCTCCAAGTTGAGTATGGGGGTACAGGCTTCTGGTGCTGCTGTTTGGCTGGGGTGACAGGTAGGAAAATCAGGGCTGTAGAAAATGCTTGAGCTGCAACACAGGCAGGGGCTTGTGTTGCCCTTTCCCAGAAAATGGGACAGCTCTGCAGCGTAGGTACAACAAATCAGGGTGTGCATGCTGGAGTGTAGTAACTGAGAACCACTGAATGTATTGAATGAGGCTTTTGGTTTGGTGCCTGCCCTGGGCATTCAGAAATTCAAGTCTAGACTGTGGTATATGAATATTTTTTAAGCCTATGTGAAACCACTGGTACTCGCTGACAGCCATGACTTCTGATTTTTGGCTATATGCTCTGTGGAGGCGAGTTAGGATTCAAGGCCAACCATTCCATCAAGAGCTGGATTCCTTGGCAGAAGTCTCTGTCGGCCGCAGCAGCTGTGCTGTGTGCTCCTATACCTTGTATTTTCTGGGGTAACAGAACTTGGCCATGCCCTGCTCGCTCTTCCCCCGTGTTTCCTCCCCTGAGTTCGCCCACCCTTGAAATGGTGACTCTGCAGTGGGGGCACCTCTAGGAGACACAGACCCCCAGTGGGTGCTATAATGGGAGGTGCCTTTGCCCCTTGGAGCATCGTGGAGGGTGTGGCTGTGACCTTTTGCAGGGGTCGGTGGCAGAGGACAGGGACAGCAGCCACGGGCAGGGTTTGGCATGGGCTCGGTGGAGTGAGATGGACAGAAGCTGTTGCCCGGTCTGGTGACAGTGACTTGTGTGACGCTGGGCAGCAGTGGCTTCCCTGAGCAGGTGGGTGGGGAACTGACCAATTCTCACTTTGCCAAAGCCATGCAACAGGCAGGGACGTGCAGAGTACCATGAAGTTCTTCCTTACTGCTTTTGGCCTATAAAGCAATATTTAACTCTTACAGCCTGTAAAAGCAAAAAGAAGGTACATAAGGAAAGCACAAAGCACAAAATAATGCACTTACATTTATGTTGTTTGACATAAAATGCACTGGGGGGGAAGCTGATGTTGATAATAGTATAAATACCTATATTTCTTGAAAAAGTGACATTAATTACTGCCTCTTGCTATGATGCTTGGTACTGTAATGTTGATATTCATCTGCTGTTGACTGCAGCAATAATTTGTGTATGGTCCATAGCACTGTAAATTATGGATCAATATTAATGTATCCAATGAAATAATTTGAACTGTTGTTCTTGATAGATGGATTAAAGCATTTGGTTTTTCACATACATCTGTGTAAGTCACTCGTTTTCCATGTGAGTGGATCTTGTTTTCCTGTGCATTTGGAGTCCCTGCAGTGCTTCTGTGTCTGTGACTTGGCCATGGATGTGTCCATGTCCCTGACCTGGTGTTGGTTGGCATCCTTGGTTCCACCAGAGCTGTCCAGTTGTGTTTGTGTGGCAGTCACACAGGGGAATGAAGCCAGACCCCACCTGGGCTTTGCAAATACACCCCAAGGTGGAAAGACCCAGAGCTTGTGGTCCAGAGTAAGGAATAGAACAGGCAGATGTGCAAAAATGTCATTGCCTTTCTCCCCTCCCGTGGGCTCTTGTCATTTGCCTCCCTCCCTCCCTGCCCCTTGCAGCCCATCAGCTGCCCTGTGAGGCCTCAGGGTAGCTGCCCCCCTTTGCCCCCCTGTCACTCCCACAAGGTGACCTGTCCCCAGCAGTCCCACACAGGAGCACCTCACCCCCTTCTCCAGCTGACCTGTGCATGGCAGGATCCCTGTCCTCTCTCTGCCCCCTCCTCCCAAACCTGCTCTCACCCAACATGCAAACAGCTGCTCCTGGCTTCTGCTGGGAAGGAACCAGCTGCGATCTTGTGTCTTCCCATCTTCATTATTTCTCCCTGTCTCTGTTGCTCTCATTCCTTCTGGTCTTGTTCTTCCAACAGCCTTTTGCTTCCTGTGCTCACAGCATTGAGTTCCTGCTCTCTGTGGACCTTACTGCAACAGCATTGGGGGTTACTGAGAGTTATCTCAGGGGGCTTGAGCCCTGACTGCAAACAGAAGTATTGAATTTGACCAGTGTCTTGAAAGTCTGATGCTAATTAGGAGTAGAAAATACCTAATAAAGTTGAATTAGAAATTACTAGCTCAGTTTAAAAACCAACCCAGCAAAAAATGCCTGACTCTACTAGGACTGCAGCTGAACAGCCCCACTCCCTCTTTGTAGCAGATACTTGAGTAAAAGCTCATGAGTGTCTCCAGCAGGTTTTGTAATGTAATTTCTTTAGAAATTGAGCATAGTATTAGAAGGTAGAAGTGCTGCATTAGAGAGTCTTTTTATCAGCAGCCTAGGATATAATTCCAATCTTAAGTTTGAGTTCTTAGATGTATTTTGACTTTGCTTTTGGTGGTCAGTTGTTTTTCTTTTGGTCGGCTTGGGGTGAATTTCTTGCTGTGTGTGGCAGCACCTAAAGGTTTTGTCTGTGTTGGAGAACCCAGGAGGGGCAGAACACCCATCGTGGGAGTATTGGCTGTGGGCAGTACCTCTGTGTCAGTAAAGAGCTGGTGGCAGCTCTGCTAAGAAGCCTTTTCAGTTGTGTTGGACAAGACTGAAAAATTCAGTGCAGGGTAAGAAATTGGATATTAAAGTAAGTCCAGCCGTGCCTGGTGTGGTCTGTGTTGCTGGAAAGCCCCAGGGCTGGGCTGGGGGACACTGCAGGGCTCAGCTGTGTGGCATGGTGGCACAGCAGGACACTGCCACCGTGTCACCTTGTGCTTTCCTTCCCAGGAGAGCTGGGAGCCTGGCAGCTCCTGATGCCAGGAGGGAGGTGGTGACTGCTCTGCCTCGCTGGGTTCAGCAGTGCTGCTCCTTTTGCTCTCACATCTGGGGGTGGTCCCAGCACTGCAAATTGTCCTACACTCTTGCTCCATCTCCTTTGAAATACACTTGTTTAAAATTGCAGGCTTGAAAAAGTGCTCCTGACTTATTAAAATCAATGAGGCTTGACAGGATGCTGGCTCACAGGTCAAATGTGTGTGCTCTGAGCAACACCATTGTCTTTGCCTGTGGCCCAAGGGTCACCCTTCCTCGAAACTGCTCCTTTTCCAGCTCAGTTTTCGGGAGTTGTGCTCTGGAATCATAGAGGGAAGTGATGGTTCCTGAGACAGCCCCCTTCGTGTTAGTGCTGTCCAAGAGCTGTGCAAGGCAAGGAGAAGGCTGCTGTGGTCGAAAGGCCAGGGCATAAAAATATTTATATGCAATATTTAGATGCAAAGCATCTAAATATTGATTGTTACCCGATACCTATGAAATGTCACCACGGGGGTGACGTACATATTGTGGATGCTGTCTCAAGGCAGGGTTTGGTGGATGGGGCACGCAGCTCCGGGGGCTCTGGTCTTGCTCAAACACTCTGATGCCTGCCCTGGGCATTCAGAAATTCAAGTCTAGACTGTGGTATATGAATATTTTTTAAGCCTATGTGAAACCACTGGTACTCGCTGACAGCCATGACTTCTGATTTTTGGCTATATGCTCTGTGGAGGCGAGTTAGGATTCAAGGGCAAGTGTTCCATCAAGAGCTGGATTTCCTTGCCTGCTCTCTTGCTGTTCAGCAGTGTCCTTCCAGAGCTCCCTGCTCCCGCTGGCTTTCCTCCCGTGCGCCCGTGGCAGCAGCAGGAGTTAGGCTCGAATTAAAAGCCTGGGGAACAGCACACTCTTGCGGGGCCGTGTCCATGACAGCACAGACCCAGCTCCAGCTCCCCGCCTGCTCTCCATCCCGGCGCGGTCCCCCAAACCCACCCTGCTCCGAGGCCAGCAGAGATTTAATTAAGTCATTTGCAGGTTGTTTTCTCTGAGCGCGGTGTGTAATTCACACCAGAGGTATCGGCTCCGGAGCGGGGGAGCGGCTGCTGTGTTGGGCGAGGGATGGGGAAGTTGCTGCTGTGTTCAGCGCTGTTTCTTTAGCCACTTTAAATGTATTTAAAATCTTTTAATGTCTTCAAGACCTCTGGCCTGATTCTCATTTTACACTGAGTACACTGAATGCTACTGTTCACAGGGCATGGCTAATTACTGCTTATATACTCCTCTATCAATTCGAGAACCACAGAATCATAGACTGATTTGGGTTGGATAGGACTTTATTAATATTTCTCTTCTTTTTTCCCTGCTGAAAAGCAGTTTATAGAGCAGGTTGTTGCAAAAGAAATTACTTCAGCACTTGTAAATAGTAAAATAATTTCTTATTCTCTGACCACTAAAGTAATTTTGTTCAAACAAATCCATGAAGAACTTGCACTGCAAGGACCCAGATGGGACTTTCTGCTTTTCTCTTTGGAGTAATGCGTCATGAGAGAATAAGCAGAGATTTTAGGTCTAATATAATAGTTCTGTTTGAAAAAGCAGGAACTAAATCAAAGCTGAATAAATGGAAAAGAATTAAATTCATGCTAGACATTAAAAAAAAATGCACCTCAAACAATGAGGGGTATTTTAAAAAGTCACTGTTTTATTAATAATAGTTTCCACCCCTTTCCCTTGATCTTTTGATGACAAGCTTGGCAGAGGCACTTTTTATCAGACACTGAAGCAATTTTGCTGCTGTCATGTGCCCTTCTTGATACACACATATTAGTCACGCAGCTGTTTTATGTTCTTTAGCATATTTTAGTATATGATTAAAAATGTGCCTGTCTGCTACCAAGCAACCAAGCACGTCAGGGGCTGATTGAGTTCTGTCACCCACAGCAGAAGGGAGGGTAAAAAATAATAATAATCAGGTGTTCACTTTTCAGTGCTAACTGTGCTTCAGTGCCTTGGATGTGTTGTCACAGACACAACCACTGGCTTCTGAAGACAGCAGCAAAGCCAGCGTGGGGGAATGGCTGGCAGGTGACCCACAGCCAGCTCACTGTCACCAATACACACACCGGTCCTGGATGCTGGACTTTTAATGTGCATGTGTGGTTTTGTGACTCTTTTCAATTCAGAAAACTCAGTTCACCTGAACTCTGCTAAGCTGAATCTCGGCTTTCCCTGGAAATTGAGTGCTAAATGCCTTTGGGCTCTAGAGAGTCTCTCCCTGCACATTTAAAACAAGCAACTCAAGTTGATGTTTATATTGTACCTCCTCCGCAGAGGTAGATGGGAACAAGACACTGTGCTGCAGGACACACTGTTGAGCAGATGATAATCCTGTGCTTCATTCATTTCTAGGTTATCTGGTGTGAAAAATGGCCCACACAGCTGCTGGAGAGGAGGAGGACCATTTGTGAGTGTGCCCAGGTGATCACTGTGAGCACAACATTAAGTGACTCTCAGCACCTTTGCCCCTCAGACTGCTGTCCTTGGGGCTCTCTCATGCTCCTAAAAAGTTGGGGTCAGAAGAGTTGGGGGTCAAAAGTTGGTTGGAAGAGACCACAATGGATCATCTGTTCCAACCTCCCTGCTTGGCAGGGTCACCCAGAGCACAAGGCACAGGATTGTACCCAGACAGTTCTGGAATATCTCCAGTGAGGAGATTCCACACCCTCTCTGGACAGTCTGTTCCAGTGCTCAATCTCTGCACAACAAAGTTCGTCCTCAAGTTCAGGTGGAACTTTCTGTGCATCAGTTTCTGCCTCTGTCCTCTTGTCCTATTGCTGGGCACTGCTGAGCAGAGCCTGGTCCATCCCCTGACCCTCCCTTCAGACACTCATGGGCCCTCACCTGCTCTCCTTTTGCGCTGTCCCTGCCAGTTCTAGCAAAGCTGGTGGTGCTTGTGGATCACTGAGAGAAGCAGTGATGCTCTCCCCACACAGTGGCTGCTGTCAGAAACCCACTGAATGAGCCTGTGTTTGATGGTCTGGAAAAAGGAGACAAGTTCACTGATATCCTCAGCCCCAGGCTTATTTAACTCTGGGAATTGTGGGTTTATTTCTAAGAAGTTTCTCTGAGGATGTGCTCTAAAGCTCCTTGGTAAGATGGTACCATCTCTGTGGAGCCCTGTGCTGAAAATGGAGAGATGCACTGCTCTGGAGAAGGCTGAGGAGGGATTTCTGTGTGGTTTTAAGCACATCTTCTCCAGGCTCAAGAGGAAAAGGGATTTATTATGTCAGCTCTATGCCTCAATTCTCCGGTCTCTTTCTGTCTCTCAAGCACGTGCAAATGTACTCAGGCATACACTGCAGGCAGAAATGCAATCATTATTTCAAAAGTTTTTCAATTTTAGTAGCTTTTATTACTTTAGCAAAACAGAAGCCAGCACATCAGCACAAACTGGTGTGGGAAAAATAAACACCAGGGAAAAAACCAAATAATGTTGTAAATAATTCAAAGGCTGTGTGTTGATTGCAATTCCTTTGATTGGACCTCCAGGGAGAAGGATGGCACTTTTACTTTTTTCACCATCAGCATCCATTATATAATCTGCTCTGAGTCTGCCAGGATCCTGAGACATGACACTGAGGTCACTTGAAGATGATCACCTTGCTTGGACTCCTCTAATTTCTCCTGGTTTTCCCCAGCTGGCCTTATCTAACCAGAAAGGGATGAGATGGGAAAGGAGCCAGGGACTGACAGGTAGGAGTAGCCCTGTGGCAAATGTGGGGACACCAGGGGGTTCTGCAATATTGCCAGGAGCCCAACTTTGTTCTTAGGCAGCAATGCTGCAAATTGTGCCCTGTTTGCAACAGGGTGGCTGCAGGGTTACACAGTGAAAGCACCACATACGTTTGGGCAGCAAGAGGAGACTTGCCAGCATATCCTCAGTACCTGAGAGTCCCAAGACAAAGGGCTGCCATGCTGCCAAGAGACAGCCCCCACGTGCTTCACAGCAGTGGTATTTACTGATCTGTGACTTGTGATGGTGCCACTAATCAGTGTGTCACACTGGGTGCAAAGGCTGCCAGATGAGATTCTTTTTTTTGCGCTTTTGAATGGGAGAAAAGAAGAAAAGAATAACCAGTGATGGAGATAATCCACTTCAAGTATTTTATACAGCATAGAAATTTTGCCTGGTGCCATACCATGGTCTTTGATTCAGCAACACCTGCTTATGTCAGGGGTCCAAGCACAAGCAATGGTGGATTACTAGTGGGAAGGGCCAGTTCCCAGCTTGGATTAACTAAATAAATGAATAAACCTGCTCACTTTTCCTGAAAGTAGTTTACTATGAACTACACTACAGGCACTCAGTGGTTTCACTTGTGAGCAATCACTTCTCAATGAATAATAGATTCCCTTTCAAACAAAGCAATTGAAAAAGGTAAATCATGTCAGATACCAATATTCTGCTTGTTCCACTCAGCTCTGGGGTGTATGCAGTTTCACAGGCGCTTCTCGATTTATCTTGTTCAAAATTCAGTTCTGCCCACTGACTTAGAGTGGCAAACAGCCCAGGCTTGGGGCAGGACCATCATCTTGGGCTTGCAGGTCTTCCTCCAGCACCGTCTTGCAGTCCCTGACCCACAGCTCATATGCTCTCTCCAGGGTCTCTTCACTGATGTCATTGAATATCTCTGGAAAACAAGAGTTGTAGTTAACAGGACATCCAGAGGAGCTCTTTTTGCCTGCACATGCTGACTGACTGAGGCAGAGTCACTCCAGTTTGTGAGAGCCTGTTGCCCTGTGTGCAGAGACTGAGCTTTGTGGAAATGGTGTGAAAAGAAAACAGATGCCAGAGACCACAACCTGGTTCCACACATTGCATCTGTGCTAGGGGTTGGTTGGCTTTTATTTTTAAATCTTATGAGTATTTCATCCCAGATATTGAACAGATATTATTTAGTATGCAAGTATTAGTTCTAAGCACACTAATTTATTAAATTTCTTTTGCCAAGGACTATTTCACAAATCTTTTCAAGTACAGCAAATGAATTGTTTTTCTCTTTTGCCCTTGGTGGTTTGTCTGCTAGAGCACTGCATTTACCTTTACAAGGTGAACTGGTTAATCGTAACGCAACTAGTTAGGCCTCAGTCCTTAATGGAGCTCTGGGGCTCGTACACAAGGGGGATCCTGTCTCTTGATGGGTTTATCGAGACGTGAAAAAGAGCACAAGGAGTGCACAGCTGCACACCACAGAGTGCATTTCCCAGGAATTCACTCGGGGGGCTCCCGGGGTCCCTCAGGCTGTACCTGCCACGCCGAGGCCTGTGGGCAGGGGCATCCGGGGCTGGCCCCCGCTGTGCTTGAGGCGCTCCCGCAGGGCGCTCTGGATGAGGGCCCAGCTGCAGCCGCTGTGCCACACCGGCAGCTCCAGGCCCCGCATGCACTGCAGGATCTGCTCCTTCTCCTCGGCAGCGAGGAGCCCGTGCGCGTGGGCCACGTACGTCATGAACGCCATGTCGATGTTCACGGCTTCCCCGTGCATCAGCGACGGCAAAACCCTCTGGAACACAGCAAAGGTGGGTGGCAGAAAAGGTTTGGGGTAGCCAATAGGAGATAAGTAGGGTTTATTTCTGAAAGCGTCCCTAAAAATCGACATTTGACTCACTGCGGTTGCTGGATGTTGGCGTCTTGTGATTTACGGGTTGCTAGGATGATCCGTTTCACACATGATTAATTGCAGCTAAAATCTCCCATAGGCATCTAGGATCTAATTCTCCTCCCATCTAAATCACTGATGGAGCACCATGAGATGGAGGGATGAACTCTGAATATTGGATAAGGTGTAGGTGTCTGCCTCTCATTCCTCAATTGCAATCTCTCCCCAGTAATACGGGCTGTGGTGTCCATGCCTTTGTGCTGTTACAGTTCATGTTGGTGATTTCTAATGACTTCACTGAAATCTGGTTGTCTTTGAGCCTCAGTAAGTGCCCAGTAAAATGCAACAACTGGAGTGAGGTCTGAACTGGAAATGGGTAGAGGTGTGGGGGAAACGAGGCAGGGGAAGGGGTCCCTTTGTTCAACAGGACCAGGCTCTTGGGTGACCTGGGATGGCATGTGCAAATCTGACATTTCTCGGCTCCTTTTCACAATGTTTTCCTGCAGCCTAATGAATTTTTTTATTTCATATTTAAAGTGGATGTTGCAATATAAAATTTATCACTCACCATTTCCAACTCTGGGCTAATAAGGTGGCCAAAGTCAACCAGTCTGTCCAGGTCATCCTCCCAGAGGTTGGGAGCCAGCTCTTCCAGCATGGTTTCGATGGCAATCCTGGTAGTCTGCAGTGCAGCGTCTCTGTGGTCAGCAAAGCCATTGCAGGACTGGAACTTGGTGTCCAGCAGGTATTTTCCGTGGTTCTTGAGCAGGTCAAACAGCCCTTTGTGTTTCATGAGGGCCATCTGGGACAAAGAATAGAAGAGGTCATTAAGGACAATTGCCTGATCCTTGTGTGTGCTGTTGGAAACTTGAGCGTTTCAGTAGATTGGACTACAATAACATATTGTACACTAGCCAAGAAACACCTACATACCTGGTACATGGGCAAGTTGTACCTCTGTAACCTGAAAAGATGTCTCTGCAGACAGTTCCTGCTTAGCACAAATATATTTGGGGTATGTCTAACACAGCAAGTCTATGGAATGTGACCTGGTAGTGTCACACATTGTCAGCTGTGCTGAATGAAGGCGCAAAAGGAAATGCCCAGTGTGACTCTGGTAAAACGGCAGAGATGATGGGAGCACTGGATACTGTGCAAGTTCCCCCTGCCTGTGCTGGGAGTTTGTTACGTGTTGGGTATTTGTGTGCCTGAAAGGAAACTCGAGACTTCATCCCTGGGGCGGCGACTGGGTGGTGTCCAATCCCAGGACAAGTCTAATCCTTGGGGTTGCTCTTCGAGGAACAGAAGGTGGGAAAACACTGCAGTATAGAGAATATGGGGGTTTAGAAGTGATTCCCTTGTTAGAAGTACATATTTTTTCCCTCTCTGAGTCAGGCATTAGCCCTCCCCTGCAGGGGGGAATGGTGACCTGAGGTTTTCACAGTGCCTGCCAGAAACCTCCATATATCCTGGGGATTTCTCACTGTGCAAGCACTGAAAATTGCTGCTGATGAACTCATCTCTAATACACTTTAATAGCTTGAACTCTGCTTTATCAAAAGTTTCCAAAGCTCTCCAGACATAAAGCCATTTACTGTGCACTTTCCAGGTAATTTTAGAAGTGGAATTTGCCTCGCAGGAGATTGATTGACCACACTCGACATACCCAGTGAGGTAGGTACAAATGATCTTGCAGATTATTAATCCCCAGTAAAATGAGCCTCAGATTCCCTGCCAGGAGTTCATTACAGAGTGCTATGGATCAGCCTCAATGGAAAGATGAGACTTTTCTTCCCTGGTTTTGCTCTGTTTCTGTCTGGCTGTGAGTTTGGGAGTTTCCTCCGCAGGGTTAGAGCTGGACACTGAGTGTAAGGAATGTTCTAACAATTTAGCAGCTGTGAAAAAAAAATATATATAGACTTAATGAGAGTTAAAAGTCCCCATGCACCCTTGATGGCCCACCTTGATTTCTCTAAGTTGTTTATACAACACTATGGATGCTCCTGGGCATTTTACTTTTCAATACTTGAAAGGGGCTTATGAGAAAGATGAGGACAGACTTTTTAGTAGGGCCTGTTGTGATAGAGCAAGGGATAGTGGTTTTAACTGAAAGAAGAAAGATTCAGGCTAGTTGTGAGGAAGAAATTTTTTACAGCGGGGGTGGTGAAACCTGGAATGAGTTCTCCAGAGGACTGGTAGGTGCCCCATCCCTGGAAATACTCAAGAACTTGTTGAATGGGGCTTTGAGCAATCTGATATAGTGGAAGGTGTCCCTGCTCATTGCAGGGGGATCGGATTTGATGACCTCCAAACATCCCTTCCAACCCAAACCATTGCATAATTTCAGTTTTGAAAACCGCAGACGCAAAAGTTCATACCTTTAGAATTTCCCCGAGGCCATTGGAGATGTGTCTCCGAGGGATGCTCCGGATGAAGGACCTATCCAGGAAACTCGCCACGGGGGGGGTGTAGCCCCCGAGCTTGTTCTTGCACTGCAGGAAGTTCACGCCGTTCTTGGCCCCCACGCTGGCGTCCACGTAGGACAGGAGGGTGGTGGGGACACGGATGTAGGGCGTGCGTCTGCGGTAGAGCGACGCGGCCAGGCCCACGATGTCCAGGCACACGCCCCCGCCGATGGCAATGATGGGCTCCGTTCGCCGGTCCAGGCCGAAGCTCTGCACCTCGTGCAAGATGTTCAACACCAAGTCCATGGATTTCGTTTCTTCGGTGGTCGGCAGGGCGAGGATTTTGTGCTGGACGTTGTTCTCTTCGAAGTATTCTCTGACTTTGGAGCCGTAAAGTTTGTCGACGACTTCGTCTATGACGATAAAGCGCCGCAGTTTCCTCTTGCTGGTGAGCTCTATTTGCTGGGGGTCGGTGACGTGACCCCAGAGCAGAGTGGTGTTAGAGGGTTCCAGGATGTTGTACGTTTCTACCACTTTGTAGCAAAAATAGATGGGAGCTTCAATTATCCAGGAAATGCCTCCTTCGGAGATGCACTCACCTCTGGCAAGGATCAGACAACATGGTTGGAAATCACCTATTACTATTTTGACCTTTGCATGTCTGAACTAGTTTACAGATATATCTGGGAGGTGAAGAATGTGGAGTCTCTTGCCCATGCACTGCAAAAATGTGGGGCTGTGAGGGTGGGACAATCCTGGATGTCAGGGGTCAGCAATTTTATTCATGGAGAAGCTCTCAGAGGTCTTAGTGAAGAGTTAAATGTCTGAATTCCTACATAGCACTGAAAATATACACATCAAGAAGGGCCAGAACATGTTTTTCATGCTGGAAGTTGAAAACTCATAAAACAAAGATCCAGCCCAAGCATTTCAACTTCCAAAAAGGGAGTGGGGAAGAGAAAAGGTTGCAAAAAATTTCCATATTTATGGAGGAAGCATTCTCTGATGGTATATCAGTGTGATAGGAGCTAATTTATTCCTGTCTATCTATACATCTCCATTCAGACCAGTGTTTCTACAATGCTTTAGTTTAATTAGTGGATCTTTACCTCGAAATAGGTGTGATAGAAGTAGGAAGTGCTCCCAGAGAAGGAAAAAAATTATTCTGGGATTGGGAAACATTTCCGTACTGGAGTTTTCAAGGGTAAATAAAAACCAAAATTAATTATCTATCTAAACCAGTGAAAAACACAGCCCTACAACCCCTTCCTTCGTGGGATGGGCAAGCCAGGGGAAAAAAAGTTGAGAATCAAAAAAGGAAAACAAAAGTCTTATTTTATATAAGACAGTTTCTTGAGCTGCAGTTGGATAATATGAAAGTTTCTGTGAACCTTTGTTTTGCTTTTTGAGTGAGCAGCTGGCTCATTGGATAATCAGATTTCCCAACATGCCCAATTTCTTTTCACATGCCTGAACATTCACTTAGAGGTCAAAATAGATGTTTCTCTTCTTTCTTTACCAAATTGTCTCTAAGTCTGCCCTTAACCTTGATAGCTGTTAAAAAAAAACCAGTGAGGATTTACACCTTCCAGAGAATTTTTTCTGGGCTTTTCAAATGTGGTATTGCAAAAACCCCACTGTTTTGTACATTTTAATGTACCATCTTACAGTTTTACTTAACTCCTTGTGCATCCACCTGTGGTGTGTGACCCTTCTAAGACACAGGATGGTTTGGAATACTATTTGGTGGAATCAGCTTTGGGTGCTGGATGGTACAACCAGTACCCACTGCAACCCCTCTGCTCTACAACAATCACAGTGAATTTGGGGCTGAACATGCCCTTGTAGGACAATTTGTCAGCTGAGGATTTTTTGATTTTTCTAGGTGTTCTTGGGCCCTCGGCTCATCCTTCTGTTCACTGAGGTCCAGCAGGTTGTTTTTGGGTCTGCCAAAGTCCTGCTCTACCTGCTGCAGCTCTGCCTAGGTGATGCTCGTGTGTGGTTACTGTCCACTGCCAGTGCTGGTGAAGGTCCCTCTGACCTGACTGAGAAAAGGGTTAGACTTGTGCCATTAAAATCTGAGTATGACAAAGGCTGGAAAACTTCCAACATGCAAAACAGAGCTGTATTAAGAAAGGTCTGCATCATGAATGGGGCTCCATTCGCTCATGAAAAGGAGCATCCTGTAATTAAAAGATAAATAACTGGAGAGATGTACCATCAGCGAAGAGCTGTATGTGTCCCTGGGGGAAATTTGTGTCTCTGCTCTGTCTGAGGCAGCATTAGGTGATTTCTGCAGTTTGAAAGATGTGTTAAGGGTTTTGTTCCTGTCAGTGACAGTTTATTTTTCCCACCTGCCCGTTTCATTTTTCTGCGACCACCACCACAAACCCATCCTTCTCACATGCCTGTGTGTGAGATTTTGCACACACAGATTGCAGGTGGAAAAAATAAACCCTAGTGCAGCATGCAGACTGTCCCTGCATAAGCGTTTCGGAAGTTTAAAGAAAATTTGCATCTACAGAAATGGAGGCTGTCGATAAAACTCCCTCTGTAACTCGGAGCTGTGCCGAGGAGCACAGCAACCACCCGTACTGCCTTACTGACCGCGTTCCCTAGGACATGTTCACAGCTTTGTACACATAGGTCAGGTTGGATGAGGCTTGGAGCACCCTGGTCTGGTGGAAGGTGTCCCTGCCCATCGCAGGGGTTTGGAATTGATGACCTTCAAAGAGCCCTTCCAGCCTGAACTACTCTGTAATTCTGTAATTCTGTCATTGTGGGTTGAAGCCGTCATGGCACCCGAGATGCTTTTTCCATCCCACCAAGAAGACTGCCCAGTTTGGCTGGCCAGAGGAACACATGCTCCTTCCTATACTCACATTTTTGCCTCAGAGAGAGTGATCTCGTCCTGATCGTCGGAAAGGGCTTCTCCTTTCTTGATGCGGCACCAGGTGCTCTTGACTCGCACCAGCTGGAAGTCTGTCTGCTGGGGCTCCTGGGCCATGGTGGCTCCTGGGACTGCTGGAGCACAGGCCTCTTCTGACACCAGCATGCTTCCAGAAGGTGAAATCTCCCTACGCAGAGATCTCCCATCACTGGGTGCCTTTGAGGTGCTTTTTAAAGGCTCCAGGGTGACCAGGCATTGGGAGGGGAGGTCTATTCTCCATGTGAGAGACTAATTACAAAACTGAGATTACCTAATCTGGAATGCACATTTTGGGGTGGCAGGAACGTTTGAAGACACGTGTGACTACCAGGATGGGGTTGTGTAATCAGCTGGTTTTATAATGCATAAGAAGTACAACGGGAGTGCGCACATTAACTTCCAACATGATGCCCTACAGCAAATTTAAAGTTATGAAAGGCAGTTTGTGTGATTCTTCACATCATTCAGGAGCGTCCTTTGCTGAGCAGAGCCCCTGATCTGGCTGCAGCTCTAAGCTTCTCTTATGGGATGAGACAGGAGCAGAAGCATGGGGATCAATACCAGCTGGTTAAACCTCTTGTGAGCTCACATTCCTGGGATTCTCTTGAATTGAGGAACAAAACTATATATCTAATATATATTGTAGCTTTTATAGTGGGTTTAAAAAAATTATCAGAGAGGATTTATCTCCTGAAGGGCCGTTTGGGGCATGAGCTGAGCTTTGATCCCCACGTGACTGGGGGATGCACAATTCACTTTTCCATATGATCTTCCAGCTGGGGCTTTTGGAGGGCCTGGGGCTCAGGTTGCCATGCAAAGTATTCCCTTGGCATGCAGCTCTGTGTGCTGAGCACAGGAAGATCTCCCTTTGATTTCACCAGCAGTGCCCGAAGGCACAAACCCATCTTCGCCACCTTCTCAGCTGTGTTTCTGAAAGCTGCCCTTGCTCAGAAACAAAGATCAAGAAAACCAAAAGCAGATGTAAAAGCAGGGGCAGGAAAAAGGGGGTCTTAGAGAACTCACTGGACAAGACTGTGCCATTGCTTTGAAGGTTTAATTGCAGCCAAACTCACTTTGGAGCCTTCATCTACCTCAAAATTAATATTGGGAAAGAGCTACAGGAATAATCTCCTAAGCCGTGTAGCCTTGCTCTAGGAAGTGTCGAACTCCTGACTCCAGTTCTCCCTGCGGGCTTCATCTCCAGATGGCAAAGCACTTTTTAAAGAGGACAGGCTGTTAACCCCATTTTGTAGAAGAAGAAAATAGAGACCCAGAAGTGAAAAGGTTAACAACTTACCCAAAGTCACCTTAAAGCTGGTGGGTGTGGATTAGATGGCACACTAAAGCTTGTAGCCTGTTTACCAAATACTCATCTGAAATTTTAACTCCTAATCTAAACACAATTTTTATTGCTTTCTGCAGGAACTGCAATTCTAATGCAGTTTGTTGTTTGCTAAATCATAAAATAGAATAATCTTAGGTATGCCAGGAGGTCTGTTTTTTTCATCTTGTTTATTTATTTTATTTAATAGCAATACAGTCAGCATTGAGACTTCTTTTATTTGCTTTTCTTTTACTATTTCATTGTGTGCATTTATTTATTTTCTATTTATACTTCCCTGTCTTATTCTGGAGGCACTGAAATATCTTTTGTTACGTTTGAGAAGTTGACAAACTAACTTTCGACAGTCCAGCTGCTTGCCAGCACCAGTGACTCTGTACCTTTCATCCTGCAGAGGAGCTGCCAAGAGCCCTATGTGAGCTCCCCCAGCTTGTTCACCTCCCCTGCCCAGCCCTGGCCTCTCTCTGCACAATTTACAGGTACATTGAGTGGGTTCTTGAGTGAATGAGCCCAGGATGGTACATCCCAGAGGTGAAAGATGCTGTTCTTGTTATGGGAGAGTCCATATTTCCTTATTAGCTTCAGTTTGTGCTTCATCTGAGTGAGAAGGAGTTGACCAGCCCACCTTGGCTCCATCACATGCTCTTTAAGGACTTTGCTTTAATTGCTTACCAGCCCTGTCTGCCCAGCTCTGCTGCAGGCCACCTTAGGCTTTTGGACAGCTTGGATGTTCCTACTGCTTGCTCCTGATGCCTCCTTCAGCCAGTCCATCCCTGGGACCCTTTTTGGGGTGCAGATAAACTGGTACCCAAATGACACAACCTGCCCCAGCCCATGGAGAGACCTGGACCCCAGAGCAGGGGGTACTCCAGTATCTGGCTTTTCAGGGCAGTGGTGACCTTGCAGTCACTTGTGGATCACAAGTGGATCACTTGCAGACAGTCTGGGGTTCAGAGTCCTGGGATATTTTTGGCCCCATACCTGGTGGTTTAGCTGGGACATGTCTGTGATATGTAACTAGAAGATTATGAAACTGCCAATTACTTCCTTTAGAGCCAGCAGCTTCCCAAGGTCAGGATGTGAACTTACTGTTATGTAAAGAAAATGCACTGAAAGTCGGCTCTTTTGTTGTGCTTTTTCCATGTCAGATGCTGTTGGATCTCACCTGCTGCCTGTGTGTGGGTGGGACCGGTGGGTGCAGCCCCAGCCCGGGGCCATCCTCCCTGCACAGCCTCTGCCCGGGGCTGGGGCTCTGCCCGGGCGACTGAGGGAGGAGACTTTGTTCCCTCGACGGGGAGGGGACACCCATGCACCCATCTCCTGCTCTGCAGAGGCAGCAAACACACCACAGCATCGTCTGAGGCCAGGGGACAAGAAGGAACATGCATTACCCTTCAGGTAAACTCCCCGTGTGGGGTGGGGATCTCCAGGAGAGTGGTGTGACAGGAGGGGACACCGCATGGTGCCCCAGTCCTGGGTCCCTTCCTTCCCCGTGGAGATGGCATCTGCAGGCTCTGTGGCTTGGCAGCAAGGAGTAGAGGCTGGGTTTGACAGGAGGAGGAGAGGGGCTGAGCACAGGAGATGGGTCTGCAGGAACCTGCAGTGGAGGGAGTAGGACAATCCCAGGAGAAAGGAATGGTGGGGTGGTGGACACTTGCAATGTCAAGAGAGCTTTGGCTGTGACTAGTATCTGATGGGTTGTGATGCTTGTGTTATAATTTCTCTCCCTAATGGAGCACTGGGGAGATTCAGCTTTTCTACTTATTTTCTGCCAGTAGAACCTGTAGAGAACACATCAGCAAGTGTACATTTTCCTTGCTGAAGTTCAGTCAGAGTTCAGATCCCTGGCTCCTGCCACGAGCAGCAGCAGCTTTCCCTCTCTGGCTGCTTCCTCCCGAGCTTTCTCCTCGTGCTCCTGCTCCCTCCCTAAGCTGCTCCCTGTCCCCAGGCCGTCACTGCTGGCTGTGCTGCAGGCTCTGGCACTGTGGGTGCTGAGGCTAAGGCTGAGCAGGCTGAGCTCTGCTCAGGACCCCCTGCACTGTTTGATGGCCATGCACTTGGGTTTTGGCCACGCTGGCAGCCCACCCCTGTCCCATGACGTTCCCTGTGCCCCGAGGTGTATTTACACACTAAGGCAAGGAGGGGAGCGTTGGGATAAGTGGTTGTCAATGCCCGAGGTGCCTTGGTGAATGTGATGGCTGGAACTATTCAGGATGATTTTAGCAGACTGCATTTCCAAGTGCTTAGCACCGAGCAGCTCCTGCCAAGGTGCTTGGCACAGGAGCACCAAAGAGTCTGGCAGTAAAGTGTTCAGGTGGATCAGGTTCAGTGCTCTGCCCTGGCTGGGAAGGGAGGCTCTTTTGGAAGGCATTCTTGGGGCTGCAAAACAGATCTAGAGGCTGGAAGGTGAAATGAGGATAGCCCAGAAATGGGAACCAAAGATTTTGTCTTTTTGGTCTCATGTCTTTGCTTTGTTTTTGCCAAACCCAGACTGTCTTCTTGTCTTTGTTCCCTGTCCTGGGTGGCCCCCTGCAAACAGTATAGTGTCCTCCTCTTTTCCCCACCTAAAAAGTGCCGTCTTAGCACAAACTGCAGAGTTTAATTTTGATTCTGGAGCAGCAGGTCCCTCCATGGCACTGCACTGTCTGATCAGGGGACAGTGATGTCCCACATGTTCAACCTTGCAGTCCTGGCTCCTGACTTTGGTGTCAATCAAAAGTGTCTGATTTCAGAGAGAGTTGAAGCTGAAATTTATTATTTTCAGCTTAGTTGTAAAACAGGCCGACTGTGCTCTCAGCACCTGCCCAGGAAGATGCTGGGAACCATCCTGCTGGCAAGAATGGTCTATTTTAAGAATTGTCACCTTATCTTTCTTTATGAAGCTGCTGGAGACTTAAAGCAGCCTTTTCCTGCTCTTTCATGGTAGGGCTATTTTCAGCATTTTCTTCCTCTGAGCAACCTCTTTTTCTTTTCTCCCATTGATAATGCACAACTATATGGGAAAGGAAAGAGATGGCTGTGCATACATTGAGCCATAGGGAGGCAATCAGTCAGTCTAGTTTAGTGCTTAATATAGTTTTTCTGGGATTGTGTAAAACTGTGCTCTGAAATCAAGCACTTTTTCCTGGAATAACTTTAAAAAAACCCGGTAGTTACATAAAGTTTAGCTCACCTTAGTGATCAGAGCCTTAGGCCAGCCAGCCAGCCCTGAGCTGTGCCCTGGCTTGTCTGGTACTTGCATAAATGAGGGCAATTCTGACCTCTGCTGTTGGCCCAAAGCTTCACCAGGCTGCAAAAAATGCAGCGCTCCCTGCAAAGGTTGTGTAATCTGGGCTGGAGGGCTGCTCCTGGCATGCCCTGCCTGCACTCTCTCCCCACAGCACCTCTTGGCTCTCACATTTGGTGTTATAACACAGGTTACAAAACAGCTGCAGTTAAGTCTTGTTTCCTCCCCCTTGTGTGACAGGCAATCCCTGTCTGTTACTTATCCAGAAGCATAACATGATGATTACTAAAAGCTGACATGGATTATAAACATGTTTTTTCCCCTAAATTAACAAAAAGCCTCAGAGTGCTTGGCAGGGAGGATGAGCAGATTCAAACCTCCAGCTGTGCACTGGAAACCCCGGAATGCTCCCTCATGTGGTGGTGAAAATGCTGCAAGAGTGTGTGTCCTCTTCACTGGAAGTGTAGCTGGGCTGAGGTCAGCAAACCAACATGGTTTGGGAAGGGGGTGGTTATTCCTGCAATTGCAATTATTTATAAAAGTGCTGGAAGAGATACAAGCTGCCCCTGATGGTGCAGAGATTGGGAAGAGATGTAAATCATAGAATCATATCACAGAATCACTGAATGGGTTGGAAGGGACCTTAAAATCATCTCATTATCCTCTGCCATGGGCAGGGACACCTTCCACTGTCCCAGGTTGCTCCAAGCCCCATCCAGCCTGGCCTTGGACACTTCCAGGGATGGGACTAGCCACAGCTTCTCTGGGCAACCTGTGCTGGGGTCTCACCACCCTCTCAGTGTAGAATTTCTTCCTAATAGCTAATTTTAACCTACCCTCTTTCAACCTGAAGCCATTCCCCCTTGCCCTACATGCCTTTTAAATAATCTCTCTTAATCTTTCTTGTAGGCTCCCTTCAGGTATGGGAAAGCCACTGGAAACCCTCTTTTCACTCACTCCACTTAGTTCTCTGCAGTTTTTGTACCACAGGCAATAAAACTCTGCCAAGGGCAATCTGTTCCACCCCAGTAACACTCACAGCCTCTTGGGCTGTGTCTCACAGGTGCTTTCGTAACCCTGCACGTGCTCTTACACTTAAGGTGTGGGAGAGTTTCTCTGAACCATGTCTTGCTCCTTGGGGCCATGGCTCACTGTGATTCGTGGTGGATTGCCGCCATAAGGGTTTTCTGGGGTTTCAGGGCAGGTTCAGTGCCCTGGGCAGCATTGTTTGGCCCCCAGAGCAAGGTGATCTGGATCTTGGAGATGTTGCCACAGCCTTTGAAACACTGACATGTTGTGTCTCCCTGGCACAGACGCAGCTTGGGGACTCTTCTGCACCCCATTGACACACAGATCCTCCTTTTCACAAAGCTTCACCCACTGCCTGTGTCTCCTGCCTGCTTTGGCAAGAGCAGTCTCTGAAGCATTCTCTTTCCTCCAAGGAAAATCCTACCTGGAGGAGTTTGTGTGCAGCTGTTTGGTGTTTGATGTTTGTCTTGGAGGTTTGAAAACAAAATTCATGTGCTTAAAACATTCTTATGCTTGATCAGCTCTGAGGGGGAAAAGGGAGAATGCATGTGACAAAAGCTGTTAGAAGTATACAATTTTTTCAATTTACAAAGGTTTTCATGATTGTTTTCATAGTCCTTTGAAACCCCGCATTTTTTATATAAAAAAAGCACACCTGTGTTTATGTACTTTAAATTCCACTTCCACTCATTTGAGCAGTTACAAAACCATTATTCTTCCTTTTAATTTCCATTTCAGAAAGCCTGGCTGGGCACATTGCTGAGAACCTTCTCAAAGCCAAAGAAATAGCCCTCAATGACTCTCGTGTACCTGAAGAGCTCAGGAACTACTTACAAAAAGCTCTTGATGTTGCTCTTGGACTAGACCCTTACCTGAATGCCATGGCCACTTCCAAGAGGTACAGATTCTCCTTCGTAGCCTTGTGCTTTTATCTGTGTTTGGATGAAGATGTTGTTAGATTTTCTACCCAGGACATGTCAGAAACATGAGGGACAGCAGGAGGAAGAGAAATGAGAGTTAACTGCACCCAAATGTGTGCGTGCATGGGATGTGTGTGAGAGCCCACAGCCTGGAGGAGAGGATGTGAGAACAAAAAGCTTTAGCTCTGAAATTTGGAAGATGTCCTCCCAATTGTCTGTTGACTGTGGCAGTGGTTGGAGCACATCCTGGGGAAAACCAACCTTCACACAGTGCCTGCTGGAAGGCTCAAAGAGCTAGCCCCTGGATCCAGTCAGTGCTGGGATAAATAGTGAGGAAAACCTGCACCTCTTGATCCACTGCCTTTATATGCAGCTTTTATCTCCAAGCACTTAACAAACATTAATTAATCTGCTAACTAAATTACTCTAGTAACTAAACTAATTAATTAAACTAATTTAAGGTATCATTAATTCAGAAGTCCTCATTATTCTTTTTTGAGCTACACTATATTACCCAGCCATGTGGGGTCTGCTAAACAATTCCCATTTATCAGTGTACATTTTGATATGTGGAAAAAGCCAGTTCTGTCTAAAATTGACAATGTGTAAACTGTTCCAGGCTGTGGATTATGGGAAGGCTGAGCGTTCGCTCTGTTGCTGAAATAATAGCTGATAGTTGTTTGACTTACACTTGCTGTAGGATAATAGCTATACATTATCTTATTAAAGTTGTTAAAGCATTTGTGAGGGGCAGAAAAGAGGTTATATGAAATGTTCTACTCTTTAAGTCTTGGATTATCTGAGTGTGGCTGACACGGGTTATGAATTCTTTCTCATTTTACTGAGGAGTGGAGGAGGGGAGCTGGAGGAAAAAAAAGCCCACTGAAATGGCTCTAAATCCTGGCCTGAAGAATGATCACCATCCGTTTCTGGTGGTTACTTTCTTCAGATAGGGTAATCTAACCTGTCTGGGGGCTATGGACTTCTTCCAGTCAACTATTGCCTTCCCTGTGTAATAGGTAGCATCTCACTTCATCCAGAGACATTGTCAGGCCTGGCTTCTGTGAAATAGCATCTGGAGGCACCCTGATTTTCTGAGCACTTTGTGAGGAAAAACATTTTTTTTCCAGTCTTGTAAAAAAAATTAGGTTTTATATCTTTTCCCCTGTTCTGCAATGAAACCTTATTTTTGGCTGAAACAAAGATAATCATTATAGACCTGAACAAAACCTGGCCAGGGTAACAGCTGAAAATGGGGAAGGTTTGGGGTTGAACTGTGGGGAATTCTTTCCTTTAGTTCCATGCCCCCTTCTTCCCAAGCCCCTCTGGCTGGGGTGGCTGCCAGGACTGAGATGTGCTTGTTGGCAAGCCAGGTCCTCTTAGGATTGGAATTTAGGATACTTGCCGTGGTTCTGGGCTAATTTTTCATGGTCATGCACAGATGGAGCTTTTCCAAGGGTTTCGTCTTGGTTGCTGCTTTTTATGCTGGACTCTCAGATTTTGGTTGTTATCATAATATCAAAATGTCTTTTTTTTTCCCAGAAAAACTTCACCTGACCCCATCCCCGGGGATGCTGAAGGAGCTGAAAGCAGAGTCAGGCTGCAGGAAACTCATGCCTCTGGCTCTTTGAATGGCAAGTTGGTCAGCCAAGAGGGTAAAATTGCACCATGTTGGTGTAAAGGTTGCCACTGAAGATGAAGTTATCATGTGGAAAATTACTTTAAAAGAAACATATCAGCTTCCTGTAGGCTTTAATCTTCCTTTGGCACCAGTTTTCCCTGTATCCTGCCTCCTGTGCCCTTGTATTCACTCACATGTGCCCACGCATACAGGTGCTTTAATTCACAGTGCCAGCCCCATCCCTTAGTGGGCAGCAGAGATCATCACCCTTCTTGGAAGTAAAAGGGATGGAAAAATACTTTTGGTTTGGGGTGTCTGATAGGGGTTTATGTGCTTTTTGTGGTGGAGGTGGCTGTGGCCAAGAACTGCACCTTCCCAAGCAGCAATACCCAGGCTTGTATCCCCTTATAAAGCCTATTACGCTAAATCTATTCCCAGATTCATTCTTCCCAGATGTTCTCATCTTTGGGGTAATATATCATCCCAGTGAAGTACTCTTATAATCTATTACACTAATACATTGTTCGAAGGACACCACTGATGATAAATTTCTTAAATGATGGTGCTGTCTAGGGATAATGACACTAAGAGCAAATGCAAGGTAATGTAGTGCCTTTTTTTTTTATACTGGATTCCAGAAAGAATATGGAGCCATCTCAAAGCCATTTTCATATGGGGGGAATGTTAAAATATGCAATATTTCAAGCACTATTTAACAAGCACTTGAACAATAGCAGCATTGATGATAAAGGTTCTACATTTAAAACCTTTCCTTTTATTCTGTTGTCTTTTAGCTGCATTTTAGATGAAATTTTGTCAGATTCTGTTGTTAAACCTTTGTTTGAGAGTGTTTTAAGATTAGGGTTTTTTTTTTAATGATCACTTAAATGGCACATCTAATTTTCATTGTGAACAAAGTATAGCCTTTCTCATGGTTTTATTTTTGAATTTTCATTCTTGTCTTTCCACAGGCCAAATTTTTAGGATGTTTGTTCATATGATCAGAGCCAGGAAGATTTTATTAATTGGCAAGCTTAAAGGTTACAGTATCCTTGGTATTGCAGAGGAATTGCCAGACGATGGCAAAATCTTTGCCTGTGCAGAAGCGCCGTATCTCGGAGTGAACAGCCAGGAAGCATTTGATCATTCCTCAGATGGCAAAAAGATAAGCATGCGAGTGGGACCTGTGGCAGACACCTTGGAGGTAAAGTCAGCTGGAAGGGGAGTTTGGGATCTCTTGTGCAGAGCATGTTAAAGGATTTCAGGCAGGTCCAATTTCCTGCCCACAAGATGCTGGTTGGTGGCCCTTGTTTGCTCACAAATGTGTGAACACACTCTTATACTGAGATTATTTCTTTTTTCCAGTGTATGATGGGGCAGCTCTGTCACACAAGAGTTTTTCTCCCTTTTAACTAAAATCCTGCAGCTTTTTGATCAGAGGAATCACAGGCTCTCAGTGTAGGGTGACAGGCTTCAGTGGCAGTTTAACTCAACATAGGCTGGCTTTGTTTCGGATCCCTAATTCCAAGTATAACAAACAGGAAGAGTATATCTGTACACTGCTGAGCCAGCTTTCGAGAAGGACAGCTTGCTCCCAGTGTTCACAAAAATTGGGAAAGTCCTGGAGAAGTTTGTAATTCTGCCCAAACCTCCTACTATTTTTCCCCACTGCAAACTCTTAGAGGAATTAGACCTCACTTTCTCACTCCCAGAGCAATGTGATAAGCCTCAGACAGATAATGCCTTAGATGTACTTGTTTGATTCTGACTGGTGGCTTTGTCCCAAGAAAGAGAAATCTTATGATTGCCAGCAGCTCACGTTTAATTCCAGTTTATGGATCTCCAGCATATTGCTGTGGGTCTAGCATGAGACATGTAGTGCCAATACCAGGTTCATTAAAAAGCCTTTCTATTATTAATACAAATCAATTCGATCTGATTTCATTTTCAATCTGGATGTGTCAGTGTGAGCTTGATTGTAACTTTATTTGCATTAGCAGGTACCATATTTATTTCTAAAATGAAATGGCCGGGAGCTTTCTGACCTCTGGTTTTCATGACCTCCAAGTTTGATAAGAAAGGAACAAAGAGCTTTGCAAGTATATGAATAAACGAAATGTTACAGATCACCTGCAATGTGCAGCATTTAAAATCCCAGCTCCCCGCAGTGAGTGTGAAATTAATTGAATTGCTGTTGCTCTCTAGTGCCCATTCTGTGCAACTGACTTACTGTGACTGAATTAAAATATCTAGAGGCAGGCAGTGTACATGCTGCGTAGAGATTAAAGAAGGGAGAAAAGACATGAAAATTAAATCCTTAAAACAGAATGTTGCAATTGATTTTATATCCTCCAGTTGCAACATGAAGGCACATCCTGACCCCAGTTCTGCAGGTGCTCAGAACTTCAAATACCTCTTGGAGCTGTTTGGAACAGAGATGCTCGTGTTTGGCAGGAGCGATCCCAGCATGGGACACCTCTCTGTGCAGGATTTCTGTACTGGGCTCTGAACTTTTGCTATTCAGTGTGGCAGGCATTTTGTCATTGGTATTAGGACAATCAGGATTGTCCTACATGTTTAATCCACAAGGGCTGTAAATGCTGAAGCAATGAATTTGGTGGCCTCTATGGTGCCTTTGCATTTTGGGCTTCTGGAGGCTTGCCAAGCTGGAGTGTGGCAGCTGCATGGGATGCCTGGGTGAGTGGGAGAGGCTCAGGCTGTGGACAGCATGCTGCCTTTTCCTTCCCAGATGACCAGTGTAGGCTGGAGACTGACCAGGCTTCCTTTGCTGCCCAGTGGGGACAAGGCAGTCACAGGCAGGAGATGGGTGAGGGATGGCACAGCAGGGCTCTCACAGCTCAGCTTCGCAGAGGAGGTGGAACATTTCTGTCCCCTATGGTCTGCAGCTAGGCTGGTCTAGAGCAGAGCTGGCTAACATTTCTTGAAGAGCACAGTGAGCTTTAGAAGAGCTGGAACAAGCTCTGGCAAGGATTGTCCTTGTTGGCCACAGTGTCTGCAGCCCTAGGTGTCATTCTTGTCCTTTTGGAGAAATTTCAGGGCAGAGATGGTCACCCACCAATTGCTCTTTGGAGGTGTCTGATGCAGCTTTCTTGCTTGGTGGCGATGGCTGAATTTTGCTTTTAAGCTGAGTGCAACAGAGCAGGATTTCTGCTTATTTGCTGCTACGCAAATTTTTGCAGTAATATAACTCCTGAGAGTAGGATTTGCCCTGTTGCCCTGGCCCTTTCAAAGAAAGAAAACGTCCTATGTTTCATAGATTAATTACCTGTCAGGAAATTCCTCTTCTGCTGCATGAAGCTATGATTCAGCATGTCCAGACTGTCAGAAGGAGTAGGATCTCTCCCTTCTGGTGCAAAACTAGTCTACCCAGGAGTTGGGTCCCAGCCCCAGGTGTCATCCAGGCCCTGCAGGATGTGTCCAGTGCTGCCCCCACCACAGCTTCTGCTGTCCTTTACAAGGAAGCTGTCAGACCTTGCAGCAGCTGCCACAAGGATGCCACACATCTGTGCCAGTGCATCTCAGACAGTGGGGCCGTTGTGTTACCCCTCTGGCTTTGGCTCTTCCACCTAAATCCATGGCTCATCAGGGCTGGGAGTGAGTGGAGAGCAGTGCAAAGGCAGCACACCAGTCCATGGCAGCACCTTGACCAGGCTCTCTGAAGCCTCTTGATTCTCCCTTCACATAGCACTGGTGGGGTTGGCCTGTTTCCCTCCCTCCTGTCCCAGATCACAGCCAGTGCAAAACATCTGGGATTTCGACCTGTCAAGGGATGCTAAATACCCGACAGGAGCCAGAGAGCTCAAATACACAGCAGGGTTCATTTGGTACCTGAGGGCACGATGACAAAATTCCACCTTCCCCACACATGGGGGACAGACACTGCCAAGCTGGGTGAGGTCCCCACCAGAGCACAGAGCTCACACAGACCACGACACCCTCTGTGCCCAAGGGCCTCAGGAATTTTACATATTATTTTGAAATGTGGACTGAGGAGAAGCCTTTCTTTGGGTTCATCTCAGGTACAGGTGTCTTCAGTGGGAATTAGCTATCTATTTAACATGTCTTGGGCCATTGTGTATCAACATTTCCCAAAAATCTTCCCTTAAGTCTAAACTCTGTTAAGCCATGCCTGGATTATGTGCCTTGCCATGGACCTGCTTCCAGCAGGAGCCTGATCCTGCACAAAGAGTTCCCTTCAATTCCTAGTGGACTTTTGATGGACAATGAATGCAGGATTGAGTCTGGAGGGAATGCAAGCTATCAGGAAATTATTCCCGTCCATTATTTTGATCCTTCCATTTTAAAATTGAAAATGCAACACAAAAAATAACACGGTGTTTGCAGCCGATTCTGCTGATTGCAGGGCATCGTGGAAGCATGTCGGGGTTTGCTTTCTTCTTTTTTCCCTCCTTTTAGCAGACAGAATAGGTGAAGAGGTTGAGCTGCAGATCTCATTTCTCCTGTTTTGCTGCTTGTGAAGTCTGCCAACAGAATCCACCTTGACAAAGTCAAGGACTCTGCGTTTAATGTTGAACTGAGTGAATAAATTATGCATGAAATTGTGTCGGAGTCTCTAGTGTGCTCTAGAATTGCTCCTTTTGATATGAAAGGTTAATTCAGAAAGGAGTCCAAAATAGCTGGAAATTGTGGGGATAAGTGGATAGTATTCACTGTTGTGAGCTGTTATTACTAGAAATTGCATTCCCTCTCTGGCTTCCCTAGAGATTTCGCTTTGCCGGTGAATATAAACTGTACTCAATAGAATAGCATTTAGGAGTAACAAGAGTGTATGTCCACACACGGTAAAATATTCTAATGGTGTTTTAAAAGGAAACTGTACTTTTTCATGTATTCTGTGCACCCCAAGGATGGATTGCTATTACATTTAGGTCAAGAACAAGGCACAGGAAAGGTAATAAGTTTTGAGTACATCTTTATTACAAATATGCTGACTGTATGATCCATATCAAAGGAACTGGGCAGTCATTTTTTTTCTGATTGAGTTTGTATGTGCCTTATGAGAGCGTTGTCTCTGATCAGGACTCCAATCAGGTTTTCTCTGAGCTTTGACAGGTGATTCATTCATGTTTTTATTCAGGATGTCCTCTCCCTTGATCCCCTGCTGTATCCATCAGCAGTGCTGCTCTGCCCTTTCTCATGGTCACTTTTGGTACATCTCCTCAATGGAATGCAGTGTTACACTTTTTTTTTTTTTTAAATCCAAAAGGAAGTTAATGACTCACTGAAAGCAAAAGCATTAATTTCAGCCAAGTTTGCTCTGAATTAAAACTCTTATTGCCATCTGTTACCATCTATGATGACTCTGTAGCAAGGAGCAGGGATTGCACTGTAAACACTCAGGAAATTAGTTTCAGCAGGATATTTTGCAGGCAGATTATTTCCTTCTGGATCTCAGCTTTCCTCACAGTCGGAGGCATTTGGGGTCTTCCTCTCCAAGCAAAGGACAATGGCATCTCCAGAGTGTTGTGAGGTCCCAGGCAGGGCCTGGCCCAGTCTGTGCTGGGAGGGCCAGAGTGGTCACTCACTCATTTTAAATCCCCTCATCCACACTGAACAGCATGGAGTTGTACTCTGCACCCATCTTTCCAGTTCTTGGCTCTGCAGTTAGAGCAGATTTTTTCTTTTCTGGCTGTCTGGGTTCAGCAGCAGGTGCTGGCAGTGAGGAAACCCTCTCCAGTGTGGTGCCCTGGCCATGGTGACCACCTGTCTGGGTGACCTGTGTTTTGCTAGCCACGGGGCTCCAGGAAACAGAGCAGTTTCCTCTCCCTGTGGCTGTTATCCTGCTGTGTAGAGGCTGCTCTAGAGGCAAGGCTGGTTCAAGGAATCTCATAGATTCCTCTTATAGCCCTGGAACTGTTTCTAGCTAAATATGGAAAACCCAGCAGCAATTAGGAAGCTGTGAAAAGAAGCAGCTTAAATGATGGCAGGTCCCAGTACAAGCTCAGGTTATTCCTTACATGTGTCAGGCACAGGGTATCTGGAGGACAGGAAAGGTGGCCAAGTGACCTTTCTGGTTGGCCTTTCAGGACTCAGTGAAGTGGCAGAAGAGAAATGCCTTAGAAACCATGGCCTGGCACACCCAGGCAGTGCAAGGACAAGCCAGGTGTGCTCTGGTTACACATCCAACCCAGGCACTCTCCTGGGATGGATGCTGGGATGTTAAAAGGTGGTTTATCTGTATCAGAAGACAGATAAGAAAGAGATAAGCTGTCAGTGGGTAGGCTGTACAGAAAGAGGGCTGAAATGAGAAGTCCAGCTAATATCCAGAGAGCTGCACAACTCCATATGGGCCTAATGAAGTCAGTGCATAAAAGTGAGATTCTTTTTCATTAGGGAGCCATCCCACGGAGCAGGAGGAACATATGTTCAGCGATGGCCACATCTGTTTCTGAATGTCTGCCCCCCCACCTCCTCCACCCGGGAAGGTTACAAGTCAGAAAGTAGTGATAAGTCATGATAATTACTTGAATTTGGCTTTGGCTCTCCTCCCGGGGGCATGAGACCTCTAATCTCTCTTTGTGATGGGCTCCTTCATCCAGCTTTCATCTTCTGACCGTTCCTGAAGTATCTACCTCTATCTGAGGTGCAACATGACATAAAATATTCTTCCACAGTAGCAAAAATGTTCCTGCTGCTTTCCACCAGTGTGGCTCAAGAGGGAAACAGGGCAAGGTTTTCTTACTGGCCATGAAATGAAAAGATGAATCCCAGGAATCTAGATGTCCCAGTTTCTTCTACATTTATTATAAACCAGCATATATTTGGCCTTAAGGTCTTCTTTCATTTAGTGTAAAGATGTCCTAAATTTCAAAAGGTGTCCTAAATGTGGACTCATGAATGCTTTTGGCAGAGTTTCTGTGCTATCAAGCATCTGCAGTCAAATGTGACAATCCAAGCTTAATTCTCTCACCACTAACAAGCTCACATTGACACCAGTTTGCACAACAGAGGAGTTCAGAGCTTCAGTGATCTGCTTTCCTCCATTTCCTTTCCTTGTCTGATCCACACAGTTCCTGCCTCAGAAAGGCTCCTGAAATCTCTCTTTGGGAGCCATTAACCTTACTCCCAAAACCAAACCACTTTTTCACATTCTGTTGCCATTGTTTTGCTGGTACATCCCGAGGGATGGCTCATCACTTGTGCCCAATGTCTCCAAACACAAAAGGAAAATCTGGACGCAAGAAGTACTGTTAAAAGTTGTGGTAGAGACAGTGAGTTCTGGAAAACAGAACTGCTTCTCTTTTCCCTTGAAAGGCAAAGACTTGAAAGCATTTCTGCTCACCCAGATAGGTGGATGAGCTGTTGTTTCATTGCAACGCACACAGATGCAGTTAAATAGTCCCAGATGGAATCTGAAATATTCCATAGCAGCCTCTTGGGCAGCGAGTGCATTAACTGCCACAGGAGAAGGCTGTAAAGGCTCCCATCTGGTCATCCATCAACACTTTTATACATTATCATCAGCAGCCTGCTTGGAGGGAAGGTGTGCCACATTTCTGAAAATCCAATTAGATGATAGCAGCCAGTTCTCTTTTATCCTCTCTGTTGCTGAGCCATCCAAAGCATTTTTTTAGATTAAAGAAACATCATTTTCCTTCACAGAGGCTGTGCTGCTTTATCTCTATCATGACCTGTTCTTTCATGTGCTTTATAATTCTATTATTAATTGGGATTTCAACCCTTTTCCTGCTACTGAAGTGGGAACACACTAGTTTGCAATTCCCAGATCTGCCTTATGCCTCTTTTTTTTTCCCCAGTCTGATATAATTGCCACTCTTCAATTTGTTGATAGTTTCTCTTTTGAGAAGAGAGAACTTATTGCAGCACCTCAGTGGCAGGGTTTGATGCCAGTCTTACCTGATGGATCAATTTGCTTTGACGCAAAGTATGCAGATGTTTCTGCTGTGACTCTCAACACCACCAAGCTGGGATTAGCCATCCTCTTTTATATCCTCATTTTCCTTGAGAAGTTCAGAGATTCATTGCTGAAGAATTGTTTGCAAAGCATAGAAAACTCCCAAGATCCCCACAAGTAATTCTAGCAGTGTTACCTTGAAAGAACAAGTTTCCCTCTGGTTTGGGGTTTGTATAAGGGACAAATTAATGGCAACATGTTAAAATTTCAGGTAAATAATTAGTGTTTTCTCCAACACCATTTTTTTCCCCAGGCATTACATGCTGAGGATGAGCACTTTGATATAGTCTTTATTGATGCTGATCAAAGGAATGCTGTTCAGTACTACAGCTTTGTCATGGATAACCACTTGCTGAGCATGGATGCAGTGATCTGTGTAGAGAATACACTCATGAAAGGACAAGTCTACCTGGAGAACGTATCAGATGAAAATGTAGTAGCTGTCAGAAAATTAAATTCAGTGATTAATTCAGATCCTCGTGTTGAGCAGGTTAGTGCAATGCCATTGGTTAAGGTGCCCACGGTGCTGTATCTGTGGATTTTGCAAAGTACTCTTTAAAACGTTTCTTTTGTTGGTGCCATCATCCAAAGGACCTAAAATGAACTCAGATTTTATTATCATTCACCTCACTTGGACTCTAGGTATGAGTTTCTATATTCAGGAGTGGTCCTTACTCTGTCTACATCTTACAGAGTGTTAAAAGCAAGATAAAAGGAGAGCACTTAAGAGTGAATAATCATCTCTGCAGCACAACTAAAGAATCACCACTCTGCTTTAAAGGCTCTGAGGGCTGTAGGGCATTACCAGCACAACAGGAGTCAGCAAAGTCCTACTCCAGCAGAAGTAATAGGATGCACAAACAATATGTTGTGATTTTAGAAACTGGAGAGACAAGATTACAATTTTTTCCCTGATATTTGTGTAAACAATGAGTTTGGAAGAGGAATGTGAGCAAATACAAATGCCTCACATGTTTATGTTGGAGGGAACTTCAGCTAAAGAATAGGAGTAGGGGAAAAGCTACTGTGGCCTGAGGACTATCCTTCATGTCAGTGGAATTTGGGTGACAGAAAGCCAGGCACAAAGCAGTTGAGAACTGTATTATATTTGCAGGTGATTTTACCAGTGCAGAGTGGACTGAGCCTCATTCGAAGGAGCCCTGTGCCTCTAGATGCAGTAATTGAGTCCAAGGTGGGTATTTCCTCTCTGTGAGCATTTCTGGGAAGTTTTGTCCTGCCAAAGACAAGGACAAAATAATTTTCAGGGGTTTGGTGGCAAGAACACAAACATTTTGTGCTGTGATCTTGGGCTTAGCAGCTTAGGGCTTGGCACCTTTTAGCCTCACTAGTCCAGGGTTACACTAAAGCTGTTAAAAGCTGGTTCCTTTCAAAGACTTTCAGATCAGCTGGTCCTGTGATGAATCTCTGGAGCGACTGGAGTGCTGCTCACCAGGTGTCAGTGCCTGGTGCTCTCCCATCCTTCCCACGCAGTAGAGTGTGGAAGATGGAGCTGAGGACCAGCTGTAATGAACCAATGCAATATTTCTGAAGTAGCTCATTTTCTTGCCCAAAGGCAGCACAGGATGCCCTCCTGTGCTCTCTGAGCTGGATATTTTCATGGCCTTGCATTTTGCTTGTCCTAAGGAAAAAATGGTGCTTTTATCTTTCTCTGTTTTATGTAGTGGGCATCATCCAGCTGTAATGAAATTCCCATCTGGAATCATAATGGCCTAACTCAGTAAACCCAGAACCAAAGATCCTGGTTGTTTTGCAGTTACTGAGCATTCCCAAAGCTACACCCACTGGTAATTCCTGGCATTTCAAACTCAGTACTTTAAACATCTTGTATTTTGCATTTTGATTCCAGTCAGGGGGAAATGATGTATGGCAGCTGATCAGATGACAGCTTGGTTTAAGTTATTGGCTGATATCTTTATTTGTGCACCAGCCTTGTGAAGATATTTTGATTGCACTCTACGTGACCCAAATCCTACCTTTGGAACTTTGTTCTTAGCCTCTTAGCTGAGCCTGAGGGCAAGATTGGGCCCTGGGGATGAAATAACTGGGACACTTAATCAGTCAACTTCTAAGACTTTGTACCAAATCCATCTCCCATGGGAAGCCAGGCTAGGAAATGCCATACCCTGCTCTCCTGAAAGTGGAGTGCTTGGAGCATCTCCCCAAAGCACAGCCCTTCTGCTCCATGGTCTGGCACCTTAGTGCTATGTCTGAGATGAGTATCTGTATGGACAAGGAGGCTTTTTGGCTTGAATTAGTGATACATTTTGTATTAATTAATGGGCCAAGAAGACATGAATCTCTGCTCATGCTCCCACCTCGTTGTCATCATCAGAGTCCTTCACAGCTGTCAGTGAGCTCTGCCCCTTACTGTGCAAAGTGTTTGCGTTCTTGTTCCAGAAAGAAGTGGTGGTGGATGATGTGTTCTGGGGCTGTCACCGGCGCCACATCCTGGAGCGGCTGCGCTTGGACGGCAGGGTTGCCTACGTCACAGGAGGAGGGCAGGGAATCGGGAGAGCCTTTGCTCATGCACTGGGGGAAGCTGGAGCTAAAGTAGCTGTCGTGGACCTGGTCCTTGCCAAGGCAGAAGCGGTGGCGTGTGAGCTCAGGCTCAAAGGTAAGCACCGAGCGTGATGGGCGCTGTGATGAGTGGCTTTCCTCCTTCAAACCTGACCCTACTCTGCAGTGCAATCCCCACTCATCCAGCCCTGGTGGGGAATTGAGGAGGAGCAGAGGGTTTTCATGCCGTGGGCACAAAGCTGCTCCTGCCCTGTCGGTGTTGTCCCAGCAGTCATTGATACCACACTATCTGTGAGAGTTATTTATCAATATAAACTCTAGTAGAGAGGCAAAGTGATCCAAACAAAATTACTCACCAAAAGTGCCCAAAGGGGTCAGCCATGGCTGACAGGAACAGAGAAGGGTCACCTCATACAAATGAGATCTGTATAATCAGCACTGAACAGAGATGGTGCTGCTCAAAGTAAATGGTGCAGCACCTCAGGCTTCACTATGGGTGAATGACAGATATGGCCTACAAACTCACCTACCCACTCTTCCAGACCTCATGTCTGCACCATGAGCCAAAACACCAAAACAAGGTAGTTGTATTGCCAGTCTGAATCTCTCACTGCTCCCTTAAATTGAAGAAAAGTCATTTTCCAAGCCCTTTTTCAAACATGTATGCAAGGACAGATATAGGAACAAAATACTAATAGACATAATAACTAAAATCCCAAATAAGAGGTAAAATCCTCTACAAGCCACTCCTGTTTTAGCAGTAAAAACAGAAAATGTAACATAAAATTGAATTTCCCCCTAGAGCCATGCTAAACTGCAATTGTAAAGGGGAAAAAGAAAACTGGAAATATAATTTTAATGATAAAAGAAAGGAAGTATTTCTCATTTTATAATTCCTTCTGTGAGATTGCACCTGAGCCTTCTTCAAAGTTCAGTACTTCATTGTCTCTAAAGATAAACCTTTACCCAGGAAATTTTCACGTTCCCATCTGGATAAAGCTACCAGTATTTGTTTCCACTCTGACTACTGCAAGGGATTGGGCCACTAGAAACCATACTCCCCAGCAAAACCAGCCCCTGCAGATGTATTTATCTCACCTAGTCTCAGGAAGGGGCAAGAAATGGTGTCATTCTGCTTTGGATCCCCTCCTGAGCCTCCCCAGAGAACATTTAAAACACAACATCCCTGTCTGCACAATCCCAGCTCCAGTAAGCAGGAGAGGCTTTAGTGTCTGTGTGATGGTGAAAGCTCTGATTCCAAATAACAACCTAGAAGAAAGTGCCCAGTTCTTATATCCTGACCCAAATTCTTGGGTCAACCAGTCACTCCTTCCCTGAAGCTTTTCACTCTCTTTTGCACCAGTTTTGGCACAAAGTAGCTGTGCCATACACCTTTACTCTCCTTCTGGACATTTTTACCCTGCGAGATCCTGCATACCAAGCAGAGCTATTCTGATAGAAATGGGCTACTTGATAGAGCCAACAGCCTATTGGAAAATGATCTTATCTCCAGGGCATTTTCAGTAGGAGTTTGATCATCCACCCTTCAATGGCTGCCCTACATCTCTGCTCCTTCAGCAGTGGGCTGCCAGCCTGGAGGAGGTGGGGGATTGTTCCAAAATGCAGTTGGAGAGGTCATGAGGCATGGCAAATACTATTGCATTCTAAAGTAAAGAAAATCTCACTTCTCGCTCTTTACACATCTTTATCCTTTGAGGTCAAATATTATCTATCAATTTGACCAGTGCAGGTGGTCAGGGCACATCTCTTCCATCTCATGATGGGTTTTGAGGTTTCAAATTTATTGTCGTTCCCTGTTGGAACAACCCCCAAACTTTGTAAAGCTTTTCTGAAAGGGAATTATATCCAAATGCCCGTTTTTGGAAAGGATCTGAAAAGGTCAGGTTTTCAATCTCTTTCTCTCCAGAGGTAACTAGAGAGTCTAGCCTGGACCTCAGAAGCTTTCCCTTGAAAACTTTTTGTTGAAATCAGTGTTTCCATGAAACATTTTGGCTTCAAAGAAGTATCATGCTCTGTTGGAAATAAATTTTGACAAAAAGGTTCAGCTAGCTTTACTCTCAAAATATTCACATGAGTAAATTGAAGCAATCATAACATTAATATGTATTTTTCCTGCTGTAATAAGGACAAAGGGGCTGTGATTTTTTTCCCCCTCTCTATGGCTGCAGATCTCTAACTCAAAGTTGGAAGCTCAGTGCCCCAAGTCATTCCCATACTCATACTTTTTCAAAACATTTTGCTTAGCTTGCTTAGAGCTGCTCTGCTTCTTATACCAAGGAGCCCTTTCCTGCCTTTTGGGATGGTGCCATCACTTCATGATGAGTTTTAAACATCAGAACGCCTGTGATCTCAGTTTTAGCTTTGTTAGACAGCTCGGGTGTACATCCCTTGGCTACAGGGTCTTTGTTTTTAGATCCTGTGTGAATACCTTTCTCAACAGTTGCTAATGGATCCTGACAGAAGAACCAAAAATGATAAAACATAACCAAAAAATCCTAGGGGTTACCTTCCACTACACACACCTCTGTCTTCAGGGGGAATCACTGCCTCTACCCTAAGGGAAGAATTAGTGTGATGGGATTTTTAAAATGTGAATTTTCACTGTAAACTATGCAAATGTCTTGTGCGATGTCACTCCTGATCTTCTTTTCTATATGCAAAGTGTTACTTCCATTTATACCGAGAGGCCAGAGATGAAGCCTGTGGCAGGGGGATGTGTGTGTGTCCCTGCAGAAGGACACCTCGGGCGGATCCAGCACAGTGATTCTCTCCAGCACGGAGCCCCTGGGCTCCACTCCTGCCCCTCTCATCACAGATGTTTGTTGGGGGGGAGGTGTTCTTCTTTGGACCCTGACTCCTGGCCCGGCTGTTTTCCTTCTCTCAGTGTCCCATGTCCCGAAAAGATGAAATGAGGCTTCTTTCTGCTGTTTCAGAACGTGTTTATTTCTTGTTCTTATCAAAGTTTCAGAGGCACAGACTGTGCTGTGACCTCCAGGAACACGAGGGCAGAATGGCAATGGCTACCCAAAGCAGGTAGCTTTTATATCTATTATCAACCTGTTAGAAAACTTTACTTATCTTATTTTGTTCCCAAAACCAGTAAATATCAACCTTATTGATATGTCTCCTCTACACTAAATTCTATCTACCAATTAACAAACCACAGGAACTCATGTCAGAGAGAAAAAGGAAGAGAAGGAGAAGAAAGAAGAAGGAGCCAACACCCTAGAATCTCCATGTTGGCTCTATATAGTATATATAGCAAAACCTAAAAACTCCAACTCCACACTCTGTGCTGCACTAAACAACATCTCCTCATTTCTTTGGTGCTCTCAGCTCATCCAGAAGTGGAGGCAAATGCTCCCACGAGCTTGGTTCGCAGGCCAAGCCTTTTTTGAGGAGCTCTGAGGGTAAAACAAACACCCAAAGGAGCAGGAAAAGTTCCCAAGCTTTTCCTGACTCCAACAATGTGATTCCACGAGCCCCACAGAACCAAACTGCAGAGCACTGTGGAGATGCACTGGCCCCAGCATGCCCCCAGCAGTGCCTCCCTGTGCTGGGTGTCTTGCCTCTGGTCCTGCCTGTAGATCTGAAGCTATTTTTCCGTAGTTTGCTTTATTTACTATTTTAAACAGGTGGTTTGAGGAGACAGTGGAGAGACAGAAAGCAGTTTCCTCCCCCCTCTCAGAATGCAGGGATATCAGCTGAATTGATTAAGGTCGAGTGTGGGACTCTGGTTTGAAGTGAGCGTGGTTTCACTGCTTCTTCACTAGACACTCACACGTGGCACCTTTTGTCTCATTTTTATGAACTGACCTATAAGATGAAACTCAAAATAGGGTGAGAGTTGGAGGGCAGGTGAAGAGTCTTTCTGTTACCATTAGTAACACACTTTGCACCCATTTTGTCTGTAAATTCAAAAAGAAAGTTTGCAGCAACTCCCTGTGCATTACATGTCTTGATAACAATTAGGAGGAGCAACAAGGGCCGTCTGGTTATTCGTATTCTTTCAGCATATTTAGCATAAAACCTGCGATGAAATAAGAGGTGCTGTTTTGTGGCAGAGTGTGCATTCATTTTCTAGTTGTCTGTACTTTTTCTCTGCCATGGAAATCAAGAGAGCAGTGTCACGGCTCAAGGGGACAGGAGCTCCCATGCCCTGGCACCCCAGAGCAGCATCACCTCGGGCTGTGCACTCTGACAGGCTCCTGAAGGCACTGGAGATGAGCTTTTCCATGCAAAAGCCTCTTTCCTGCCATTTTCTTCACACACCGCCGGGCAATTCCTGCTTTGTCTTGCTTTCCTGGAAGCCTCCATCTCAGCTTCATTTTGGGAGAGTGTCCTCCTAGAATAGCCTTATCCCTTCTTTTAAATGTTTTATCAGAATGATCTAAAAGAGGGACCAATGTGGAACAAATTTGTCATTTATATAGAAGTAAAAAATTCTTGCTTTTAACAGCTTCAACTTCCTACCCGGTCTGTTGATCCATGGGGCTGCCTCTGTCCTTCCTTCCTTAAGACCCATTTCACCACAGCCCTTAATGGTGTAGCCTTGTTTGGCTTTAAGGATGGGCACAATCCCAGTGGCATCAGGTGCCTCAGCAGGCTTCTTAAGCTGTTTAATAATAAGGGTATTTAAAGCTGATTTTTATAATAAATTAAATGAAGTTATTTACAGATCAGCACTGATGCAAAAGTCAATGGCTGGATTATTTTTAGGAAAAAAAAAGCAAAACTTCTGCATGCTTCAAATTTGGTAAATCACTTCCAAATGTTTGCCTTATTCTGGCAGTGTGATTTGCAATAAATAAGGCACTGTTACTACCATACCTGTGCACCTGCAGGTATTACCACTTAGCTCCCACCTAAAACTGGTCTGGTTTTGTCAGGCTCCCAGCTCTGTGGATGCTGTAGTTCATCCAGAGAGCCTTTTCAGATAAATTAATTTGATTTCTATAGCATCTTTGGCGGGACCTGGCATAAGAAAAGCATCTGTAGAGCTGGCAGTTGCTGGGGAAGCTGCAGTTGAGGGTTTGGACAGAAGATGGTGCAGTGTTCCAAGCTTCGTCCTGCCGGAGTGGCAGCCTTCACTCCCACACCTGGGCTCCAGCTTGGTCTCCAAGCAAACCTCGCATCAGTCAGCAACTTTGTAATGGTACTGCAGCAACAAACACACGTTTTGCTACTATTTGTGGAGCACTGAATTAAAGTGGAATATATATATATGTATTAAAAAATATATTTATATGTATAAAATACAACCATATATATAATATCTTTCTCTGTATATGAACTTAAAAATAATAATAAAATAGATTTTTTTTCTTTCCCTGTGAATTCCTGTACTGACTCCATCACTCTTGTTTCAATGCAGGCATTAAAAGCCTTGCCCTGGCAGCAGATGTAAGCAAGCCTGAGGATGTGCAAAGGATGGTGGATGCAATTGTGGCTCGCTGGGGCACAGTCCACATCGCATGCAATAATGCAGGAATCAATCTGAACTCTGCAAGTGAAGAGACTTCCCTGGAGGAATGGGACAAAACTTTCAATGTTAATTTACGAGGATTATTTTTGTGCTGCCAAGTAAGTGTGAAATACTGCACCAGTTAGTTTGGCAAATGGATATTAGCATTCTAAGTATGTACTTTATCTCAAGATCTAATAAGATTTTATTAATAATTATCAAAATAAAATTGATCCTAGTTTTGGTGGGAGTTCAGGTGAGATTTGCTTTATATGAATTACAGGTTTTGGTCAATACATTCAAAAGCAGCTGGCACTTGTTGGCTACCCAAGTTTAGGCACTAAAGAATGACCAAAATTTTTTTGAAGGGTGGTTATTTGAAAACCAGAAGGCTGGGAGTGGGGAATTCCCAACATTAGTGATTATTTAGGAAAAATATTGCCAACAGTGAAGAGGTGTGAAATGGCAATGGGATTTTTTTCCTGCATCAGCCATTTTTATACCAAGTTTTTATATCAAGTGCTTAAAAAAAATGTGTTAGCACATCAACTCTTCTGAAAAGTGAAGACTAATTTATTATCATGTCATTATTAGCACAATCACAGAAAGAGTCACTGGTCTTTCCTTTAATTTCTGTCACAGGCTGCAGGCCGCATTATGCTGAATCAAGGATATGGGAAGATAATTAACACAGCATCTATGGCAAGTTTAATAGGTGAGTGATGAGAGCTAACAGTTGTGCTTCAGAATCCATATTTTAATTACTACCGATGCTATTTGAATCAATTAAACCTGTATTGGGAAGGAGTAAATCACTGACATTTCATATTAGAGGAAATGTACTACAAAATTTTTATTGATATCATTTTTCAACATTTATCTGTCTTCAATGTTTTAGAGCACTTATTACTTTTAATCGAGAAGGCGGAGTCACCTTCCCTGGCTCCGGTGCAGGGATGCCACAGGAGAGGTGCTGGTTCCAGACAAACTCCCTGGCATGTGGCAAGCTGAGCCCACAAGATGCTTACAAGCCACCCAAAGGATTTTGTGCCAATATTTGCCCTGGTACCTATGGGTTTTATAACATTCCCATTGCCAACAGGTGCCTGCACCAACGCTGCTGAATCAGCAGTGTCATCAAAAGCACCAATAAACCATTGTAACATATGGAATGAAATCCCTACTGCTGAGCTAATCTGGAAGGCTGCTGAGCTGAGGCCCATGTAACAAAAATTGATCAATTACACAAATTAAGCATAGCCCTTTAGGAATTTATTTTATTGGTCTGGACATCTGTTGCAGTATTGTCCAAATCCAAAAATCAAATGGTGCTTTGGGTTGCCAAGTTAGGCAAGAAAATCTAGTAGCTATAAAAGTACAACTGAAAACCCCTGTATTAATATCATGTCCATCTGCTGAATGTTACATAAATATGCAGTCTTTTTATTTTCCTTTGGAATAACGTTTATTTTTACTGTGCCCAGTTTGACATTCTATGACATTCTACTCAGTTTATTGCACAGTAACTTTAAATGGTTTTTCAAAAATCCATTTATAATGTTGTTGTTAATATTTTTTTCAAGTGTCTTTACCAGCTGTTTTTCTTATGCTTAAACACAGGCACCATCCCTCCATCCCAGCTTTGCAAAGTTACAAAATCTCCCAAAGAAAAGTAGTTCTGAAAAAATTGTGAGGCTTTAAATTTCAAATACCTCAGGCTTTCCTGCTCTGCTCTGAGCAGTCAGGCTCTGGTCTGTGCTTTGGCTGTCACCATCCACATCATTGTCACAAAGTAAAATTTCCTGGGAGGTGGTCCATCCTGGAGAAAGTCAGGAAGCTCTGGGAATTGGCAGAAACCAGGGATCTGCTGGTTTGGCACACAGCTCCCAGAGCTGCTGCAGCCCAGCAGTGGTCTGCTCTGCTTAAGGAGAGGTATTTTCCAGCTTTTCCATCGGGGCTTGGCACAGCTCTGCTAAGCTGGGTGGTGATGCCATTCCAATGCAGCATCCATCCCAGCCCCAGCTTGGAGCTGCACCTCCTTGGCTGGTGAGCCACGCTCAGAGCTCCACCTGAGGGATCACATTTGAGGGCAGTACCAGCCCTGCAACAGGAAGGAACGTTGGAAAGCAGCCCTGAGAGCAGCCTGGAAGGGTCATCCCAAGATGCATTTAAATGTCAGTGAAAGTTAATGCATGCTAGGCCAGAAGTTAAGAGATGGAGAGATGTGTTTACCTTCTGAACCTGTTTGAATCTTGGCATTGAAAAAATCTAGTAGTTATGAAACTACGACTGAAAACCACGATGTTCATATCATGTCCATCTGCTGAATGTTAAATAAATATGTTGGTTGGTTGGTTATTTAAGTATGTTGGCCAACTGGCATAGTATGAAATGTTTCTAGAAATAGTTAGGGGATATTTTTTTTGTTGTTGTTGTAGGTTGAGTCCTTCCTCAGAGATGCAGGAAAATGAGGAGACACTTAGCAGGATAGGGAGGTTTTTGTTTGTGATTTTTCCAGATACACTGCTCAGAATCAGCTTTAATTAATTGAAGATAAGCTGCATACATTTTGCATATGTGCATTTTGATTCTGGTATTCCACTGGAATTATTCCAGGCGTACACTCCAGCAGCGGCGGCTCGGCTGCTGCGGCTCGGCAGTTCACACAGGTGTAACTCAGAGCTGTAATTTTTACAGTGAATATCTTTAGTGGGAAGTGGTCTAGTCTGCTCTGCTCTGCTCTGCACACACCTCTCATTAACATTGTGTGGCTGCTTGAAGGTCAGGCTGGGAGCCTGATATACCAAACAAGGGTGCAAAAGCTGAATATCAGGTTGTTGTGGTATAAGCACAGCAGCAGCAAACACCCCACAGACCTTCCCTCCCTCCCTGCCTCCCTCCCCTCTGGGATGGGGGAAAGAATCTAGGAAAAAAGGTAAAACTTGTGGGTTGAGATAAAGACAGTTTATTAGGACAGAAAAGGAAGGGCAAATAATAATAAGGATAAAAGAACATGCAAAGCAAGTGGTGTACAGTGCAGCTTCTCACCACCCACTGACCAATGTCCAGTCAGTCTCCCAGCTCAGCCCAGTTTTATTTTTCAGCCCGATGCCATGTGATTTGGAATATCCCTCTGGCCAGCTGGAGTCAGCTGTCCTGGCTGTGTCCCCTCCCAGGTTCTTGTGCCTCCAGCCTCCTCACTAGCAGGACAGCATACTGCCCTGAAAAGTCCTTGATTTAGAGTGAGACCCACTCAGCAGCAACTAAACCCATCAGTGTGTTAACATTATTCCTGTCCTAAATCCAAAACACAGCACAGTAGCACTTACTGGGGAAAAAAACTAACGGTGCCAGCCAAAGTCAGAACAAAAGTGTTTAAAACGTAATGCAGCTACTGTTGGCAGAATTTTGGTCTGCTTTCTCCTATCATCTCCATCTTGAACAGGACTGAGTGTCCTTGCTTCCCTGAAGCCTTAGCAATGCACATTTTTTGGTAACACTGCTGGAGGCATAGCTTTATTCACAAGCCCCACTTTGTATGAGATTGGAGGGATCCAGATTTGCTCTTCTCTCTGTAAGAGACCACCTTAGATGAGGGAAGAGGAAGTAGTGAGGGGTGCTTAGCTGCAGAAATCCCATCCAGCGCCAGAGCTGCACAGCACCCATTATCTTTTCCTTGAGTTCTTCCTATTGAGAGGGGCTGAGCATCTCAGCAGGGGAAAATTTCATCCTCCTAATTACCTGGCTTACCCTTATAAAGACAAAAGTCCATGGAAGGACTTTTGATAACCCTGTCTCTTCACCCACCCCAAGTCAGAAGCTGATTCTCGTAGCTTGCAGCAACTTGTTCTCACCCACATGCACTGTAGGTGCAGAGCCAGTGCCAGAACTCCTCTCCTCTTAGCAACTGATCACCAGAATGATTTATCACAGACAGACATGTTTGGAAAGTTTAGCAAAGAACTGCTTTTGGGAGGTTACAAGGTTAACTACTGAAGTTGTATGTAACTTGGAGCTGATGCATGGCAATTAATCAAGAAATTTCGTTCCACGTCTTTTCGAGAGCCCCCACGGCGTGCTGCGTCAGGGGGCAACAGGCACACACTGAGGGCAAAGCAGTTCTGCTGGTCAAAATGCAAATCATTTCATATTGAACAGAAAAAGAGCACAGAATAAACGCTGGCAGAGAAGGGCCATGGTATGAAACGCTCTTTGTAGCAAAGAAAAGGCCTATGAATTCTGGGCGAACCTGCAGCACGTGCAGAAAAAAGCCCCTCTAATTTTTGCTCCCATCATGTGTGTGCTTTAAATCTATTCACAAACATCTCTGTTCAAGGTCAAGGTCCTTGTTCACATGCTCAGAAATTTTTAGCAGGGCTTTTGGCTCTGTCAGGGTCTGGGTAACTCAATTAGCACCTCCTTTACACCCCTTACATTGACATATTCAAACCCAAGATTTTGAGTCAATAAAATCAGTAGTGGGTGTATTGGGATGCCATGGGTGGGAGTGATGCAGAACTGATGCATCAGCTTAGTTTATTAAGACCAGTTTAATGCCAGCTATCAGTGCTCCTTATGTGCTTTTGTCAAAATGCTGGGAGTTGGGGTTTGGCTGCCGAACCTTGCAAAAACCCAGTGATTCCTTTTCTTCCAGGATTCAGCATTTTCCAACCCCACAGGCTAGGATTGCCTGTCTTTGTGATTACTGATATTTAGCGCTGATGTTCCCCACTCTCCCTCCATCACCGTGAGCAGCTCAGTGAGGCTCGGTGCAGATACAGAGCTAATTATGGATTGATGCTTTGCACTGGGTTTGTTAATGAAGTCCTAATGGCAGCCAGAAAAGTCCAAGGAGAGACACTTTGTGGGTGTAAATCCCAACACCTGGACTGATTTGGATTGATTCCCGTGGGTTTAAAGCACTTTACACCCACAGGGGATTTATCCTTAAGTAGCTTTCACTGAGCTGGAGAGGGGCAGAGCCACCCGAGCACGCGGCACTAACAAGCTTGAACATTGTAATTAGCAAGCTGATCATTTTCTGTCTCTGACTGACATGTGACATCTCTGAAACATTTTCAAAAGCTTCAAATTTTGAAAGTGGTGGGTGTTCTGAATTTTTGGGATGCACCTGTGTTCACATCCACACAAACACCAGTTAGATAATAAGATGTGTTTGCTTCAGACTATGGATAATTTAAAAATTAGGGAGAATAATTTGTTCCAAGAAGCTATATATATTATGTTATATAAAATCTGTTATGCACTTATATCATATTCTATCATATAGTGTCATATCAAACAATTTACTGTTACACTCAGTTATCACATCATATATTATCTATAATATATTATATTATAAATAATATTAATATATTACATAACATAGGTTACATATGATTAATTACATAATATTTTCTGTATGATTTATTATATAATATTTTATAATTATATTATATTTTATTAGTATTACAGTGTACTAGTATATAAACATACATATGTGTATAATATATGAATGTGCATGCATGTATATGATTATTTACCTTTCTTCAGAGAAGTCAAGTATTGCATATATATGTTTAATACATTTTTTTTATTTGCCCAAATATGGGAACTTTTAGATGTCTTTATTTTTATTTTCACCATTGTTTTCCAATATAGCCCATCAGCTGAGGCAAAATTGTTAGATGTCAAAATACATATTTAGGGGTGTGTGTTGTAGGTGGCTGAATTCCTGCTGCTCCCTGCCTGGTACCTGGGAAAAAAGGGCAAATAGCTCATCTCAATGCGGGGAGTTGTCTGTGTAGTGCCTAAACTATCTTAATTTGGGAAGAATAAATAATTTTCTCCTTCTGGATCCCTTGCAGTCCCTCACCCACAGAAGCAGTTGGCATACAACGCTTCCAAAGCTGGGGTCGTAAAATTAACACAGACATTGGGAACCGAGTGGATTGACAGAGGAGTAAAAGTCAACTGCATTTCCCCGTAAGTAAAATGTAGTCTCATTTTGAAACTACAAAGGGAATGAAATGTTCTACAAAGCTCAAATGAACACTATCTCAGCAAATAAAGTTTCTAATTAGCAGGTGGATTGCATCCCTTTTTATGTTGTCTTTTCCTTAACAAAGGTTTAAATACTTAGAACCAAGCCTGCTCTGTTGCTGTGTATACTCAGGGATTTAAGGAGAGGTTTTAGCATTTGATAATAGGTTTTCCAATAATGTGAAGGGTAGTTTTTAGCATTTCCCTTCCACATGAAATATTTCCTTAGTCTGTCCAAGCCTTGTGTGGTTAAAGAAAGGGTTTTTGACACTTAATAGACAATACTTCTTTTCCCTTTTTACTTGAGACAAATATATAGGCACTTTAAAAGCTACATTTTATTGCTGTTATTGAGCTTCTGTTCAGCTCTGACAGTCACAGGAGGCCAGGTGCAGTTTTGTAAATATATATATATATTTATTACAAATTACATCTTCCTTATTTTTAGAGACTTCAAGCTCTATGTTTTAGGGTATTTATTCACAAAGAAAAGTTTTCCTACCAGAACCACTTTGTCTCTCGCTGTTTCTCACACACATGCCCAACCAGTCATTTTATGAAACAATTAGCAGTGCATGATAGTGCTGAGCAGAAACCCAAGTGGATAGCGTTAATTGGAAGCGGTCAAATTCTGTAGACCATTGAAGTCAATCAGAGTAAGTAAGAAGGGCAGGATTTTAACCCAGGAGTTAAATTGTAATAATGAAGATAATAAAGTACATCAAATTAGGGTAAACAGATTACATATTTTAATCCACGAAGTGGAGGGGGGAAAAAAAAATCACAGAGCTTAATGGCAAGTGCCTCTATTTTTACTGCCGGTCTGCTCTCCCCTTGCTTGTGCTAGCTGTCTTCCTTATGATTATTTATTACTAATTATACCAGTGACTCCTGCCGTCGCTCTATGTGATCCACAGATTCTTTCAACAGCATCTTACTTTCTAATGGGATTTTCCCCGTGCCAATGCTAGCAGCACTGTAATGGTGTTCCCACAACTAGCGCTAGTGAATTTACACTGGCTTTTGGGAGCTGGGGAGATGAAGGGAATTAGGGAAGCGCAGCAGGACCTGGCAGGAATTGTGTCTGAAAATATAGGGGTAATCTGCACCAACAGAGGTGGGATAGTTGTGCCACATTCACGGCAATCACAGATGAGAAGGCTCTTAGAGAAGGAATTACCCATTTCTTAGGGGCCTCCGTAAATTTAAAAAATAGGCACCGAAGGATCAAAACTCACTGTTTTGTGCAAGCTGGAAGCAAGCACTCACATCTAGAGAAGTTATGTTCCTGGAGACAGTTGCCAGAACATGGAGAAAAAATAGCTTCTCTTTCTACTTTTCAAAGCAACACAGGGTTGCATTTTGATAATCTTTACCTGTCTTAAACTCTAGCTCTGAGCTTAAAATCCTACAACAGGAAGGGATGATGTGTTGCTTTTTTGGAGGAATAGCCGGCAAGGGCGCATGGAGAACAAATACTTTGCTGTCTTTGAGGTCCTCTGTTCTGGACAGAGCAGTTTTCCCTAATGCAGGTGGGAACCTGGACTGAGCTGCTCTGGAGTACAGCAGAACTTCCCTCACAGAGATTCCAAGCTCTGGCTGAGCACCTTGTGATGGGGCTGCCCAAGGAGCTCTGGGCAGGAGGAAGGAACCTGCAGCAGTTCATAGAGCTCAGATCCCTTATCACATGAGCAAAACCCACACCTGCTTCTGAGTAAATATCTATTCACATTTACATTTCTGTCTATGTGAGATGTGAACCTGCATTTCAGTGCACATTTGGGCCCATTCCCAGAGCTGTGGACCCTACCAGTGTCAGTGTCTCTTGGTGTGACCCACCGAGGGCCAGGGACGCCTTCAACCCACTCGATCTGAGTACCCAACACCAACAGGAGCCTCAGTGCCATCTTACAAAAGGATGGGATTTTAAGGAGTCTGAGGAGCACAGACGGAGATGGTATGGGCATGATGGTACCCAGGATCAGCTCTGGATAAGTAAAATAACTGTGTCCTTAAGTACTTGGCCCCTCCCAGTCGTGGCTGCATTAAAGCTTTAAGGCACTCTCAGCGTGCCTCTGTCTGAAGCTCCAAATGCTCCAGTCTGGCCTTAAACATTATTTCACCATGCAAACCTTTTGACCTTTTCCCCCTCTTCCTATCTGGTCACTTTTTATCAACCTAATTTCTTAATGAGTGCATAAAACTTATGCAGAGCAATGCATAAAAGTTAGCAATGCATAAAATGTTATGACAGAGTCCTTAGGATGATTTATTGCATTTATAAAATTGAACATGCAGGTTTCTCTTGCTGGCCAGGCAAACCTGATGCCCAGGGAGAGAAGAGATTCCCTGGGTGTTTTGGCTGAATTATTCTGTTGCTATCGTGGAAACTGTGCTCAGTCCTTGCGCCACCATCCAGTGCCATCACCTCACAGCCTGCTGCACAGCTGATGCCAAAAAAATGAAGAAAGTCCTTGAGTCTTCCTGAAAGGGGTGGTGGGGTGAACTGCAGAGGGGACCAGGATGTGAACAGGGACTTTTACAGAGCATTGACTGGTGGCTGATGCCCAGCTGCCCACAGGGTTTAGTCTCTTTGTTGATCCCAGGACATGGAAGTGTGTTGGGTGTGATGGAAGAGGGGATTCTGGAAGGTGTCTGGTTTTTGGCATGTGCAGCATTAGAACACGTCATTTTTGCAGCCATTACACTGAATCAATGTCCATTTTTTTGGCTAATTACTTCCTTCTTCTTGATTAGAAAGACATGAAATGCCATAATGTGATGGCCTTTGGGATGGGCAGCTGGAAGTTGGTACTAAGGTCAACTTGCAGCCAGGCCAGCAGCCTGAACATGTTCCCCACTGATGGGCAGCAGGGATTTGGGCTTGGGCTGATGGGTCAAAGAGGTTTTGTGTCCCCTGCATCCTGCCCTTCTCCTCTGGGGCAGCATGAAGGCAGCCACACAGTGCGGCACCAGGCTTGTAGCTGCAGAAAGCAGTCAGGGCAGGATCACTGCAGGTTTGGGGAACACCCCATAAAGGAGAAGGAGAGGCAGAGCTGGCAGGAGAAGGAGCACCCCAGCATCACCTGAAGGCATCCCAATTAAGCAGCATCACTATCCCCATTAAGCAGCAGTCGTTGCTGGTAAGTATCTTTGGACTTAAATCTTAATTCCTTGGGAGATGTCCCAATTAAGTGGATCTTGTGATTAAACACTTCCTGATTAAGTGGAGTGTACTTAACTCATTCAAATTAATAACTCATCTGAAAGAAATCAAGTTACACACAGATGGAATCTTTTTTTGCTCTCATTTGGGGATTGAGTGCACGTAACAATTCCAGTTAAGTATCTGGTAAGTGATATTTTTCCTAATGTGTCTCTCGAAGTGGAAATGTTTTAGACAATTGTTTTTCTCTCTCTTTTTTTTTTTTTTGTGATCTTTTTATTTTCCCTCATGTCTCAAATTGTCCTGTGTATCAATAATGAAATATTGATGCTCATATCTAATGTTAAGGAACCAGCAGTTTGATATTACATTGACATGCAACAGAAAGTACTGATAGGCTCAGCACTGCATACAAGATGAGGTAGGGAATTAATGCATTGGCAGTTGTCTTTGCTGGAACTGGTTAGGAGCCAACTAAAATCTGCCTAAAAGGGTTAGACAACGTTAAATTGCCCAACTTGGCACCAAAGCTTTCCCAGAAGATGTGTAGTATCAATGACATGCCTAATATTTATAGTGCCATCAGTATGTGTGTTTGCAACTTTTAAGTTTTGCGTTATATTTTTTCTCATTTCTATAGCAAAAATTTGTAGTGAAATTTGGTTATACATCTAAATTTTTTCTACATTAAGTGAACCTAAAGGAAGGTCCAGCAAGAGGCACAGCACGGTGATTCGCAGGCTGCAGTGATCAGACCAAAGATCATTTTTCTGAACAGATTGAAAAACATCCTCTTTTTTGCAAAATCTGTTGTGCCGGAGGACTGTGTGTTTTATTCCCTGATCTGCATTCCCTTGGGGCTAAAATATATCTGTAAATGAAAAAAATAAGAAAATCATATGGATCTTATTCTGGTCTCCGATGGTGTAAAGCCAGAATGATGATGATGGTGATGGTTTTGTAAGCACAGTGAGAGGCACGTAAGGGAAAGGAGTTCAATATATTTCATGTCTGCTGCTCAAAGCACGTTTCTCTCTGAAGAAAACCAGTTCTTGAGGAGTTTGGGAAAGCAAGGAGGGAGAGCAAGGGGCTGTGCTCAAAGGAAATAAGTAAACCATTTGCAGTCCTATACTGGAATGTGCTTGATTTTGTTGCCAGAACTTAAGTGAGCTGCATTTCTCAGTGTTTCTGAACTGCTCTGCTCTTTGTTGACAATTACAATAAAATATAAAGACGATATTTAAATCCTGCCTGATTAGCGCAAACAGAAATGTTTGGGGGAAAATCTGAATTAGTTCCACTTCACAACAGAGTAAATAGTGGATTTGAGCCTTCATTTAAAACAAAAGGTAAATCTCATACCCAGAATCCAGTCTGTCTCAAAAAATTATTTCCTTGGAAGTCTAAATTGGGATGCCGATGAAGTTTCAGAACAAAACGGGTATTTTTATACTTTGTTCATTTCATATTTATCACTAGCTTGTTTGCTAATTTTCATTTGCAAGAGGCAATTCTTCCAGCTAACTGGCTGCCTCAATGGGCCACTGATTTCTTTGAAGTGACAGTCTGTAAATATGCATAAAAAAGAGATGCAATTAGCGTGTGTGTGGTTCAGTGCAGCCTGATTTCATTGGCAAGTTTACCCACAGTGTTGATAAGCTACATTATCTAGAAAATTGGCCGCTGAAAAACAGCACCTCTGATTGCCAGCAAAGGTTCCAGATAACAGGGTGCTGAAGAGAAATATAATTGAGGTTGAATATGTTAACCAAGGTGTCACATGCTCCTTAGAAGCGCTAATTTATCAGCATGTTGGAATTTTTATTAACATTTGGAATGCATTTCTACCACACTAATGAAGTGGAATTGGCAGTTCAGGTTTTAGTTATTGTCATTTCTGAGAAGTTAAATGTAATTTCTCGTTAGACACAGTTATGTAAATATATTTGTTCAGGGGCTGAAAAAATTATACATTTCACAAAATACAAATATGTTGTTAAGGAGGAGTATGACAAATCAGTTGCAGTTAAAGTCATAAAAGCCAGCCAAATCTTCGCCCTGTGTTGTGCTTCTTGCAGCATCATTTTTAGGGCACCTGAATAAAACCAAACTTAGCAGAGTTTTAGTAAGTGCTGGAGTCACTCATTAATGTAAAAGAAGCAAGACAGATAAATCAGTGTGATTTGTCAGGTGTTGGTTTAAGGGGGATCACACTGGGTGTGTTGTGCTTATTTCTGCCTCTCTTTTTTGTGTGTGGAAAGGGTCTGGTGCCCAGAAGGGCACTGGCCTTTGTTTCACTTGTTTTTTAACAATGAGGAGTTGGTCTGATTTCAGTCTCTGCGCTGTACACAAACACCCTGTGTGACATCAGTTGTAGGGCGATGAGAAATTGGTAGAAGGACAACAGTTCCCAAGAGCTGCAACAGACCCAATTCAAGGCACTTTCACTTCCTATAAAAAAACCCAAAAAATTAAACTGGTGATTACAAGTAACCTAAAAGTAAGGAGATTGTGCTGTTAGCTAAAAAGATTGTGTGTGTGCATGTGTACTTGAAAGGAGACCCCTGAGCTGCCCATTGGCAGCGAAAGGTGATGATAGGAAAGGAGCATCACGGAAGTTTGCAGCATGACTTTCAGCAAGGGCAGAGCAGCCTTGGATGTGCTCATCTCCTTTTGTGCCACGACACCATTTTCCTTCCCAACTAACATCTCAAATACCTCTAGGTGCTGCCTTTCCTTCTGGGCAGGACCGGTTGCTAAGGCCTTGGTGCTGTGTGCTCGCTGCAGGGGCATCGTGGACACGCCGCTGATCCGCTCGCGGGAGCTGCGGCCTCTGGTGCGGCGCTGGCTGGCCGACATCCCGGCCGGGAGGCTGGCCCTGACCACCGACCTGCAGGCCGCCGTCGTCTACCTGGCCTCCGAAGCCTCGGACTACGTGACGGGCCACAACCTGGTCATCGAGGGTGGCCAGAGCCTGTGGTGAGGGCCTGGGAACTTTTCCTGCTCCTCTGGGCATTTGTTTTACCCTCAGAGCTCCTCAAAAAAGGCTTGGCCTGCAAACTAAGTTCATGGGAGCATTTACCCTCACTTCTGGGTGAGCTGAGAGCACCAAAGGAATGAGGAGATGGTTGTTTAGTGTACCACAGAGTGTGGAGTTGTAGTTTTTAGGTTTTGCTATATATATTATATAGAGCCAACATGGAGATTCTGGGGTGTCTGCTTCTTCTTGTTCATCTTCTTTCTTCTCCTTCTCTTCCTTTTTCCCTCTGACATGAGTTCCTGTGACTTGTTAATTGGTAGATAGAATTTAGTGTAGAGGAGACATGTCAGTGAGGTTGATATTCACTGGTTTTGGGAACAAAATAAGATAAGTAAAGTTTTCTAACTGGTTGATAATAGATCTAAAAGCTACCTGCTTTGGGTAGCCATTGTCATTCTGCCCTCATGTTCCTGGAGGTCACAGCACAGTCTGTGCCTCTGAAACTTTGATAAGAAAGAAAAATAAACAAGCTCTGAAACAGCAGAAAGAAGCTTCATCTCATCTTTTCGGGACATGGGACACTGAAACAAGGAACACAACCGGGCCAGGAGTCAGCAGGGTCCAAAGAACACTCCTGACAAGGAGCGTCCCGCAGTCTCCCCTCTCGGGCGCTTTGGAAAGCACCTGTTAGAGTTTAGCTTAGTCCCAGCTTTGGCTTGCATGACTAGGTGTCTGGCTGATATGAAATTATTGTTTTCTTCTTTCGAGTGTTAATTTGGAGACTTGTGTAATGCACGGGAAAAATAAGGCGAAAAAAGGGCAATCTTTCACTCCCAGCATTTTCGTGTTTTTCGCTGCGCAGTCACATTTCTGTTAAATTAGTATTTAATGATATAAAAGTACATTTACTGCAGCGAGATTTGGCTATTATTTAAGTTTAACAGGGGGTGTTTTTAAAGCAATCAATATTAGCTGGTCTGTGTAGTTTATTGTTCTTAGGCAATTTTTTTGTATTCAAGTTGTTCCAGTGACATCTGTGAGTGGTGAAAAACAGTTGGATGTAGTGTTAAAAAAAATAAATTAGTTCATTACATTTGAACCTGAATGTTGCCATTTTATATTTATTGGTGTTCTTTAGTTTTTGACAGTGTTTTTATACAAACACCCACATAAATGCCCCTGAAAGAACAGTGCTGCACTTAATAGAGATTCATGGTTGGTAATTATAATGGCTCTAATCCAAACCCATTGAGGTAAGTAGGGACTGCTCATATACTTTAAGTTAAATGCGTGTTTAAGTGTTAATACAACTGGGTCTTTGTTTTCCTTGATAGACAGAAGTAAGCAAAGGTTGTCCTCCAAATATTTTTTTTTCCTCTTGTAACATTCTGAAGACAGCTCTTGGGTGTAAACCAAGGCCAGCTCAAATGATATTGATACAGTTCTGTTGGCTGAAGAGCTCATTTTGGTGATAGCGTTGGGTTCATTGCTTATAGGCAGTAAAACGTGGCACAGTAACCCCACGGCTCCGAAATCGCTCTGGATATACACAGACTTCCATCCTGAGCGCCCTTAAGCATAACCTAAGGAGAATTTACGGGAAGAAATTCACTTGCAAATCCTCATGTCATTTGTTTTGCATTTGGCAGCTCTTTGTTACCATAACATAAATAATTGTGGATGGATGTCATTACTTTGATTAAGTGCTACAAGCCCATGCATTGGCTGGCCATTATTGTGGGGAATTGCTATAATGGCTTCAGACTTGACATTCACTGCTACGTTGTAAGGTATGCGCCTCGCTGACGTACTATCATCGTTACCGTGGATAAAGTGCAAGAAGATACTTGTCTTCATTAAATTTTCTATTAGACCATTGATAATTAATACATATCTCATGTTTCATCTTGAGTCGTTTTTCTGGGGAGTGTTGCTGTTAAGCAACTCAGGGCTAGAGCTTTTTGGCTTGAAATCCTTGCCTTGTGTGCATGATCTAATTTATTGACAATGCTCTGCAAACTCACAGGCTTAAGTAGAGCTTGATTTTGGATAAATCTTCAAGAAAAACAATTAAGGATTTAAACGTTTTATTATTTTTCTGGGCTCACAAAACCTTTTCTCTCCTAGCTCCCACACTTGCATCATTTTGTGTCATGCTCTGGAGGGCTCGGCAGAGTTCTCACATCCCTCTGGCTGGCTTTTCACCCAGAGGTTAATGTGCAAACATTGGTGAACTCATCAGGAGCTCTTCCAAGGGATCCTAGAGGGGCTTGTATACTATTGCTTGGACTGCTGGTGAACAGTTTGTTGCAGCTTCTACATAAAGTGCAAAATAATGAACTTTAGTTAATTTGAAACATGAACTGCAGTTGGCACTGCAACTATGAGCAGTGTTTTCACTTTCTCAGCAGAAAGACAAGGGACTGAATGGACTGCTGAGGCTGAACTCCCATTCCCTGCCTAGCGATGGTTGCAGTTCAGCACCAAAAGGCACTGGCAGGGCACTGCAAGAAGCTCAACTTCACTGCCCTGGTGCTGGCTGATTTTGGGAACGCTTTCAGCCAGCAAAGGTCATGCTGTGATTTTCACAAGTTTCAAGTTAAAAACAAAACCCAGACATAAAAAAAAAAACTCACCTAGACTTAAAAAAAAAATCGAAATGATCTCTTAACTAAGCAGCCTCTGGTGTTTGGACTAGAGTTTGTCTCGCCTGCTCTGTTTGCCCCCAGGCTCTGCCTTTGAAGGGCTGAGCGGAGCAGAGGAGTGAGTTTACCTGCACAGGCTGATGTGGGGCTTGGCACACAATGTTTGGGGACATTGCTGTGTGCCCACGTGGGCCCTGGCCCTGCCCCATGTTGGCACAGAGAGCCTGGTGGAAGCGACTGTCTCTCACTCCATGACACAGGAGGTGCTCAGGACTAAGCAGCCCAAGGGAGCACAGTGCTTGGTGCCAAGTTCCCAAGCTAATTGGCTAATACCCTCACAGCATTTTTGTTTTTCATGGCATCCTCGCTTTGGCCAGAGAAACATCCTGGAGGAGACCATGTGTCAGAAGGGAAATGTCTTTCCCCGTATTTGTGTGAGCTCGCCTGTCTCTTCCTAAGGAAACACTTTCAACTCCTCCTGTTGAGTCATAAAATGGTTTGGGTTGGAAGGCACCTTAAAGATCTTCTGGTTCCATGCCATGGGCAGAGATAACTTGCCTAGACCAGGTAGCTCAAAACCCCATCCAACCTTGGACCCAGGGCTTCATCCATTTAGGACCTCTGGCAATGGCATTGTGGCTCTTCACCCTCTCCCACAGAATTTCCTGAGGGAAATGATGGATTTCCACCCAAAAGCAGGGCTGTGACCACGCAGTGATAGCACCAAACGTGGTGTTTGGGTTGGGATCTGTGGGGTGGCTGCTCCCTGGACATGGGGCTCCCCACTCTCTGCCTTGTGCCGAGGGGGAGGCTCATCGCTACTGCCACAGGGTCCCTTCTGGAGACACAGCCCTAAAGCCAAGTGGAAGCACAGATTTCTGCTTTAGAGGGAAAAACAGAGTTCAAGAGGTATATCTTAATGTCTAGAAGTATCCAAAGAGAAGGTGTCGAGAGGATGGTGGTGATGCTGAGTTCTAGGACAGGAAGCAATGGGCAGAAACTGATTCCGAGGAAGTTCCACCTAAACATGAGGAAGAACTTCATCACTGTGCAGTGACCGACCACAGGAACAGATTGCTTGGAGAGAGGGTGTGGAGTCTCCCTCACTGGGGATATTCCAGAGCTGTCTGGCTGCAATCCTGTGCTATGTACTCTGGGATAACCCTGTTTGAGCACGGAGGTGGGACCAGGAGACACTCTGTGCTCCCTTCCTGCCAGAACTATTATGTGATTCTGTGAAGAATGCGAGAAAAGCCTTTTCCTCTCCTGACAGGGAAGACCTGCGGGGGATGCGGTGCATGGGATGCGGTGTGGGGGGATGCAGAGCAGGGGGGAGCAGTTCGGGGATGTGGTAAAGGGGGGATGAGGTGCGGGGGATGCGATGCTGTGCAGGCGGAGGCGCCGTTCCCGGCGGTACCTCTAGGAGGAAACCTCAACCTGTGTTGTGTCTGCGGGAGCTGGGCTTCCCGGCTCTGCTATTCAACTTCTATATCGCAGCTAAGTTAGTACTTTTGATATTTCTAAGTTTTTTTTTTTTTTTTAAACATTTATGTAGAACACCACATAATTGCAGAAAAGATAATAGTCACATACCCTAGGGCTTGGTGTACACTTATGTTAAAAGTACAGCTTTTATTGGCAACTAAAGTAATAACCTTTCCATGTCAAATTGCTTTAAATTAAACTCAAAAAAAAAAATGCTGGCTGATACCCACACTTAGTAATTGTCAAACATTAGCATAATGTGGAATACTAAAGCTGCTTAAATCTTGGGTTTAAAAATAATTATTTACTTAGGTAAATTCTCTATTCAAAAGCATAATATCAGATTTTTTTTTTTTTTTACACAGTCTCCTCGATGTATATGTTAAAATGCAGACCTGAGCTTGACATGGAAGTGGGGCCGAATGCTACTGTGGTCTCTGAGAGAAAAAGGGGGATTTTATACCTTTAGCTCTTCCGTGCATCATTGTTCACCCAGAAAGAAAGGTTTTAAGGTTGCATCTCTGAAGGTAGAGGTGCTGTGGGTTACATCTGGTGACCCAAGGACAGTGACCTGCAGTACCTGCTGATTGTACCCCCTGCTGCAGCCCTGGAGTGCAACATAATGTTTCTGGTGCTGGAGGACATCTGGGAGACAGGTGTCTCAAGGATGTGGGTGTGCAAGGCCAAGGGCAGCAGGTCAGCAAAGTGTTTCATCCAGGTGCATTTCACATTTCTGCTCCAGCACAGAACTGGAGCACACGTGCTGCAAACTGTTCAAATTTCCAGGGTGAAGCAGGAGAGGAGACATTGCTCTGTGAGATGTGGCTCTCAGGGCTTGCTGCTGCGTGTGAAGGAAACTGGACCTACCAGGTGCTGTGAGGACACAAGTTCTCATGGTTTTCTGCTTTTTGAGAGGTCCAGGTTCTGGCATGTCCAGCTTGTGGAGTCCATCCCATCGGGAGCACTTCCCTGTGAAGTCAACCACAACACTGTGAGCCTACCAGTTCTTCCTCAGAAACATGTCAGTGTTTAACTGGAAGTACAGCAAAACTTATTTTGGAACATTTTCTTAAAGAAATCAGCAGTGCCCTTATTAGGGCAAAAGGTGTTTTGGCAAATTCCCGTATCTTTGGCTAGAAAGTTAGATAGGAATTGCCCTTCCCACTGCTTTAGGGAGCAGGAAGCTCTGGGAGGCTCTTGTTGCCTTTCCAGCAATTTTTCAGAGGAACAAAATGGAGCAGTAGTACCCAGTTACAAGTTATGAACTTCAAGAGAGTTAAACAGCTGTTGGGAGGGGAAACACAAGGAGCTGAGGACTGAAAATTAGATAACTTTCTCAGCCTTGCCTAATATCATAACTGTTTTACAGAGTAATTATAAATCTGATTACATACTAATTTCCACACAGTTTCAATTCTTTAAAGCAGGGAAGGAAAGTACATGCTCTTCCTTGGAGAACCCCAATGCAGTCCTACAGCATAAGCCTTCCCACCACAATACATTGGAATTCTTCAAAATTCGTGAGTAACAGTGAGTGTTTACTGCTTGATTCTCACCTACCTGGTGTCTTTTCTCCATTCACACCTCTTTCCTCTTTCTCTAGAGCTCTCCTTTTCCCACCTGTCCTACCTGACCTCTTCTCCTGCTCCGCTGTCAATGCTGCAGCTGCTGCCTCATCTCACCAGGCAAAAGAAGAACAGGGGAGAGGGACCAAGCAGAGTGCAGGTTGCCCAGAAATGCCTCTCAATCCCAAGGGTTGGATTTAACTTTCATTTACTTGCCCCTCAAATGACTCCATCACAATCCATGTAGCTTCTGGTACCAGGACTGCATCGGCCGTAGCAAAAGCAGGAAGGCTCTTGTCCATGGGTGAGAACAAGTAACTCCCACCTCAGCCTCTTCCTATTTGAAGACATGAAGGTGTTCTTGAATACATGCTGGGTGTGGGGATGATATTCCCTCCCCTGGAAGATGTCCACTGGGACACAACCCCACACTGCAGCTGCAAGTGCTCTCTGCTGTGCTCTATTTGCTCCCCTCTCTCCGGTGTAGCAGGCTGGGTACAGACACACTTTGTGTCTTTAGGAACCTCATTAATTCACAAGATACTTTTTTTTTTTTTTTTCTCAAGTTTGTAACAGCTCCTTAAATGTGTAAACTGGCATTTTAGGTTTTGTACTAAAATACTGAGAAATAGATTTATGTTTCCATAGGCTACTTCCTATGTCCAGACAGACTCCTGACACTACCTTACGTGTACAGTTGTTACATAAATGATATGTTAATGCATGAGAGAAGCCATTCACTTGAAACTGTTCAGAATGATTAAGAGTTTTAATTACAGCCTTGATTGAAACAAGGCTTTTGGTAAATAGCAAAATGGCAAAAGCTGTGCTGTTCTATTACAAGCCTCCCTTGATGACAGTGTGGTTTGTCTCTGTTACTTCTCTTATTGTCATTTCACTCATCCAATTCTGATGTTCAGATCCCACCTAAGAAATAGTAACAGGCTCTACTTTAATGCTTACCTGTGAGTAAGGTGTTAGAAGTGTTGGTTTACTTTTGGCACGCTGCAAAGTGCCTATGCTGTAACAGAGGAACTGGATGTAGGATTTGGTTCACCACTATATATTACTTTTTCCAGACCTCAGGTAGATGTACTCAGCATCTTGCATGAAACCACGTCAATGCCTTTCAGCAGGAATTCTCAGGACAGTGTGATGATCATCTGGGAGACCACTTTTCTCCTCCTTTGCAGGGGACTGTTGCCTCTGGTGGCAGAAACATTGGTTATATTTAGATCCTCCAAGCAGCACCACGCAGAACACAAGCTTCAATGAACTTCAGCATCTTTCTGTCCAAGCATTTCACAGGCTTCTGAATCGTCTACATCGATTTTTTTTTTTTTTTTAAATTTCTAATTTTAAACAGATTTTCACTGCAGAGATGTTGGAAAGTCTCTTCTCAGTGCTAGAAATGGCTTGAGTGGGTCGCAGATGCTCGGGAGTCATCCTCCCTCCTCTCCTCCGGCACTTTCTGGAGTTAGTCTAAGTAGTCCTGAATGAAGAAGCAAATCTTCTCTCTTCCGAAGCTCCTCATAAATGTGCTTGCAGTTAATATGAGTCCTTTTATATTCTCTCCCTTCAAATTCTTTGGATTAAAACAAATACCGTCTGGTTCTTTTAGCTCTTTTGATTATATATTCAGAACTATTGTGTATCCTGGAAAAGGAATTCTTTTCAGTTTTCACTTTTCTTGACAACAAGCTGAAAAATTTCCCCAAATGAAAATTTCCTGCAAAAGTCTTGGTTTGTTCCAAGACCCATTTTTCAAATAAGTAACGTTTTGATGAAAAAATGCCAACCTGTTCTACTTAACAACTGTTCGTAGAACTGACGAGAGAAAAACAAGGAATTGGAGAAAAAATTACCGAGTCTTTTATGTAGAGTTAATCTTTGAATATTCCTGTTGTTTCGGTAACAGACAAGATGTTGGTACAAGTAGATGAATATTTAAACATTAGCGTTGACACTGACTTATCTTCTCGATAACATATTGATCGTGTTCTTTCTATAGAGATTATTCCGGACTTCCCATGGAGTCAGGCAGCAGCTTAATGAAGTCACAGGCTGGATGTTTATGTAGGTATTTCCTTAGAGGTTGGTTACACAATCTGTGCACAGAATAAATCCCCAGATACACCTCAAATGCAGAATCAGTCCATGTTTCTGCCTTTTTATCACTGGTACCATGTGTGATTAGGTGGAGATGTTGGTGCTGTGATGCAATTTTGACTTAATAGCTGTTATTCACTGCATTTAATATGACCAATAGCTTTTCTTTTTACCAAGGCATCTGGAAGCTGATTCAGACTCTCCTTCCTGTGGAAATTGTTTTTCAGCCATCAAAATGATGCCTGAGAATGAAGAAACACCACAGCCCTTCCCAGAGACACCCATAAATCTGTGTCCATGCTTTTGGGAAGGGTGCTGTGCCCAGAAGATGTCCCAGTGCAGGATCTGGCACCAGGTGAGAGGATGACTGCCAGGCAGCCATCGCTGCTACAAAACCTAATGGTGATAGAAGTATCCTGCTTGGATTAATACAGGATCTGTGTTGTATTAGTGGCACCAAATGAATTTTGCAGTGGATGGAGATGTATGGAAACAGAGGTTCTAAAATGAAAAACATATTTATTGCAGTAGGATATATGCTAGTGTCTTTCAAGAGAACTTTTTTTAAAAAATGAACAGTGCTAGGAAGGAAAAACATAAGTACACAATAAATCATGACTCAGAGCAAAACTCTCATTGACTTTTAGAGGAAGGCAGGATTTAATTTTCACTGTAGTTATAAAGAAATGCCTCTTATGTGAAGATGAGAGTTGGAGAACACTGATCTGTGGGACAGTGAAGAGTTGTTAATGCCATTAATATTTAAAGTGGACAGTACGTTTGGAGCTCTTATAAATAGCTGCTTTTTGCAAGCTTTGCAAAGTCATGCCAGTGCTCCAAGACCCTAAAAATCTTCAAAGAATTATTTGTCAACCTTGCAGTTCTCATCCTCTTTCTTGCAGTTCTTGATGTCAGGCAGGAGGGCTTCTTCCAAAGGATGTTCGGGACGGTGGCAGTTTTGGGCTATTGAAATTATTTCCACATGGAAAGTACTCCCAGTGAGATTGGAGGTGCCAGTTCTTGGTGGGGCAATCATCTCCTCATTATTGCTCTGGGGAACAAGCAGGCAAGTTTCTGAAGCTGGGGAGTGTGGCCTTCCTCTGCAAGCAGAAAGGCTGCTATCCCAAGGTGAACGCCTTCCCAAAGTGATAATGGACACCACCCATGCCCCAGGACATTTTTGTGCTTCTCTGAACATCAGCATTGGGCAACAGGGGAAACTTTATGTCACAGGATTGCTCTAAATATAGTTTGACAAAATTGTCTTCATTGTCCAGGTTCCATACAGACGTTTTTAGGTTTCAGTCCAATTAGGTTTACCCCTAATTTGAGCTCCAGCCTTGAATGAACCCTATATTTGGAGCCAAACTGGAGACGTATGGTACAATTTTTGATAATACAAGGATCTGGAATTTGGACAGTGCCAGAATAAATGCATATATTGATCCAGGGTTGTTTTAAATTAAACTGGGTTCCCTTAAAATATTCATGAACTGGAAAGGGTCACTTAAAAGCTTCAAGCTAAGAGATTTATAACAGACTTATCAAAGCAGATGCGTTTTGCATCATTTCTAACTTTTGACTGGTGAGAAGTTTAGATTTTTTATAAATACATATACATTTTCTCTAGCAAATGTGTGTGTATATTTATATAGATATAATTTTTTTCAAATACATCCCCATATGCACCCTCACTCTCAGAACATTTTGCTTTTACTCTCCCGGCGTTTCAGTTACTTGCCTCAGCTGTGCGCCGTGTTGCCTTCCAAATGCAATGCATCATAAATTCATGATGGTTTGCCAAGTAGAAGAGGGCATTGAGCTTCTTTATGAAGAGGATATTTTTGCAAACTGGACCTCATCTATATCCCAGTGGAATTTTCTGATGCTTCCCTATTACTCCCGTACAAAACTTTTAGGGAGTTATAGATCAGACATCAAAAACAGTAATTAAAGTCCAACTTACTCCTCTTCAATATCTGTCTATCCTTTTCATTAGGGAGCAGAGACATACCCTTCCTCTCCTATAACAGTTGGTTTAATGACCAGCCATCAGCTGTTCTGCTTCTCAGATGTCTAAACCTTGCAGGTTGAAGGATATTGCTTGTGGCTGTAGTGTGTCCTGTTGGGTATTCATCGTGTCAGCCCCACACACGCTGCTGGGTATTCCAAAATATTGGCACGTGTACAATTAAGTGCAAAACAGCAGTCACCAGGTGACCAGTTTGGGTTTGTGGTTGAAGTGTGGGTGGATGAGGGCACTGAAACTGAACTGGTACCTGTTTGCTGGCAGGAGTCACAAGGGACTGGGAAATTCTGAAACGTCTGAAGTAAGCCTGATAATTCTGAAGTAAGTATTTTAGGGATGTAATTTTTTTTTATTCAAGCATATTTTGAAACCTTCCGGAGTGAAATAAGCCTAAAGAGGTCTGTGTGTAGCACTGACCATCAAGCCAAGTTTGGTATTGGAGGTCATGGCTTTGTTGCAGTTTGTAGCAGTTTACCCTGCACTCCACACACATGTCCTGCTATGTAATTTGCTCTTCTCTGTTCACACCACCCAGATCACCATCTGAAAACCTACTGTAAACAACAAACAATAAGAAAAAAGCACAATTTTCCTGGAAAACACATCTCCTTGGATTTTAGGTTGGTGTTATTTTGTTAGTTTGGTTTTGTGCATTGGCAGAACCTCACTGCAATGTCTCCAGATGCTTCAGCTAATTTTGAGTTCGATGAAGTTTTTTGGAAACTGGAGAGAGAAGAAACCTGCCCAGAGCAAGGGGTGGATCTTGTTCTTAGAACTGCTTCAGTGCCTTATGGAAGAAAAACAACCCAGGGAGAGCAATGCAGGTTTGGTAGAGCTGACCTCACATGCAGGAAGGGTTTGGCTGTGTAAGGATCTAATGGATCTCTATAAATTCCTTCCAGCTTTGGGAATGGGGCTGAGAAAACTCTGTGCAAAGCAACACCACAGTGGTATCAGCACTGGTCTCTGGAGGAGGCACACGATGCTGTATGGAGATCCTGGGTCTCCCTGCTTCAGGAGACAAGGGAGCTTTTAGCACTGGCAGATGAGAGCTCACACAAAGTACAGCCGAGGAGTTTTCATTAGTCTGTGACCTCTGCTTTAATGACCTCTTCTCTAATGTCCTCCAGAGCAGAGAAACTCCTGAAGCTCTTGCTGGGGTGATGGGCCTTTGCAGAGATCTGGCTCTTCACTGCAATTCCAGCCTTGGAGGGGTAATTATGCTACAAGTGATTCACAAGCTAGAGAAAGCTTGTAGGCTTTCAGCTGTCTTTAATTTTACATTAGACAAAAAGTGATAAAGAACTTGTTTTCTGTAATCTATGGATTTAACTTTGAATAGCAGGTGGTAAATGTTCCAACAAATATGTATATATATCAAATCAGTGAGTGCCCAAATATTTACATCTTCAGCCAAACAAAGGCTGGAGACTCACGTTGCCTGAGGGGAAGATTGTTTTAGAGAAACAGGTTGAAAGGAAATCAAGAATGGGAACTACAAATCCTCTTTCAGAGATGAGGGGTTGTAGTGGGGAGGAATCACATTCCTGTTAGGTCTCTGGCTTAGGGAGTTTACCCGGCTTGCAGAAAGGGGTGTCCCGTTGTCTTTTGGGCTGTGGCCTTGTTTCTCTGAGTACTGTGCACATTTGAGTTGAAGTCTGCACAAGGAGCACGCCAACAAGTAGTCAAAGTTTGTACCAGCTTTCCCAGCATGGGCTGTCAATCTGGTTGCATGGCAAGGGGATGTGATCTGTAGCTGATGTATGGATCTGTGTTGGATGGCGACACTAGCAAGTCTATCAGTTCTCCATTGCTAGGGTGGCAATCCCTAGGGACATCAGTGGTTCTGTGGTGGCACTTGAGCCCTAGAAGTCTGAGAACTCTCACATTTGTATTGTAAAGCCCAGCAATAGGGAGACTGGTCTGCCATTTAAAATTTTCACACTGGTCTGCCATTTACAGTCTAAGAGTGGCTAAAATGATGATGTGTTGTGTTTACCAGATGGCTCTAAGCAGAGCTAAAACTTCTCCAGAGAGTGAAGTTTGTCCAGATGTCCAGTCCCTTTTTGAATCTCACAAGGTAGTAGGCTTCAAGGGCTTTATGTTGCACTTGAAGAAATTGGGAAAATACAAGAAACATCAGTTTTTCATTTCCCATTTTTAATGTTCCGTTTATGTTTTGACTCAGGGAGACCAAAAGTCCTAGTTGATCTCTATTACCTGCTTCTCTTGTATGTCCTTTCCTTTCAGGTAAACAATCCAACTAATATCCAGCTCTTCCCATAAAGATTTTTGCACAGGTTTGATTATTCTATCACTCACTATAAATTACTTTTGAGCAATACCAGTGTGTTAACCCATAACACAGGTTCTGATCCATACACTGGAACAATTCAACAAATTTTGTGCCTTCTTCTGCCAAAGTTGTGCATCATTTGCACATGCAGAACTTCAGCTGGACTTAGAGAAGTTAGTGGTATATTTTCCAATTGAAAAACTTCCTGAGTTTTTTCAAAAGGTGTTGCACATCTCTGTTGCCAGATTATCGCTGTAGAGGACAAAATCTTGTATGTGTCCATGCACCAGTGAGGACCCTTAATCTTCAGGAAGCTTTTTCTAGAGCATCAAGAAAAACACCATTAGTGTAGGGCACAAGATTAAAGTCTGCCTTTGACCTTTGCTTGTGGGCTATTTACAAGAAGCTGGAACCAGACTTGCCTTGCACTGCCTGAGCAGTGCAAAAATAAGGCAAGTGCAGGATAAATGCCAGGATGAACAGGTACACTTTGCTAAGCTTTGGATGTGTTCAGTGACAGATGCTGCAGCCTGGAGGTTTTCATGGGTATGTGTCACCTGTCATGAGCTGCAGATAGATCCAGGACTTTTTAGAGTCAGGGAAATGCAGGCATAGTGATGAGCACAGCGCTCAACGCAGAAGGAGGAAAACAGTGAAAGAAGTCATTTCTCCTCCCCTCATGGCCGATGCAGCCTTTCCTGTACATCCACACACACTAAATCTCTCTTGTCCAGACTTCCATCACCTTTCATCTCCTTTGCTGTTACCCCTTTTTGTGTCAGACAGAAGCTGCTGCTTTTCCTGTTCAGGTCTCTTATTGCTCTCTCTTGACCTATGTGTTCATCAGTAGAACTCCACCAGTCCCCCAGTAGATAGAGATGAGGCTTTTTTTGCCAGCTTAATATGATGGTACAGAGGCTTCCTTGTCTGCTGGTTAAACACTGTAAAAATGTACAAGCCTCCTTTTCTTCCTCCAGCTGCCTCCCTTGTTTCCATGCTTGAGAGAATAGTTATGGCAGGAGTTAAGGGTCACCCACCCATTTCCAATCAGGAATAATTGACAGAACCCTTACAGGACTTGTACCTGGTGCTTCTTGACCAGTATGACTGAGGTAATAAGGAATTTATTAGTCATCCAGCCACAAAAGTAGGAGTTTGCATCATATAAAAGTTTACTTGGGCATCCTTCACTGGCCATGTCAAATGGGCAGGATTCAGAGTAGCTTGGTAGAAGAGAAAGACCTGACTGAAAAACCAAATGATTGAAAAATGAAATGATTAATTGTTGTACATCTCTGAAGCACAGCAAGTAGGGAAAAACCCTGTGAAGTTGAAGGGACATTGAAATTTTTTTTGAATTAGATTTCAATGTATCTGTAACTTCATGAAAAGAAAGATAAAAACATTCTGGAATTCAGCTTTTCAGTTTGCTATATTTTACCATATGATTGAGTTTAAATGTATTGGTGCATTGGATATGTTTTTCCCATTTAAAAAGCTTTTGTAAATGAACTATTTATTTACATGAAAGAAAAGGATTTCCAGTGCAGCCCACAATACTTCTCCCTCCAAGCCTGCCTTGAAAGAAGGTTGCCTTTTCATATTTGGCTCCAGCTTTCAAGGTTCTCAAAATGAAAAAAATAGTATTCTTAAAACTAAATAAAACATATATATTAGTATTTCTGGCAGAATGAAAGAGCACTTCTCCTGAATAGACCTATTTGAATGGCTACTCAATGTTTTGTAAGAAAAGTATATTAAAAAGTTGAAAAAGCCTGCTGAATGAAGGTAAGGGAGAGAAACAAAATATAAAATGTGTCATGTGAAAAAAAAAAAAAAGAGACCCTTATCCAAGAAGATCTTGGTAAAACTTTAAATGGAAAAGTGACACTCATCAAACGATTTCTATATCATCTGCACTGAATAATTTACTTTTGGGTGAGATTCACTAACATCATTGCAGAGGAAGTGTAATTGAAAATTATGAAAGCTATATCTTTATTGTGTATTACAGCACATGCCTTTGATATGGCGTTATGTCTGCCACAGCAGGAAGTGTTTTTCAGAAAAAGTCAAATCTCTGGGACAGATTCTCAGTGGTGTAAATCAGTGTTACTGCACTGACAGCATCATATGGGAGCAAGCCTCTGCCTGCTTCTCGCATGGGTAGAGCTAGGGAAGAGCTCTGCTATTTTGTTTACTATGGACATCTCCAATCTGATTTTAAAATTTCGGGGTCTTCTGCTCCAAGTTTATATAAATATCTACTTTCTCCCAGTGTGGTTTAAGTCAGCCTCGTTAATGATCACTATAGAGTGTCACAGGTCCCTGTGAGAGCAGCCTGTTATTCGAGGTCTTGACCGTGCACTGGCTTTGATAGCACAGACACTTCAGCTTCAAAAGGTGCTTCAGAAGTGGAGTCTGAGTAGGAGCCGGTCTGAATACAGACCTGGTGTCTAAATCGATGAAAGATATGCTGGCTAAGGACTTGTAAATGTCTTTTGCAGTGTACATGGCAAGTCCAATGCACTTTTTCAATTCCTCCAGTAGTATTTGAATGGCTAAGGCCCCATTCCCAGGTGATTTAGAGAAATTACCCCCCACTGCCAAGGGCTGGCAAAAAGGGGCAATGCTGGCTTAAGGCACTTAAGCAGTGTTTGAGCAAAGTGTTTTAGCCTGGCCACGAGTGCTGGGGTGAGCTCTGGCTGGGCTGAGCCCCAGTGCCCCAGGAGAATGGCCACCAGCTCCTCCAAGCCGAGCTGCTTCCCAAATGACTTGTGCTGGTGGAGAAAGTCTGCCCAAAGTAGAACACCATGAGTGACATTAGCATTCGGAGAGCATCTGTTCACCCATCCCCAGTTAGCGTATGACTGTCAAACTGAGACACACGTCTATTCCCAATCCAACTCCTTAACCCCTGCTTTGCCTAACCCACTGCCACGTCTCCCAGGGCCGTTTCTCAAGGGAGAGGCAGGCCAGAGCCGTGCTCATCCAAAGGCACAGGAATTAATGATGGAGGCCTGATTACCTTATCAGCAAGCGTCCCTCTTGGCAGTGCAAGGAAGAGTGCCTGCTGCCCCTATGGACAGCTCTCAGATGTACCATCTATCTGCCTCTCTTGGCCATGCACCCTACCCTGCTCAGGAACGTGGGTTTACTGCTCTGGAGGAGAGGTGGGAATGCTGGCAGCTTTGGGAGCTAGGAGGTGTTAACCATCATGAGCCAAAATCTGTGATGGTGGTGTAAGAACCTGGACTCAATGTGGTGCAGATTTCTTATGACTTCTTCGTGTGAGCCTTGGCTAAAGAAAGGCCAGCAGCCCCTCTCGTAGTCCATGTGAAACAGTGCCAGAGAAAGCCCAGGAAGCAGAATTCCACACCAGAGTTTCCAGGACTTACAGGTACTTTTTCACAAAGGGCAGCGGCACAAAGCACTTATTTTTAATGCAGGTTTCCATGTCTCCTTAGTGCAACTTCCATTTAATGCAATTTCTGTCCGTGGCTGACAGAAAGCATAATCTGTCCTCCTCTCCTGAAGTGCATGTGTGTGTTGATCAGTAAAATCTGAATGTTAATTAACATTTGAATAATACTTCAGAGCACCTTCTGCAGCAGCTGCTTTTTTTCTGAAAGAAAAGAAGGTATTTTTGTTACTGTTAAGTAGAGGTCTTACTGTCTCTGTGTTGGAGATAACTCTAGAGCTGACACCATTAAACTGTCAGCATTTGCCAAGAGACACCACGCAGTAACCACAGGTTTTGCTGTGCTACCCACCATGGAGTGCTCCTGGTTTCTCCAGGAGCTCAGGATCAGGACTTGTGGTATTGATCCAGAGAGGGTGTTGGCTTTCAATATCCTTTCAGTGCCATTCATTGACAGTCCTGTCAGAAATGCATCACATGCTTCATCCCTAAGCCAGCAAGGATGTTCAATTAGCAGCTGGCCTCGTGGTGGATTGAAACCCTCAGGGATGCAGGTTTGACTGCCCAAAGGCTTCCTTGTGTGACCTTGGGCAAATGCCTTAATGCCTCTGCTCATGTAGTCATCTGCACCCTGCCCACATGTTTGGGGAGGTTCTGGCACACTTGAGCCTTGATCTTGTTTTCAGCTCTTGCAGTGCAACTATGACTTGAATACCAGTGCTTAGAGGAGTGCATTGAATGCTTTCCTTCTCTTTTCAAGAGATTTTGAAGTTTCTATGAGTTCATTTATTTGCTATCACAGAATGATTTTTAATCAAGTTTGCTGCTTAATACTTTGCAAGCAGTTAAGGGGGTTTGCTCAAGAATGGCAAATTATTATTTTTCAAGACTTGTGAAAAATGCCCGTGTGCTTATATTCCAGTCCCTGAACTGTTAAAAAAACCATTCTCATAGGTGTTTTAAATGTAATGCATTTTCAGATACCGTTTATAAATGTCCAGTGGATAGAATTTTTTTTTTTTTTTTAAATTTCCTTCATCTGATCTAGGTCTTTGATAAATACTACAGACAAACTGAGTGCTGTAGGATCAATCTTGACAGATCTTCAATAAAAGGCTGTGTGGTTCTTCGTCAGTGTCTTCCTTTCAGTGACAGCTGCTTTGTTCTTTTTCAGTCAGATTTTCTAGTTAACACATCAAAAGTGTATCTGTGTACATGAAGTACTGAGAAAACAGTTCAAAGAGGCAGGAGATTCACTTTTAACTCTTCACTGCATCTCCCTGCACTTGTCACAGAAGATAGCTTATACTGAAAGCTTCAGAACAGGGTGAGTAGTTCACCAAGGAGCACTGTGAAGTACAGCACATGTGGATTAGTCTTAAAACACAAACTGGTCAGTCAATCCACTTACCATCCCAAATCAGCTTTCTTTTGAGCCAAGCCATTAAGTGATAAGAAGTTTTCAGGTTTAGGCAGCAAAAGCCTCACATCGGACACAGATAAAGCCATATGTTTGATCCAGCACTGAAGTTTTGTCTGATGGTTCTTGCTGTGGTGTCAATACCCTAAAACTAATTAAACTGAGTTCAGTGTTCAGTTTAAACTTATTTCTCTGAAGGGTTGCCATCAGCTTCTAAACCAAGGTAAATAGTAAGGACAAGCAACTGCTTTGCATATCACTTATCTTATCTGTTGCGACTGAAAACTTATTTCTGATTGCATTTTTAATTGCCCACGCTTCACCCACCAGCTCAGCAGTGTAGCACAAAACTTGGGATGCTCTCTGTTACTTCACGGCTATTAAGCACTGCTCAGGTAAGGAGCCAGATCAGCAGAGAAAGTGCTAACTCAGGAGAGCATACTCCAAGCATCCAGTCCTAGTCTGAGCAAGGTTTCAAACCTGTGCTAAAACCTGGTAATGGTAAATCTTACAGGAAGGTCTGTAAGATTTTTGAGTGCCTGTTTTCATGAACTGTCTCCTGAATAAAACCAGGGAAAGCAGTTGGGATTAGCAGGAATGTAAGCTTTCTCCAGGATTTCTGTCAGCCCTATGGCACTTCAACATTCACAGTTGCAAACTCTTAATTGCTCCTATTTCTGTCTTTCATCCTTGTTTTTATTGTGCAGCAGTTAGGAGCATCCTTGTGCCTTTGTACCCAAAAACCACTCTTTGTGTCTTAAGCAAGAGGATGTGTCCCACTTTGGTGGGCAGCAAGAGGAGATCTCAGTGTCCCAGCAGTGCCAGGAGGCAGGAGGTGAGCAGTGACCCCATCCTCCCCTCCCTCTGTTCTTCACATGGAGCTGCTCTGCTCCCTTGTGTGGTCTGTGATGCAGGTAGGGGCTACAATATCTGGTGGGGAAATTTCCTGTCTTAGCCAGACCTTGCCTGTGAAGTGTAAGTTGTTAAAGGCACACAGGAGCTGTGTTTGTTCAGAGGCAGCTGTGTTCTCCCTAGCTCAGCACTCCCCAGCAGCTCGCTCTGACATGTCCTCTGTTTGACTCCTGCAGATAATGGAGACCAGAAACACGAATCTTCCTGGAACGAGCCCCACCAGACAACCTCTCCTCAGGCTGCCCTTGCTGTACCCTCCTGCGGGACAAACAGCCTCAGACACGAGGCGACAGAGTGTGTGGGAAGACAACATCAAAGCCAGAGCTTGTTACAGACCCTTCCTCGGGTCCTGTCATCTCAGGAGTGGGCTGGACACCCTGGTGGCAAAACCACCACATTTCCACAGGATGGGATTTATATAGTCTGGGGATTTGTGTAGCAGTTCTGGAAGAAACCATCAAAGGAAGGACAACTGGTTACAGGAACAGATAAGGAGGTATGTACCACAGAATAAGGATTCTTCCAGGAAAAAAGGGGGAGCTGGTGATTTATGTTCGGTGGAAATTAATCATAATTAAACCAGATGGAGGAATGAGAGGATGGAGTCCTGGGAGGAGGGGAGTGAGTCCAGCAGACACATCCTCCAGGAGACACAAGAAGCTGTTGTGCATAAACACAAGTATATGCAGGAGAGGTCCTCTGGACCTTAGCACCTGGGTACATCCAATTGCTCTACACACATCAGGGAGTGAAGCACCACTGCCTAGAAAGAGTCTTTATTCCAAATTCTGATGGGACATAAAGCTATAAATGAGGAGACAACACTTAAATGACTGAAAGATAAAGATGGCCACATCTGAAATTTTATGCAGACATGCTTTGGTTACAAAGGCAGAGTCAATACCGTGAAAATGGGTAAAATTAAAAACAAGAGGTGGAGAAAACACTAATGAATGGTACAGCACCTCTGGTACAGAGGACATGTTTTTAATTAAAGATATAATTTCCGGCTCAATGTTTCTGGAATACATTCTAGTGGGTGACTAGTAATCATTATTTCTAGAAACTAGGCTTCTCCCTCTCATCTATACTGTATTGTCAAATGTTACATGAAATTTGCCTAAACTCAACAGAAGAAATACTACTGCAGATATGATTTAGGGTATAAAATTAGGTACTGAACAGATGATATAATTGATTTTAATATTTTAAAACGCCCAACAGAAGACTCCCTTGGGGCAGCTGGATATGTGTTTATATATATTCGTTTTGCACAAAGATGACTTTGCAGGTAGCGGAAGGAGATATCCAAGGAGTAGCTGAAGAAGACAGCAGCTCCCTTCCAGAGAAGACATGTGGATGCAGGAAAGAGGTGCTGGAGCAACCAGGTCTGTCACTTTGTCCTCTCCATCATTTCTGTGTGCTTACATTTCCCAAAACTGGACATTGTCCACCAAGTTTGCAATTCCTTTGTTGATTCCTTGAACCTCAAGGAACCCTGTTTTATCCCTGTTTTGCCTCCACAAACAGGATTTTTTTTTCCCACTACATTGGCTGGGATATAAAATCTGCAGTGCTGGCTCCATTTTAACCAAAGTCCTGAATCCTCTTCCCACCCCGAAAAACATGAGTGGGAATAGCCCCATTAATTTCAGTGGTCGTCTGCCATCAGTTGGCATTATTAACAGTAGTGAGTGAAGGATCTGGAAAAATGTTTTTTATACACTGTCAACCAGGTAGAAAGGTGGCAAAAGGAGTGCATTAAAAATCAGCATTTATTTGTCAATATCAGAGTGTGCACTGTCAGTAACCTCTGGCTACATTGTTTTATCATGTCAATATTTCATAGCATCATAATGCTATTATATGGCTGACTAATGGGAATGGCTATTAGCAGTGTTGATGTAGTTTGAAAATAGCAATCCATATTTTATGGACCAGAAAGAGACCAAGCCTTTACCTTAGACCTTAGCAAGCATAAAAAGGGAGATAATGTAAATGAAATTTACCTTCTCATTTCCATCTTCCCCCAATTAGTTCATAATTCACATATTGTCCGTCTGCTTTCATGCTTTGAATGCACTTACACAAATTAAAATATCCTGAGGAGGTCTGAAAACTCATCCTTTTCTAGGTTGAGGTAACATGGACAGCTCTGCTCTGCAGCCTTACTAAATCACAGCTGTCCTTTATGTTGTGGGCTAGGCAGTATTTTGAATGATTTACTGAAGTTACCAGCTGAGGATATGGACCATGACTGCAGGGTGTCTCGGCAGGGAAGAACATGGCACTGTGACTCCCCAAGGTCTCAGCTGCTGACCATACCTATGACCACAACCAGGCTTATTTACATTGTGCATTTCATTGGATGTAAAGTCTTCTTTCAGGCACTAGCTGTGTTTACATGCCTGAGTATCCAAAAATACTAAATGCTTTGGTGCCCAGCAGAGAAACACACAGCTCTGTCCAAAATCCCAGTTCCTCTTACCTAAAAATGCAGTTCTCCCTCAGCTTGGAAGGCCAGGAGGAGACAGACACACTGCTGCTCTGAACCTGTGCAGGTTTCCAACACAGCCCCTGGAGGGGCCAAGACAAAAACCTATTAGGCTGTAATCGTCCATCTTCTGCACGAACCTGCACTAGACCTTCATGAAGTTAAATCTATGACATTAAAGAGAAGAGAAATGAACATTGCAAATGGCCTGTGAATAGCCTCACTCTGAAAAGCTGCCATAATGTGGTTTTACACAGGCCAACTAAATATACTTTAATAGTAACCTAATGGTGGAGCTAGAAATTAAATAGATGGTGTGTTAATTAGGTATTGGTTAATGCTATTATTTCACTTCATTATTCCATATTCCACCGCTGAAAACTGGAATCCACCCTGGTGCTGAGAGGCTGAAGTTGTCCCAGACACTGTGGAGCTGCAGAGGATCCCAGACACATAACTCTTACACCCTCCTGAACATTTTGGTGTGTGACACAAGTACATTTACTCAGTGAGAAAAGCTGTAATAACACATCTGAACTTTGCTATGTCAACAATTAACAGCGTATTATTAGTACATTATGAACTTTTTCCGAAGGGGAAAAAAGTCTCCCCAAGCTGGAAGATCATTAGTAAAGTATTTAAAGATGGTGATGGGAAGATTTCATCAAGACATCCTGTTAAAATGTTTTATATTTTTTACCTTGGCCTTTATTGTCCTCATTACACAGTATGCATTATTTATTAAAAATGCTGGCCACACTGTAGTGGGCAGCAAATTGCCCTTTAAGCTAAGCATTAATGAACAAGCGTTAAAACTTCCCGAAAAGGGGAGGATTTGGGAAGGCAGTGGTCAGCCTGCTGTGTCCCAGAGAGAGAGATGAATTGTCAGAATCCATTTTACAGGATGGCCACACTCCATGTGAATGCAGTGGGTGATCAGTGCTGAGGTAAACTTGGTGGAAAGAGTGGTAAAGTAACTTAAATTAGTGAAACTAAATTTATCCCAAGGCTTCTTAAAAACTCCTTTTTCATGAGTGTTTCCCCCTGGATCATGGCACTAACTTTGGTACAGTCATTGGTCCAGTAATGGGCAAGAGTTACACTTCATTGTCACAACAGTCAGTTCTAAAAGAAAAGGAGGGGAATGTAAAAGATAATGAGGTTTTCCCAGAGGAAAAAAAAAGTCTTACCTATTTAAGTCAGCATTGTGGATGTGCAAATACTGAATGGTTTTCTAGTCAGATTTTGCAGAAAAAAACACTTATTTTCTTTTTTTCCCTTGAAATCAGATGTTTCATTGGGCTAGTTATGACAAAAACTAGTTTCTTTTTTCTCTTTTTCCTTGGGTTGTTTTTTTTGCGTTTTTTTGGTAGCCATGTCATGTCTAAAAGCCTACGCTTTCAAAAACAATTGGCATGCCTTCACCTGTCCCTTGGGACGTTTTATTAGCTCCTGATTCACAGTCAGCCCAAGCCTTTGCTCTCTGGCAATCAATTCTCTTGGGCAGCCACCCAAAAAGAGCAACTAAACCCAGCAATCTCGTTCTGAAATCCAGAGTGATGTGCTGTTCTTGGTACCATCAGCTGTGCTGGGGAGGATTTCAGCATTGTTGCGATGCCTTTCCTCCTGAGCTGAAATGGGGGTCCAGCACCAGGGGACAGGAGCCTAACTTCAGTGACACAACATCTCAGCCCCTGGGGTCTCACCCAGAATGAAAAATTGCAGCTGTTGATTTCCAGGAAGGGACTATCAGATAATTTTCTTCCTTCACTATTTTACTGTCAGCACCACTCAAGCGTTTCATGCCATGCTATCTATGTGACTGCAGTCTATATTCTTCCTAAACTTTATAAAAACATCCTTCACGTACTTTAAACTTTTGGTGCTTTTAGACAAGTTAATTTTCAGTCTTTTCTTTGTTACTCCTGGTTTACCATTTCCCAGCTCCTACCATGACACAGCTACAAATCCTCTGATTCAAAGCCTGCACCATCAGAGACCAACAGCAGCTTATCCAAGCAAGAAGGGAAGAATCTGCTCTTCAGTAATTAATGCAGGAACCATCAGATCATATGAGACCCCAGGCTATGGAGGCATAATTTTGTAGGTAAAAATGACCCATAAGAGCTGCCCTGGAGCTAAATGCAGTAATCTTTACAGTAGGTCAGAATGAAAGAGCAGGACAAAGGAAATGCCTCCTCGTGTTCTTTACAGGCTGGCACACGTCTTAAAATATAAGACATTTCAAGCCCTTTCTGCTCTAATTATGTACAATGGTCTCTTCCTCCCACCTCTTTATTTTTAAAAATTTGCAAAGATCTTCCTTTCAAGAGGATCTTTCTGTTGCCAATGGGCTTTGTAAGCTGCCGGCTGTGAAACCTTCCTGTTTTATCTATTCCAAACTAGCACTGCACTATTACAACTCTATTGCTTTTCATGCCTCTCAGCTAGCTGGGTTGGAGTGCTGCAGGAACAGTCTTGATCACAGAGTGAGCTTTAAAAGCATATGATTTAATCTAAGAAATTTGAATGGAAATATTTTAGGGCAATGTTTTCACTTCTTCTGGTATTTAAAAGGCATTAGGAAATGTTAGCTTGGAGAACAGAGTGCAAATAAAGCATTTCTATGACACAGATAAATTATTATCACCCCATTTTACTGAAACAGAAATCATATGGTTTTTTTTTTTTTAAGAAAATTGTAAGTATGAATTTGTAATCCAATATTTATTGGCCTAGGTTTCTTCAAAATATATGGTTTCCAAATCTGAATTTAAATATTTATACCCTAGCACATATTCCTGATATAGCTAATATAAGTAATATATTTATCTTTCAAGGCAGCAATATTTTTTCACTCAACCTTGACTTCTAAGTTAAATATGCGGGTGGGAAGTGGTGCTATCTGGAGGTTGTTGTCACTTATTTCTATGTAAAAATCAAGATAATTCCAACTACTCTTTTAAGAGGTAGCATTTTTTATTTCTGTGCTCCAGCTGATCAAGCAGATTATAATGGTTCATTGTTACTTTTCATTTTTCTACCTTGAGTTAGACAGATTTTTGTATGCTCCTTCCAAAATGAGGAGGTGAATATCCACAGCCACTGAACTGTAAGGGAAAGTTTAATTGTAAATTATGCTTTTCCCTATAAAAATCCAGGATAAAATTTTCATACACGTGAAGTCTGTCTTGCATCATTCTCGCACTCTAAGGGGCATATGATGGGTATATACTTAGAAGAGCATGAGAGGGATTTAGGGTAACTGAGACTCTTGCCCATATCTCTGAGTAGGTGGAAACATCTGTTTCTGCAGGACATTTTTGATAGATCCCTGAAATATTCTTGTTTGGTATTAAATCCAGTGCATTTATATCCATTTACTACTGCTTAGGAGGTGATCCCAAGACCCTCTACTTCTTGCAGTTCCAATCCTCAGTTTTGCTTTGCACTGAATTTTCTTTTTATCAGACAGAATCCCTAAATTCAATAAATTTTACTTTATTGTCCTTGTGCTAAAGGAATAACTTTCCCCCCAGAGAGGCCTTTCCTCCACCAGTTTTTCTTCCTTTCTCTTGTATTTCACTCACTTGTACAGCACAAGCAGATGGTAATGGCATTTTTTTCCCCTCTGGGCAGGTCACTTTTGCCTGCAGTGGTACCTTGGTCATGGCTAAGGACTGTGTGCTCACTCCTTGGGGAGAGGATGGATCCCTTTCAGCAGATGACTGGCTGGGTAAATAGGGAAGGAACATGCCAAATGGCATTCTTGTCCTGGCAAGCAGTTTTGTCCTCTTTTGGAATGTGACAATGCACATTTTCTTCTCTCCCACTGAGGAGGTTTGAGCCAGCTCTGGGAAACAGCCCAGTTTAAAGAGGTGTGGCTCCAAAAGTGACCCTTGTCCTTACTGTCCACATAGCAGAGTTATAAACTCTCACGTTCAGAGGTGCTGGTTTGTAGAGGGAGCTCACACTGGGTTTCACTGAATTTTTGCATGTGCAGCCCGCCAATTAGTCCAAAAAAAATTTCATGGGATGCAGATTCTGCAGCTGTACCTCATTCACTGTGTCTTGAGCTCTTCATGCAGGAGGACAGCAATGAAAAGTATTCCCTTCCCCCTTCCCAAAATGGAAAGTGTCTCATACAGCAGCTTTGCAAAAGAAGTATTATTCTGTCAATACAATGGCCCTTGGGATGTCAGTGGTAAAAGTTAAAAAATCCAAAGTCAAGAGAAAAGCCTAATACAGTTGCACTGACTTTGCATACACTTTGAATGAGCCATCACTGTGTCAATCAAGTGTCTAACACAGAGCAATCTCACAGTGTCAGTGCAAGCTCTGTGCTAAAATCAATGGCAGAGTTCCTATTAATATTTGGAATTTCTATTTTCTTAGACTCTTAAAGCTATTTTCATATCTCTTGAATATTCAGTAATGCATGTGAGAAATATTGCTGCTCTTCAGCAGTCTTGTTTTCTGCATTAGAAGTTGTGTGACAGTAAAGGGTTTTTTATAAGCCCACTTGCTGTCTCCTTTTTTTACAAGGATGCCTTGAAATGATCTCTTCTCAGCTCTGTGCACATATGCTAAAAGAAAAAAATGTTCCCTGTGTGGTGAAACATCCTGAGGTCTCTAAACCTGCCATCACTGTCCCTTGCAATCAAGAGTCCAAGCAACCTTAGAGAAGAATTTAATTTGTGAAGGCTTGAGTGTTGGTACTGATGCCTTATGTTTTAACTTTTATATTTTTCCAATCCTGTGCTGCCCAGTGTAACTCTGCAGTTCCCTGGAGCTCGTTCAGTGCTGTTCTCTCATGCTCACACAGACATAACAAAGCCTCTCCAGCTCGCTCTCCAAGGACACCCAGACCCTCCTGGGCCCAACAACTGCAAACCTTCATCTTGGGGAGAGGGGGGCAAGCTTGGGCAAATTCCATCCTTGCCTGGCTTCTGCTTGGGCAATTGATGCTGATATCAAAGTGGGAAGAACTCGGGAGCTGTCATTGTCCATTTTGGGATGCACTGAGGCAGGAGCCTCTGGAGCCCAGAGTGTGACCTCTGAAGGCCTTTCCAATCAATCCCTCCTTTATTCCTTTATTCCTGTCTAGTCTCTGTTTCCAGGTAGCCATTTAAGGCATCAGTACAGTCAGGCTTCTTTCTGCCCCTCTGCAGACAGCCCTGACCCAAATGCCTGCAAGAACTCACTGCACAAACCCAACCACCTGGAATTATCTGACTCTCCTGTAATTCTGTAAACTATAGGGGGACTTATCAACAGCTTTAAAATCATTACCCAATGCCCCATTAAATCTCCCTGCAGCTGAGTTATAAGATGGGAAATAAGAGACAGCAAGCAGAGAATATCATTCCTCACCATGGTATAGCCACCTACCCCACCAAGGGAGCAGGAGGAGAAGCAGCACTGGGTTTCTGGAGATAATGCTGGCACATCAGCATTAGGCAATAATGGGGAATGTATTCCTCATCCTTCTTCTCCCCCAGACAGCTAGAGGTGATATATCTTTTGGCACTGTCAGCCTAATCTAGGTCAGTCCTATTGTCAGGCTCCTCAAATAGTACCTGTCCACAGTTAAAATTTATGTTGGAAAAGCATTAATGCAAGCTTTTAATAAGATGAAGAATTTAACAGTATGCTGTTATCTGGAGATGATATATTTTATATACAGGAGACATATTTAATTAGCTCTCGAATAGGCAAAGTGGCTCGTGCAGAGCCATGCCTGTACCTCCACTCCTTCCCTCCTGTAATTAGAGACAGCAAATGCAAAGCACATATTAACTTTTCTGGTGGCTGAGCTGCCTTGTGTGGACCTTCATACACACTGCTGCTCAAATATAAATTAGCCCTTGCGAAGTATGCTCAGTGGATAAATAAAAAGGAGAAAAAGGACTCCTTGAAGCTTCTCTGTTAGGTACCCACAGCAGGGGAGGAGCCAGGAGCTTCATGACCTGCAAGCAGATCAGGTCCTGCAGGGAGGAGGACAAGCCAAAGAGGTGGGTGAGATGCTCCTTGTCCAAGGCCCTGCCACCTCTACAGGCAAACCTTTCTCACAATCATCTAGTGGGAATGCAGGGAGCAGGGCTGTTCCCATCCTTGTGAAACCCTTCATTTCCTCCTGTTCAGCCTGTTCCAGAGGAATGATGCTCAGACACCCATCAGAAGTGAGGGGGCCACCTCCCTCCTGCCTGGGAGATGCTCTGGAGTCAACAATGTGGGTGAAGTCAGTGGCACTGCCAGCTGGAGCTACCACTGATGGTCCTGTGCAGGTCATTACAAACACCACTTCAGCTGATCCCATTTCTCCTTCAGCCCTCCTCTTTTCCTGTCCATGTGTTACAGAGCCGGGAAAACACACATTTCACTCATGCACAACATGGCCAAGGGGCACCCTTGAAACCCTGTGAGCTTTTCTGCTCATCACACAAGGCTTTGCTCCAGAGCAAAGCCCACCTGTGCATCAGAATGAACTCCACACGAGTCAGGAGGTTGCAGGGCTGAGTGTGGTGCAAAATGAGCCCACATTGCTTCTCCTCCCTTATCTTTTCCTGCCCAGGAGATGGTAGATACCCTTCACAGACAAGGTGATGTTTCTTTAAGCCACATCCAGCCCCATGCACAGCCCAGGCCTCGGGGAGCTCTGTGTCACCATGGCTGGGGTCACATCTGGCAGCTGATGGCTGTTTCACTCGGACCCCACAACGTGACAGCCAAGGTAAGCACAGCTTTGCTGTGATTTTTGTCTCTGGCTGTGACCTTTGTCTCTGAGGACAGCTTAAACACTCTGTGAGGGACTTTTTCAGTGCCAAAACTCTTTGCTGGTGATAGCCAGCAAGTCTGTTTCAGAGGAGACCCATTTATTAATGCAGCGCCACGAAATATCTGTATAGAGAAAAGTCAGGAAAAATACTTTAGTTCTCTCATAATCATGATATATCTGGGGTTAAATAGACAAATATGTTTTATAAATATAGTCTTCTAGTCTATTAAGGCTTTTCTCCTGGCTGAAAAGATACAAGAAATCACCATAAACTAACTAAATTTAAATGGCTTCTGTTCAAAAAAACCAGCTCGCTATTAATAAGCTGTTGAATAACAGGCATTTAAAGAAAGGCATAACTATGATATTAAATAGATAAATGTAAAATAATCTGTGTGCATTTAAATGTGAAGATCACATTAGAAGTAGAAAATTACAAAAATTTAAATACTGTAGGAGGTTGTTATGTAGGTAGTCTATAAAAAACAGGCAATTTGGAATTCCTCTAAAGAACATAAACCCTAGATAGAGCTGCTAGTTCCTTTGATAAAGACAGGTCTCAAGCTGAAGGTTTGATGTATAAAACCCCCAAAAGGTGTCTGAGCTATCTTTTTCTAAGGGATTATATAAGATAAAAGCTTGCACTGTAAGTCCCTATTTTAAGAAACAGAGTTGCTAGGAAGTTGCTAATACGAAAAGGCTAATTGTGCATGCAATGAAAGTACTGCTCCATTCACAAAATAAAGTGCTAACGTTTTAATAAGGGCTGAAAATTGTCTGCTCAGGAGCTGCTGCAGGGTGTATGTCACCCAGAGGCTGCTGCCTCCTTCCCCTGGAACAGGAGCTGCTTCTCATACAGCTTCAGCACTGGGATGTGCCATGGACATCATGGAAGTGCTGTTGTCACTTCCAGCAGTGTTGGGGGAATAAGAGGGATATCCAGGTTTTGTGCAGTTTTGTGCAGTCATCCCAAATTGTTCACGTCTCAATTACTTACTTCTTTTATTCAGTTCATCACATTTCCTTCCCCTTCCAACTTCCAGTTTCTCCTCCAGAGTTCCCATTTTCCTGCATCAATTAGCTTGTTTGCCTTGGGATCCTTTCTCTTTTGGATGTTGGGTCAGAGCTGTCCAAGATACAATGCAGTTGCTCAGCACTCCCTTTGCTGTCAGTGAAATTAGATTTTCACCCCTCAATTAATATTTCATTTCTTAAAAAGGCCTGAATACCCATCTGGTTATGCCTTCCTCGTTGTGTGGATTAGGAGTGCAGACCTGGACTGCTAATTTAAATTCATTAGTTGAATTTCTACACTTAGTTGAACTTTGTGTAGGCTTCAGAGGATGAATCCAAAGCTAGTGTGAAATGTCTTTCCTCCATTGTATTTGCTGATTCACATAAGCTAGGTCCAGGAGGAGAAGTGNGGGAATGCAGGGAGCAGGGCTGTTCCCATCCTTGTGAAACCCTTCATTTCCTCCTGTTCAGCCTGTTCCAGAGGAATGATGCTCAGACACCCATCAGAAGTGAGGGGGCCACCTCCCTCCTGCCTGGGTGATGCTCTGGAGTCAACAACGTGGGTGAAGTCAGTGATTACACTGCCAGCTGGAGCTACCACTGATGGTCCTGTGCAGGTCATTACAAACACCACTTCAGCTGATCCCATTTCTCCTTCAGCCCTCCTCTTTTCCTGTCCATGTGTTACAGAGCCGGGAAAACACACATTTCACTCATGCACAACACGGCCAAGGGCACCCTTGAAACCCTGTGAGCTTTTCTGCTCATCACACATGGCCCATGCAAGGCTTTGCTCCAGAGCAAAGCCCACCTGTGCACCAGAATGAACTCCACACGAGTCAGGAGGTTGCAGGGCTGAGTGCGGTGCAAAATGAGCCCACATTGCTTCTCCTCCCTTATCTTTTCCTGCCCAGGAGATGGTAGATACCCTTCACAGACAAGGTGATGTTTCTTTAAGCCACATCCAGCCCCATGCACAGCCCAGGCCTCGGGGAGCTCTGTGTCACCATGGCTGGGGTCACATCTGGCAGCTGATGGCTGTTTCACTCGGACCCCACAACGTGACAGCCAAGGTAAGCACAGCTTTGCTGTGATTTTTGTCTCTGGCTGTGACCTTTGTCTCTGAGGACAGCTTAAACACTCCGTGAGGGACTTTTTCAGTGCCAAAACTCTTTGCTGGTGATAGCCAGCAAGTCTGTTTCAGAGGAGACCCATTTATTAATGCAGCGCCACGAAATATCTGTATAGAGAAAAGTCAGGAAAAATACTTTAGTTCTCTCATAATCATGATATATCTGGGGTTAAATAGACAAATATGTTTTATAAATATAGTCTTCTAGTCTATTAAGGCTTTTCTCCTGGCTGAAAAGATACAAGAAATCACCATAAACTAACTAAATTTAAATGGCTTCTGTTCAAAAAAACCAGCTCGCTATTAATAAGCTGTTGAATAACAGGCATTTAAAGAAAGGCATAACTATGATATTAAATAGATAAATGTAAAATAATCTGTGTGCATTTAAATGTGAAGATCACATTAGAAGTAGAAAATTACAAAAATTTAAATACTGTAGGAGGTTGTTATGTAGGTAGTCTATAAAAAACAGGCAATTTGGAATTCCTCTAAAGAACATAAACCCTAGATAGAGCTGCTAGTTCCTTTGATAAAGACAGGTCTCAAGCTGAAGGTTTGATGTATAAAACCCCCAAAAGGTGTCTGAGCTATCTTTTTCTAAGGGATTATATAAGATAAAAGCTTGCACTGTAAGTCCCTATTTTAAGAAACAGAGTTGCTAGGAAGTTGCTAATACGAAAAGGCTAATTGTGCATGCAATGAAAGTACTGCTCCATTCACAAAATAAAGTGCTAACGTTTTAATAAGGGCTGAAAATTGTCTGCTCAGGAGCTGCTGCAGGGTGTATGTCACCCAGAGGCTGCTGCCTCCTTCCCCTGGAACAGGAGCTGCTTCTCATACAGCTTCAGCACTGGGATGTGCCATGGACATCATGGAAGTGCTGTTGTCACTTCCAGCAGTGTTGGGGGAATAAGAGGGATATCCAGGTTTTGTGCAGTTTTGTGCAGTCATCCCAAATTGTTCACGTCTCAATTACTTACTTCTTTTATTCAGTTCACCACATTTCCTTCCCCTTCCAACTTCCAGTTTCTCCTCCAGAGTTCCCATTTTCCTGCATCAATTAGCTTGTTTGCCTTGGGATCCTTTCTCTTTTGGATGTTGGGTCAGAGCTGTCCAAGATACAATGCAGTTGCTCAGCACTCCCTTTGCTGTCAGTGAAATTAGATTTTCACCCCTCAATTAATATTTCATTTCTTAAAAAGGCCTGAATACCCATCTGGTTATGCCTTCCTCGTTGTGTGGATTAGGAGTGCAGACCTGGACTGCTAATTTAAATTCATTAGTTGAATTTCTACACTTAGTTGAACTTTGTGTAGGCTTCAGAGGATGAATCCAAAGCTAGTGTGAAATGTCTTTCCTCCATTGTATTTGCTGATTCACATAAGCTAGGTCCAGGAGGAGAAGTGTTTTGTGGTGGCACAGAAAGCCCAGAGAAGCTGTGGCTGCCCCACCCCTGGAAGTGCGCCAGGACAGGTTGAATAGGGCTTTGAGCAACTTGGGATAGTGAAAGGTGTCCCTGCCCATGGCAGGGCACTGGAATGAGATGATCCTTAGGGTCCAATCCAATCCAACATATTCGAAGGTTGTATGGTTTTAATTTGGGATGAAGGAAAAATGAGTTGAGTATAATTGGGAGAGTGGGACCCCTACACCCAGCACCACCACATGGCCTTGTGGCACAGGGCAGACTCCTCTCCTCTCCTCTCCTCTTCCTGGACTGATGAACACATCTGGATCAGACCATGCCTTCCCACACACAGCATTTTGAGGGCTCATTTTGATCATCGAGGTCTTTTATTCCTGGCAAGGCAGAAGGTTATCCCTGTGTATAAAAACTTGCATTAGAACTAGGAAACAGATTCTCAGCTGATGTAAATTGTGTCACTTCATTAATGTGGCTACTCCCGTGCTATCAGTGTAGCTGGGTTGATGTATAACAGCTGAAAATCAAGCCCCAGAGCTTCCTTTTATTAAAACATTCTTGATCTGTAAAATAAAGTTGCGAATAAGATGCTGGTGACAGAAGGGGATAGCCTGCTTTGTAGTACCTTGTTCACTAACATTATAAGTGATATGGAAATTCAGTTGATATTTTGCCTTTAAAATATTAGCCAAATCATTCTGTCAACACATATTTTTTAATACATATCCTCCCTGTCAGATTTTACACTTAATCTTGGAGTCTGTAGACAGCTCAACAGCATTGCTTTCTTCAGCGACTCCTGCACCAAGGTCTCCTTTCCTGTTATATTCAGCTTGCATCTGTTTAAACACAAGATACGAGATAAATGATAGTGCCAGGCTTAAACATACATCATCAGGACTCTGATGTGAGGCTCTGGAAGTGGCAGGCCAGATGGTGTAACACAAAACTCAGATATCACAGTTAGTCATGCCGTGCTCCAATCCACCGTGCTAAAAATGGACTTTGGTGTGCACTTAGTCAATCATCTCTCCGGTGACCAGAAAGCAGGGGTCAAAACAAGAGGTGGCATGAAACAAAGGTTGTGGTCCTGCTCGGCAGCTGTTCAGCCCTCCAAATCTGGCCATCGTCGTTGCTAGCTGTAGAGATTGAATTAATAGCGGAAGGAAATATTCCAGATAATATCAGTCAATCTGAACAGCCACTCCAACTTTTTTCTTATTAACATAGAAGAAAACGTGTTTATTAATTCTGCAGAACAGAGTCAAGAATATAAGAACCCCTTTGGAATAGTGCTGCATTAGAGCACTTTTTTTGGAGGACACCAGAGATCAACACATAAATAAGTTCCTGTGATGTTTGCTGTAAGGGAACTATGTAAATGCCATTCAGAGAGGAAAAAAAAAATCAACTACCTTGCTATACTTATGTGAAAAGCATTAATCAGAGAGAAGAAAGGAGAGGCAGAGCCAAAAGACACTAATTTGAATGAAAGTTGTTGGCATTAATTTTGATTTATGATATACAACCACATTTGAAATGTGGCCACACTTTACAGTTTTTACATGCTGACCTCAAGTCTATATTTAGAAGCCAATCTTGCTGCTGAGCAGGACTCAAGGTGGTACACAAGGAACTTCTAGGAATAAGCGTATTTCATGTTCATTAATAATCAAAGCACTTGTATTTGGAGATTGATTCATCACTATGTTAGTTCAGTTTTTGGTGTGCACAATTTCAATGAAACTAGAGTGTGGTGGCCGTGAGGGCCCTATGGAGGAAAAGATCTCAAGAGGCATCCCCAGGTTAGGGTGACAGGAAGAGGCTTCTCCCAGGGACCTTTGTTGCAATATGTTAATATTCCCCAGTTCTGCTTCCCTGACAGGCCTGTTGGCTTCCCTGTCCCTTTCTCCCTTATATTCCATGGCCCTAGAATGTTCTCCCTTCCCGGCTCCCCCACTGGCCCTTGTTCCTCAGCCACTCCCTCACCATTCCCCCACTGGCTCCCATACCCTGGCCCTGCCTGTGTCCCACCCTCGTGCCCTCAGACTGTTGGTCCCTGATGCTCTCCCTCTGCCCCTACCAACCCCATATATAAACCTGGAGCCTCACATTGTCTTTGTCTTCATCCTCATCTTCGTCCCTGCATCCTGTCACACGTGTGGCTGCAACAAACATCTCTGTGGAACCAGAGAAGCACACCAAGACCCTTCCTGGCTCTTTACCATCGACCTTACTTGGAGCTATTGGGTCTGTGTGTATGGGGGTATGTGTGTGAGTGTGTGTGTGGGTGAGTGTAGGTGTGTGTGAGTGTGTGTGTGGGTGTGTGTGAGTGTGTGTGGGTGTGTGTGGGTGTGTGTGGGTGTGTGTAGGTGTGTGTGGGTGTGTGTGAGTGTGTGTGTGGGTGTGTGTGAGTGTGGCACTGCCAAGCAGCTTCCATTGGAGACGCTTTCAGAAGGTTGTGGCACCTACCACCTGCCCATCGTAGCACTTGAGAGTTAATTTCTTTTGAAGTAGCTTGAACAGCTCCAGTACAGGTGGTGTGCCCCAGTTGTGTATCAGTGCAAATCCTGGAGTTACAGTAGTGGCAGTGAAGTTTGTCGCTGGCCAGTGAGCGTGGAGTGCTAAAGACAAGGAGAGCAAAGGAAGCACAACTTCTATCAACAGAGTGAACACGTTCCAACACCACTGAATATGAAATGTTGCTCCTAGTCATTAGAAGAATATTTCTTATATCATGCAGAGTGAGTTTGTTTGCTAAACGCTGTCAGCTGGGGAAAAACACCACGTGGGAATTAGCAAGGTAAGTTATTCCTTTGCTACACTTTGCAGTAGAAGAGAAGGTTTCTTCGCTCATAAAATCCTCATCTCTGTGAGATTTTGCTTTATCAAACAGCAACTTCAACATGTGTGTGAGGAGTGGAAACGATTCAGATAAAACAAAGTGGCACTTAAAAAAATTTTCTTCAATTTACTGTTCTTTCTATATTTTCAAACTGCCCTGAGCATAGATAGGGCTGAGTAAGAGGCCAATGTACCTTTAGAGCTTGTTTAGCAACATTTATCCATGCACTGTGAAATCCAGTTTAACCTGAAACAGGACTACAAGGAACTTAAATGCTTTACCAGGCTCCTGCTATCCCCACAGATGTTACACTTGCTCAGCTGTGCATGTCCTTTGAACCAGGTAAAGGAGGCACTGGAGGAGCAAAGTTCTGCCCCATTCAGAAAAAAAAGAAACCAGACACAGAGTTATCCCTGAGTACAAGTGAGTGGAATTGGTTTTAATTCTTTACTTTACAAGGAACACATTGTTATTTGTTGCCTAGAAAGAAATTTTTGGAAGTGCCTGTTGCCGACACAGTTAACTTTTTGGAAGAGGCCAGAAAATGTAGAATCAGCCTGTTTTGAAAGTGTAGAGTTAAGCTGAATTGTATTTATGGGACCAAACCACCAAGAGCCCATTGGTATTTTATAGAGATTTGATTTGATAGGTTATTGATTTTGGCTTCGGGGGATACAGCCCCTGTTGAGAAAGTACCAAACTCAAACTGAGTAAAATTGTCAAAAGCCTTAAAACCAGTAGTGAGGGACTGGCTGGCTCTCACTGCAGCGCTTCAAATGGAGTGGGGAAGATATGCCTTATTGCCTTCAGACCTCTGGAAGCAGTTATGTGTATTAAATACTGGAATAACTCGATATTTTAAAAGCTTATACGCTCATCCAAGTAAAATGGGTTTAGAAGACTGCTGGGAGTTTCATTATTTTATGGCTAAATCGATACCCAGATTTATGCCTTTTGGACATAGAAACTTGAATTTAATTGAGAAAATGGATCTAATGAGGATAGACATTTTTTATGCAGGTGCCCTTGTTTAAAAACACACATGCACACAGTTCTGTACCACATGAAAAAAAGAGAACAACCTAGTTTTAAGAGCTGAATAGACCCACCAGAGAGAGTGACACACCCTGAAACCAGGGAACTAGCAAAGAAACAGTAATACTTCTTAATTCCTGAGAATCCAGAGAATTTTTTGTTGTTCCTGAATAAAAAATTAATTAGTTAACACAGAACAGCGAATTATTTTCCAACATACCAGAAAAATTAATGGCCAGATGGCAGTAACCTGGCTATCAAAATCAGCACTTCTACTGATTCAAAAGCAGCATCACTATTTCCTGTTTGCCCACTCTCTGGCAAATGTGTGATATTTATGGCACACTTTTCCTAATACAAGCTATTATCTATAGTGATGAAAATCAGAAGGGAGCTATATTCAATATATTTAGTTAAATTCTGCTCCCTGTATGGAATCAATTTTTAAAAAAAGCCCCAGACAAGAATGTATGCATGTGCTTAATTTTATTCCCGTCTCCAAGACCAACTTTAGACCACATGCTTTGCCAAATCGAAATCAAAATGCAGAGTAACCCCACTGACTTCAGTGAAATAACTTGTGATTCAGTCCCATATATTTGTCTCAGTATGTGTTTCATTGGCTATAATAAGCAGAAACTATTTATGACACAAATTTCCTGGACTTTTACAGGCACAATTAGCACTCTGAAGGGCAGAAGAAAACTCCTAGGAAAAGCTAAAAAGTAAAGAAACAGAGATGGAGAAATCATTAACATTTCATTTCTTCTATACATGTGCTCACACACACACATACACACAAATTACTCTCCTCTGGGAATGTACACATCCTGAAAATCTAAATTACACACTGAGAATAGGTTTGTGTTGCAATGTACTGCAAGAAATTTTCAAGTTTGTAGTTGGCAAGAAATTAGCATTTACTATATAGAGACAACATGATGGAGTATATTTTGCTCTTTATGCTAAACTTCCATTGATTGCCATGGGAATATTCTACGTGTGGAAAGGCAGTAGGAGCTGTGCCTTTAACAGTAAACAACAGTGATAGTCAGCAATGTTTCTGTCTGCAGTGAAATGAAGTGCTAATAAAAAAATCTGTGTTCTTATTGTTTAAAACCCACAGTCGATAGATTTTTATTTTCCCTGCTGACTTGAAGAATACTCTTCTATAAACAAAATGTGACGTGCCTATCTTATTAAATATAATTTAAATGAGCGCTTGGAAAAAAAAAACCAAAGAAGCCTTCAGTGAAAAGACTTGAGGACGGGACTTGGAAAGTCTCAGGTGACACTACTTTTCACCTGTAATCTCAGGTATGGTCCTCGAGTTTTCCATGCTGAAATATAGGGGAGCCAGGTACACGTGAGGTGCTTGGGACAGTGAGGGGACAAACTGTGAGGAGCTGCTGTGGTTGTGGGTCCCCATGCTTTGGAGACCTGTACCCAAACCAGGTGTGACCTGGAGAAACATGGGAGTGGTGCTTCCTCCCTCTCCTGGGCTCCCTGCATGCCAACCAATGTCTGTATTCTTTCTAACCAGCTTGGAATTTTAATGGCCATTAACGGGATTGATGCTTAGGCTTCATGGGTGATGTAGTCCATGGTGTGCCCTCCACCCACCCAGCCGAGCAGACCTGACATCACTTTCCTTGGCAGCCAGATTTGCCCCTGAGCTTACTGGCAGATTTGGGTGCAGATATAAGCCCCCTCAGAGTACAAATGCCCAGCCTGCAGCAGCAAACCCCGGGGAGAGGAGCCAGTGTGACTCGGTGGCCCTCGGGATCACACCCCACAGTCCAGCCTGGCCCGAGCACCCACAAATGTGCAGCTGTAGCTACCTCTGTAAATAGCTCCCAATAAAAATAAAAGTCCAGAGTGAATAACTGCAGGCTGTGTGCTTTGTGCCTATTAACTGCTCGCTGTGCTGAGAGAAGTTCCCTGGCAGGGCTTTCCTGCTCTATTCGGGCGAGCAGGTTTCTATTGGAGTTAATGGCACTGAGCTGGATTTGCACAGGGTTTTGCCCCAAGTAATTTTATAGGCAAGTGCATCCCGTGATGAGCTGATCAGATGTCCTGCACAACTGTACAGCTTTGTCCCATGACTCCTGTGTGAAGCCTGGCTGTTGCTAACTAATTCTGCAAGTGTGGTGTGCTCAGGAGGAATTAGCTGGTTTTAAAAATAGATTACTTCCTGTCACATCCCAGTATTTTTACTCAGTGTTTTTCGCACTACTTTTCTGTGTCTCACTGATACTGACATTTCTGAAGGTTTGGGGTTTTTTCTTTGTTTTTTGGTGGGTTTTTTGTTTGTTTTGGGGAGGTTTTGTTGTTGCTTTCTGTTGTTGTTTTTTGTTGTTGTTGGATTTTTTTAATAAACAGCATACTATTAGGGAGTAAAAACCCCCAATCTCGGGAAAAAATCTGTAAGGATAGTGCCAAGGAATTGTGAAGTACTGCAAGAATGAATGTTTTTCTGCACTGATATGGGTTCAAAATGGATCTAATTTTCCTGAGGTTTGCGTGAATCTGGAGCATGTAGGGAAAGAAATCACTGTAATGACTATTAAAATCTTCCAGGCTGATTGTGTCTCTACGATGTGCTGCAAGGACCAGTTCAGCATCTCTTTGTCAGGGACAATTCTGAGGAATTCTGACAAATCTCCCAGTGAAGGCTGACCTCTACACAGGGGACAGAGGAGCAGCCCAAATTCTAAACTTCTGACCTAAACTCACCTTAATGAACCCAATCACAGCAGTACTGGGGTGTGGACTCTACCTTGGAAGATAAAGGAAGATAAAGGATAGAGCCTGTTAGTGTTGGATTGTAATGGGATACTTGGAATGACTCTGACAGTCTCACCCTCTCTTCCCTAAAAAGAACACCCAGTCGAGGGCTATTCATCTGGCCTGTCTGTAGAGAAGGAGGAGGCTTTCAGCTTCATGATTAAATCTATCTAAACTGCTTAAAAAAGAGTCTGCACTTTCATGCTAGATCAATTTGCATTAGGTTTTTGCCAAGCAATTTTTTTTCAGGCATGTTTTTTTGCTTTATTCCGTACATGAATAGCGTCCAGGTTAAATATTTTTAATTCATTTCAGGCTGGATTAGTTATTGGAAAAAAAAAGATATTTTTTTTCTTTGTTGTTACTTGATTTAATTAGTGCTCTGTTTTTAAAGTGGCAAGCCGAGCTTTGCCAAGTCTGGCTCTCTGACTCATGCTAACAGGGTTTTATAGCCCCACCTGCATCTAAAGCAGGAAAAAGCCCCAAAGCTTTATTTTTAACTCCACGTACATACCTTGTCCATTCCATTAAAACACACAAATGTCAGCACCCTCTGCCTGTCCAGTGCTGGTCTGGGGGCTGGGGGGAGTTGGAGCCCATCAAAACCACATCCCAAAGGATCTGTGGGACTTCAGTGCTGCAGGCAGGGAGGGGACAGGCAGGGAGGGGACAGGCAGGGAGGGGACAGGCAGGGAGGCTCACTGATGCACTGTGGACAGTGTGTAAGTGAGCCTGAGGGGGACAGAGCTTCTAGTTTTGTCTTACTAATTTCATACTTTCTTCTTACAGGAACTTGCACCCCTCCAGAGGCAGAGCACTGTGTGGGTGGAGCTGGGGCTGCCTGCAGTGGTGACCCAAAATCTCATTTACTTATCAAGCATCCATGCGAGATCTGTGAATGAGGAAATGTGCACCTGCAACTCCCTTTTTTACCCCTCTCTTTTCCCTTTCCCAACCCAAATGCTCTTTTGCACTTCTGGACCACATCTAGATGCTGATGGAGGCTGTTGGGGCATGGATGCAGTTCCCTTCCCACCTCACTGCCCTAAGGCAGGTCTCCCTCCTTCACCAGGAATCTCAGTGTCTAAACCTTTAATCCTGGTGGAAAAATGTTGTATTAAACATTGCTGAGGCTTCTTGCAGGATGGGGCCTATTTTGATGAATTTCTTAAGTTTGAAAAGATTTGTGGTGAAAAAATGCTTTTGTTAAAATATGGAACCTCTCCACGTTTTGGCTGTTAAATTTTTTATTTTCTTTGAAATAGTCATTACTTTCCTCTGTAGGTTAAAACCAGTAAAAAATTTGTAAGGTAAAAAAATTGATGAAAAGGTTTCAAAATTACCAAAATTAGTGATTTGTTTAACTCTGGTTTTTTTTTCCCCGGTGGTCAGCCCAGAAATATATATTTTTTTAACAATCCCTCCTTTCTTCATCCCCGAATAGGGACAGAAAAAAAACACAGTGAGGTCTAAACATCTGACAAGGTGGGAGAACCCCAACTTCCCAGGCTCTGCCCAGAGCAACCCTCCCATGAAGGTGTTGGGGTCTGCTCCCCCCGAGGGTCCCAAACCTGTGCTGGAGGGCCAGGGATGGGGAAATAGGCTCCAGGAGGTGGCTGACTCCTTCCTCCTGCATCTCCCAGGGCCAGGATAGCCTGGCACAGGGTTTGTCTGCTCTCCCCATGCTTTGCCTCATCCCTCTGGCCTGCAAGGGCCCCAATCCTGCTCTTCCCAATGCCGCTGGCAACCTCCCTGCTGGCTTTGGCAGGAACGGGCCTTTTGCTGTTGATTTTTTTCCCTGTCAATCAGTTACTTTGACATCTAAATGTCAAATGACACCACATGGCATTTTTTTTTCTTCTTCTTTTTTTCTTTTTTTTTCTCTTTTTTTTTTTTTTTTTTTTTTTTTTTTTTTCTTTTTTTTTTTTTTTTTTGTGCTTGTAATTTAATTGCAAGTGCAAAATGGTGGGATCAGTGCGAAGGGTTTTGAGAGAATGTATCATTAGCAAATTCAATTAGCTGGCGCTTGTGCCTTCTGGCATGGAGGGCTCTGACGGTGCCAGGGAGGCTGGTGCTGCACAGAGGGGGCCACGGCAGCTCTCCCAGCCTTGCTGGCTCACCTCTCCTCCCTACCCTCCAGGAGCAGGAGCCTCTCCTAAACAGCTCAGGAGAAGAGGCTGTACAGTCAAATTCTCCCTCTGCAATGATAACAACACAGGAACCTGTCCTGCTTCCAGGAATTGTCTTACTGTACCAGCAAATCAGCATTTCTTCAATTGTAACATCTTTCCTGGAAATAGTGTTACATGACATGCCCTCGCTGCCTGTCTTGGTGTGAATGAGAATACAGCAAAGCTCATGTTTTCCATTGTTGAAATACAAGCATAAATCTTTCACTAATGCACTGCTGTCTTTTATTATAACAGTCACTGCAGCAGAGAAAGGTACGTCAAATCTCTCCTTGTTGGTACAGTCAGTTGTTGGCATTGCCCTGACATGTTGTTTCTTTCCTTAAAATGGCTTTGTGAAGGGACTAAAATGAGTTGCTCAGCCTCTGGCAGCACCTTTGCATGTTTTGACAAATCTGAGGCTTCAATGTTGTAGGTACAAAGGTTCAAAACAGTGGGGAAAACAGAGCTGTAATGACAGGTTTTGACAAAAGTCAGGCCCAAGTCAGAAGTGATGGTTCTGTACCCTTTATCGGGGCAGATCCTGCACTGATGGCTGCCCCAGGTGCAGGAGGTGATGTGAGGGATGAGGGCAGGACCTGGGAAGGGATAACTCTTTGGTTGTGGGATGGCTGGGACCATCCACCCCGTGCCTTGAGGATGCTTGTCCATCCTCTGCATCACCTGCTGATGTGGAGGAGCACGTCCTCCCTGGCAGCCACTAGCAGGAACCCTCACTCCAGCCTGAGGATGCCAGTTTGCAGGAGCTGAGGGCGAGGCACAGCTAACTCAAAATCAGCTGTTCTCTGCAAAGGACAGATCTGGGCTGATCCATGAGGGTCTGATGTCCCCTCCAAAAGACTGCAAAGCATTTTGCATAGGTGTGAGAAAGCAGAAAGTGTTTGGCAAAGCTCCTTGGCATTTTTTAGTTTTTTTTTTTCTCCATGCTGCACAAGATATTTTACAGCCTTTGTGAGTCTGTAGAGAGGCTGGTTTCTGGCATGGGGTGTGCTGGAGGCTGCAGGCTGTGCTGGAGCCTCAAGAGTGCAGCTGGTCTTTAAAACTAGCTTTATAGGAAGGAAATTTTCTGGTCCCGCTGGAAGGAGGTATGGTCTTGTGACAGTGGAAATAGAGCAGGTTTAGTTTGGTCAAATGGGGGGAGTATTTCCAAGGAAACATAAGGGTTTTTACAGTGTCCCAAAGCCAAGGCAAGTCCAAAACTTTTCAGTCCAATTGTCTTGCTTTCCCAGGCTAATTTTATGAGGAGGCCCTAAAATGTGAACGAGGAGTGATCTTGTTCAGCCTGAAAAATAAAATTAACGCCAGTATGAAAAGGGCTGAGCCCCAGAGAACCTCAACGTCGTATTTTTTTTAATGGAAGGATGCAAAGGCTCAGCTCAAGATGTAACTGAGGTCCATTTGGAATAAAGTATTTCATACTTGCCTATGGATGCAAACCCTTTTTTAGTGCAGTAAAGGAGAATAGTGATGCTCTTTCTCTTCTTTCTTTTGTAGGACTTGCTATTGTCCTACAAAATGTCCTGGGACATTTTCCCTCAAACCTGCTCTTTATCTCAGGTAGGAAACTCCATCCCTCCCAAGTCAGCCTGTCCTTCCTTTTCTTTCCATTTTGTGCTTGGCGCCGTTACAGTTCTCAGGCAAATTTCAACCAAAAGCTGTATCCCACTAGCCAGGAACAAGCCTGGGCTGTACCACCTCCCTCCTCCTGACTGCTGGTCATGTTTCTCCTCTTTCTTGCCAGCAACTTTGGAGTTCATTTTGAATCTCTGCACTTTTTTTTGGTGCCTTAGATGAGTTTTGATCCCCTCTCTCTCTCTTTCCCACTCCAGCCCCACACACCAGCTCACCCTCTGGCTGCAGCCATTCCTGATACGTCACCCCTGTGGTTCCAGAGGGGTTGTTAAAGAGCAGTGATGACAAAACCTGGCTAACCTGGCTTCTAATGGATGGTAGCAGTGGCTGCCAGCAGCAACTGCTGTAGGTAAACCAGAACTCTGATATTTATACCATTTAAGTTGCTTCACTCCCCCGAGTGAATCTCCACAGAGTTGCTCTCCTAGGCGTGACTGTTTAGGGTACAGTCCTCCCTGTAAGTTAGATATTCTCCCATAAAACAGATTTTAGCAACTTCATTCAACTTCTATATTTAAAGTTTCTCTCAAACCTTTTTCGAACTAAGTCCTGTCTCCTCCCTAGGAAGCATCTGCTCCCCATTGCCAAATTCTTCTGCGTTCCTGTCCCTTTGGTCGTGTTTTCTTTGAATCCTTTAAAAAATGTGCATTTTGGCTGTGCGGTCATGCCAAGGAGTGTGAGAGTTTGCACATTTCAAGCAGGGATTGGCCCATCTCGAATTGGTGCATCCAGAGAACCTGTCACAAGTTCCTTGAAGCACTTCTGCCTTCTGTTGCGCTGGCACGGAGCTGACGGGCGCTCATTTTGCATGTCTCGGCTCCGCGCTTGGCTGGGGAGGATATTTGCAAGGCTGGATATTTCTGGTTCTACTCCACGGAAGCCTTAAATGGAGTATTTGCTGTGCCCTGCCTCACGAAAAGGAGCCTCATAATAAAATTTTGAAGCCGCCTGTTCAAAACCCCTGATGTCAGACCCGCCTGGGTGGTGGTTTGTCTCTCTCCTGGTTGCTGATGGAGTTTCTGAATTTTTTGGCTGTTGCCATGCTCCCCTGCAGCTCTGCTGGCTTTGCCTTACCAATGGCTTTCATAGGGCTTTTAGTGCCATTTCCTCTTATACCTCTCAAGTCACTTTCTCCACGTGGATTCAAAGCTGTTGAAGTGGCTTGCAAGGTGGCTTGGGCTATTTTCCATTGTGCAGGGCTGCATGGATGCTGTTCCCTATGCTTTGAAACACCCCATAGGGCTGACAGCTGAAAGTTTATGGTCTGAAACTCCAGAGCAGGTCTGTTTCCATGAAACAGTGTCTTTGGAACCTTAAAAGCTCCATTTCTGCTCATCCCCTTGGGACTTTTCCATCAGGTGGTGGCAGAAGGAGCCTGTGCTGAGCGATTAGCAAACACCAGCAGCTGTACTTCCCTATCCTGCAGCAAGAGCCACATCCCTTGAGGTTACCAAACTAGCAGTGATAGCATAGGGATGCAGGTCTATCACCTGTCTCATCTGTCAGTGGTGACTTAATTACCTGGCACCCAGATTCCTCTCACTTAGACGAGTAAGAGGGAGGAATGACTGATTTAAAACCTCCTTTCTCCGACTAGATGCCGATTTTGTGTTGCCAGATAATATTACTGGTGCCTTCTGACCTTAAGAGGGAGGAATCTAAGTTAAATATCAGGCATTTGGATCTTGGCAAAGTTCAGATTGCCAAAATGAAGAAATACAAATAGCTGGGAAGGCGACGCTGCGCCTTCCCTGGATGGCTGAACAAGTGCCATTAGCGCTTGAGTGTATTCCCAACTAGATATAAAAGGAATCGGGAGTGTTAAGGAAAAACAGAGTAAAGTGAATGCCTCTTACAGCTGTCGCAATGGGAAAGTTGCAACATTTGCTTGTAGGAAAAGATGCAGAAGCACACAGAGTACCTGTTAGCGCGAGCAGAGCCAGACTTGGGCAGGATTTCAAGTGTTACAGACACAATCCTGAAGGCTATATGCAGAGCAGCATGACTTTTCCATGATGATGGTTAAGAAGATGTGCCATTGCAAATTTTTTTTTTTTTTTTAAGGCTGCCTAAGTTTTCTTGGGCCTTTATAGAGCAGATGTAGCTTAGGAGTGTTGAGTGCACTGGGGGACTGAACCGAGGGAACAGCATCCTTGGCTGTCTTATAAACACGGCTTGTACCTTGGCTCCCCTCGCTGCAGATCAGGTTTCTAGCTGAGAAATAAAGTTCTCTGAGGGAAAAAATCCATCCTTGGTCCCTTTGTTCTGCTTTCTCGTGGCAGACTGTGCAGTCTTGTAGTGTTCCCTCTTTTGTCTGTAAAATTAGGAGCTCTCTGGCTCAGACATCGTCTCTCCCATGCCTATAAACAAGGGTTTTGACAGAACCATTATGGGCAAAACCAGAGTGATTTATTCCACCAGAGATTCTGGAGTTTAGGGAAAAAGATTTGTTCAGATAGATTTCAGAAAATAAAAGACCTCATGCAGGAGGATTGTCAAAGACAACTCTTTCTGGAATAAAAAAATGAAGGTTTCTCTTATAGTTATTATTTAATATTTTAATGGAATAGAACAGAGGCTTGACCTGAATCTCCAGGACTTTCTGGGCTTCCAGGCAAAGGCTTGGGTCATTCCTTTTTCTGTGGACTGCTAAAGACCTGTGGAACAGAGCAGTTCCCAGCACCCATGGTGCTGCAAGGTCTGCTTTAGCAAGTGATCCCTCTGTCATGAGCAACCCTTTCACTGGAAAATTTATCCTCAGCCTCCGCTGGGATAATTATACAGCTTCTAAGGGTATTAACAAATAGTGTTGGTTCTGGCTTTGTCTTAAGAAGGTTTCTATCGCAATTAATCTTTGCCTACTCTCCATCCTTTTTTGTTTCTTGGAACATAGAGACATTGCTATAAATATCTGTGAGTCTAAATATGGATTTCTCTTTGCACATATAGACCTAAGTGCACAAATGGATATTTTATCATAACATACCATGCTCTGTCATATCATTTAATACAATATTGTGTGTCTGCAGTGAGAAGACACATTTTTCTGTCCTGGTTAGTCAAATTGAAGCATTAAAGGTTAATATCTTTCTGTCTGAAATTTGCACGAAGCAAGTTAGACATGACTTTACTGGGCCACGATAAACTTTGCATAGTATACCTTGTATAAAGGTAAAATACATTTTCCATAACTTAAACCTTTGTGGATCGGTGCTATGCTAAGGGCAATTAGATTTAACATCCCTGGAAGCTCCAAAGGCATTTAAAAGGACTCGCTCTTTTGTTCCAACTCTAGCACTCAAAAAGACTGAGACATTTTTGGAATAGGTTTTGATGGACTTATATGAAAATTTATATGACTAAGAATTGGATTTGTTCCTCTGGAATATTATGGATTATTTTTATGTGGGAATTACATAAGTGTGCAGAGCTGCATGCAGTTGGCTTAATGTAGCTAAAAATATATATTCTGATTTCCATTTGGAAAGGTAGCTGGATTTTTCCAGCTTCCACTCTCAGTGATGACTTTATGGTGTGTACAGGTTATAGATTACAGGAAAAATTGAAATGCACAGTAAAATCAAGGGGTTTAAAATGGATTAATATTTGATTATATCTTTGAGAAGATGAATACTGATGTGTGTCCTTCTCCACTCCTGATTTTGAACTGTGGTGAAATCCCTTACAGATAAAACTTATATGAGAGAGACCACCTGGATGTAAACAAGAACAGGAGTGGGCAGCACACGAGGAAGGAGAAACCTTTGGAACCTGGGGCAAAGGCTTGCCGTGCTTTCATCCCATGGCTCATTTGCCTCTGGTGCAGCAGAAATTACAAGGATTACCCCAATCAGAGAAAACTTCACAGAGCAATCGGAGATCACAAGTGAGGAACAACTGCTCTCAATCATATTACCCAAAGATACTCCATGTCTTTCTGCTTCTTAATCCTTTACCTCTCTCTCTGTCTTTCTCTCTGCCTCTCTCTCTCTATCTCCATGCACATATACAGGAGACTTTGTTTGACACAGTATTATCCAAGAATTTCTTCTTGGAGAAAGATTTTTCCAGCTGTATTTTTGATGGAAAGCCTTGTGAAGTGGAGGCCGAACTCTCCTGTTCCAAAAGAGTACACATTAGAAAACCTGATCCTTTTATTTTAAACTATTTGCTGTCCCATTTAACTCCAAAATTTGGTACATTTTGCTTTACCCTCCACGTGGAGCAATACCACGTGGAGAATGCAAACTTCCCCAAAAGTTTTTAGGAGGTAGAATTATGGTTCTGTGGGCAGCTTTTCTGTTTCATTAGAAGGGTTTGTGTGATGACTGTATCAAGTAAATACAGCACAGTAACTCTCTGAAGGGAAGAATGATGCAAATACACTGTAATAGAGATGAAAAAAGGGTGTTCTTCTAAATTATCTGCACATTTGTGACTCAACTAGAACAAATACAGTATAAAATTGAGGAGCTGACAGGATGCTTCCATCAGGTTTTTAAATGCTGTGTGAGATGGAACATGTTTTACAGCATAAAACCAAAATTCTGCTTTTGTTTTGCTTCTTCTGTATGTTTTCTAAAATGGACATGTCACTTTGGCTGTATAATCTTATCATATTTAGATTTGATTTAAATCCTGTCTTTTCTCAGCTGTGCTTGCTAATGGAATCATTCATGCTTTTTATACAGTTGATCTAATAATATTTTCTTCACTGCTCTCTGGCATTATTTTTTACTTTGTAGAAAGCATGGCAAAACTGGCAATATTAATTGAGTCTGCATTTTAATGACATTGATGGTGATTTTTTCGTGCATTTGGATAAGGTGGGGTTTTTTTTAATCTCTTTGTACCATGGTCGTTTCAATATACTGGGGTGTGAGCATGTGAATGACTGATTGATTTGAAGGATTCTCTAATAAGGAACAAGACTTTTCCAATATTACTTTGTTGCTTAACTGCTCTGTTCACGCAGGCCATCAGTAGAATGTCCATGAGATATCTTCATTCTTCTCTCTTTATTTTATAAGCAAAGTACTCCCATGACCTATGAACTTCTCTGTTGGAAGTCCCTGACCCCTCTTCAATACAAGGGAAATGGTGTCTCCCACTGGAAAGCACTAGGAGATGGCAAGTCAGTGACTTTCAGCATTTTCTCATAGGTAGATTTTTCCAGTTTCAAATGAGGATTGGTGAACAGGCTCTTCTCATTTAGTGACAATATGTTTTTTTCTGGATGCACTTAGAACAAATTATGGACTGTAGGAATGACAGTCTCGGCTCCATTTTATATTTACACAGCCCCCACAATGACTTTAGTGATGGTGGCCGAAGAGACAAAAATGTGGCCCTTCAGAGTGAGTTTTCTTCTAATTTTACAGAGGGTCCAAGATGCCAAGTGCTACCTCAGGAGAGTGATGCCCTTTACAGAGACAGCAGATGCAGTTCAGCATTGCTCATTCTGTTGTGCCTCAACTCTGACCACGGAAGCGCGAGCTCTTGGGACAGAAAGTGCTCTGTTTACACTCAGACCTTGGCATTTTTCCTAAGGGTACCAATTATAATGGTGTTTTTTGTGATATGGGCACACATCCATTATGAATTGGCTTGCACTCACCAACTCATTTTGCACAGGCCATGGAACATCCATCAGATGGCAACAATTCCCATTCGTGTGCAATGTTAAGGAAATCTAGATCATTACCAGCAGAATAATGAATTCCATAGAATTGTTCCATTGTGCAATTATATGAAGTACGCTAAGAGAAAGGGCAGTTTCTCAATAAAGTCCTCCTTTTTTTTTTCCTAAACCACAGGAATGATAGATTATTAATAATGATTAATGCTCAGTTACAGTGAATTATAGTGGAGCAGTGCCTGGAAATCCCAGTCTGCTTGGTAAACTCATTTTCTTGCATAATAGGAAACTTACCTTGCATTTAAGAGAACCCAAATAGATGAAAGCAATGGAACCACTCGTTTCATATAATTAAAAGAAAAATTTAATAGATACATACATTCTTAGTTCTGACACTATTGAACTTTTTTTTGATACTGTACAAGCATAATAGGAGAAATACAATTGCAAACATCTTAATTGTTCCCGTATTTTGCTTTCTTCCTGAGAACCAAAGTCTTCTAGAGCTCAGCTGTAGCACTCAGCCTGAATCCCTAAGCAGCATTGGAGTTAAGGCAGAATTGTGCATTGTCTGGACATTTGGAAGATGTTGATAATTGCTCGAGAGAGTATGAATGATCAAAGTGCTTTAGGAAGCAGAGGAAAGTCGAATGAGGTAATATAATATGTTCCATTCCTGTATTTGGGGGTGTACATGGGACTCATATTGAACATGGAGAGTAAGGCACCAGAACAACACTATGGAAGGGCTCATGGTCAGTCAGACACCTTAATATCCTTTGAGATAACTGATCTTTAAGCTGTTGGAAGCCCCCAGAGGCTCATCCAATATTTAGCAACCATCAATTCCCCTAAAGTTTACATCCTAATCCGTATTGTGTTCTGAGAACAGAGTGAAAGGAGGTGAAAAGACATTTTTGTCTCAAGGACGAGACTGCTGGGCCGTTTCCAAGAGGAGATCCTTAGAGAGCATCCCATGGTCCTTTCCTGTGGAAGGTAGCAATGCAGCTCTCCGTTATTCTCTCTGTCTCTCTCTTCCCCCAAGCAATCTGTCAGCGCATTTCTGGTGCCGGGGAGAGGCGTCGTGTCGGAGAGATGTTCCCGTTTGCAAAATGGGAACTTCTATTTGTTGTTCTCAGGAGCTGGTTTCACACGCTGACATCTCCCCGGGAGCACAGCTGAGTCCAACATGTTCCCAACAGCCATCCACCCAAACGCCTCCCACTCAAGCACCCAGACCTTCCTTCCCAGTAAATAAAAAATACAGAGACAGCCTCGAATTGTTCCAAATGTTTCACTGGAATGTCTACCCGTGTTCAGATCTGATAAATGGGTATTTTTCTGCACCAGGAAGTAAGTTTAGTGTGGGAACAGAATGGCTTTTCGAAGAGGAAATACAGTTTCTGGAATAGTTAATGGAAAAGTCTGACTGACTTTCTTTGGTATCAATATATTTAAGTGTTCCTATGTCTAATGAAAATACAATTTTGCAGTTAACTACTCTATGACAGAAAACAAAGTTATCATAAGCTGCTGATTCTACTGTGTTGTATGAAATAACGTGTTTTTCAAGGTCTCAAAAAGGTCCCAAAATATCTACTTCCTAAAGCAGGAAACTGAGCAATGTACACTTTAGGCAAGGAGATATTGCTGCGTTATTTAAAACACCACCATTCACTACAACAGCAGCTCTCAATATAACCCAGTGTGATTCCATTCATATTGCTGGACGTCCTGTCTAATCATGGCTATAGCTGTGACCACTGTAATTCTGTCTTTGACCTTACCCATGTCCTGTAGTAGACATGACCTCAGTAGGCCTTAACTTATGGATTACAACACAAAATCCTTTTGAATAATGATTCCTAGGAAAAGAGTTGGAAAAAAATTCCACATTTCTGCCAGAAGTCCCCAGTACAGTTCCACACCTGAATGAGACTTCAGTTGCCATGAGTTATCCCAGTGTGGCCAATGTGTTTTTTCTTGCAGACTCAGAACTGGAATAAGACATCCCGGCTTGAAAGGCAAGTTCCCCATCTCTGGTTCCCTCACTGACAACATTTTGGGGTATGCCACCCTGTGGTTTCCCCTCTTGGGCTCCTTCCAGCCATTGCACATGAAATCTCCCCTTTTGGAGAGTGGCACCATGAGCAAGGACTACCAATGTGCACCTGTGTTGGTACTTCTCTAGGAAATGGTATGTGGAACAAGCTTTCCCCTTTTCTGACTCATAAATGCCTTGGGTCAGAGCTTTTATCCATAGATACTTACATGCCACTTTGTCAAGGACAATCTGTGGTAGAAAGCACAGAATGATCCAAGCCTCTGTGGCCTGGGATGTAGCAGTGAGAGTTTAGCTTAGCTTTGGAAGATTTAAGGTAAAAAGTCTGTGGGAGAATGCAAATTGAAGCACTGAAACTCAGCATTGCCCATCCTGGGGTGGGTGACCCAAAACAGTGCCTCCTGGAGGGCAGGGGGTTGTGCTTTGGGGTTTGGGTCCAGAGCCAGCCAGCAGGCTGCTACTGGTGTGGTGATGAAGGACTAATGATTTTTGTTCCTTTGGGTGACCGCAGCTCGTGACGTGACAATGTAAGATGTGCAAATCTCTTCTATTCCCCACCAATGTCCTGGAAGGAGCACAGAAATTGGGTGTTCTGGGCTGCTTGCTCACTGCGTTGCTGAGGTTTGATATCTTCTGGTCATTAGGCTTTGTGAGACACCTGGACAAAGGTTGTTAGTGGCTCTACTTCTTACTTTTTGATTTTTTGAAAACATGAGTTTTACAGAAGGGGGTAAGGAAAGGAAAATCTCTTTTTTTTCCCATTAAATATTTGTGCATCAAGACTGCTCTGATTAATAAACAAGTGGCTTCAAAGATTTTAGAGATGCTTAATATCCCAGTACCTTGCCCAGGATCCTTGTTTGGGATTCCACAGGCTCTTCTGCACTGAGATCAGTGGGGATTTGGGGAGAAATTTTAGTCCTTATACAAAGCAAACACTGACTTTGGTGTTAGTCTATAAATATCTAATGGGAGCAAACAACTCTGTATTTTCCTCTGTGCTTAATACCTGTGTTCTGCACCCTCAGGCAACTGAAATTACATGCTTTTGTTGTCATATGTGTAACGTGCAACATGCATTTCCTTTTTTATCAGTCAGACCTGCCATCGGGAAAGAAATAGAGGGAGTTTGAAACACAACCAGGATAGATATTGTCATTTTGTAATCTTTGGAGCACAGGTGGAGATACCTGTTTGTGCAAGAATAGGTGGTAATGTTCTGTTTCTTGCAGAAGTCTTACAAATGAAAAACAAGCAAAGGAGTCACTGGTTATCCACAGGGTAATTCTCCTCTGGAAGTGTGCAGTCAATTCCCATTTAGGCTAATTACACTTATGGAGCCCTTTCCTATAACTAATGAACAATAGGCATAACCTGTTATTACATAACCATGGGCCAGCACATTAATACACTGTCGAATTGCACTACCCTGTGAAAATGCTTCCTCCACAAAATTCACTGGAGATTTTTAGTGACATTTGCTGTAATTACCAGTAGCATGGTTTCTAATTAATTTAATTTTTTTTCTACCTATACTGGGCATATAAGAGTGTTTTAAGAGATTGAATAAATAAATTTTTAATTATAAAATGATGATATATCATAAATAATTTATGATAACCAACAATATGTAATACATGTTTAGGTATGAATCCATTAGGAAGATGAACTAACATATATATCAGTCCTAAAATAATGTCCTAATTTGTTCTGTGTTTATGAACAGGGAAATCCATGTTTGAAGGAATTAAAGGTTTATAAAAGCCTTGGATTGGCAGCGGGTAAAGCAGCGAGCACGCTTGGCACTTAGGAATTCTGTTGTCATTTATGGCAGAGAAGACCCTTTTTTGTTCTTTATTGGTTTCAGCAGTTTGTGATATCATGCCACCAGAATGGTACAGATATAGATACCTCCAGGGAGGGAGCAGCAAGATGCACACAGTCCTCATTGGCAAAACCTCTGGTTATGATTAATATTAAAAAAAAAAAAAATTCCTTTGGTAATCTGTCAGGTAGTTTTGAGGAATTTTGTCAATTATTTTCCTATTAGCGATAGCAGACTTCTGAAATCTCCATGGCAAGCTCCAGGCACTCCCCAGTCTCGTGGCAGGACTCAAAGAGGCTGCAATCAACGTCACAGTCACAGTTGCAGTCGTTGTTGCCGTGGTCTTCATCGGAGGTCTGGTAATATCTATTGGATGGACAACAGGTATCTGTCAGCCAATGTTCACAGGTATCAGGCAGCATTATAAGAAAGTCCCAAAACTGGCAGAACAAGCAGGCCAGGATAAGTGTTGCGCATTCATCTAAGAGAAAGGAAAAGCAGGGAGAGGTAAGAACAAGGGTGAGGTGGGATTACCCAGGTTTAGGCCAGTGTGGCTACACAGACATGAGAGGGTGGGCTAAGAATACATTGATGTTAACTGCTTACATAGAGACGAGTGAAAAGTTTATTTTCTGTTTTGTTTGCTCTGGAAAAACAACAGCTGCATGAGAATAATTTGAATGGAAATACTCTGTGGCAGTGAAATCCAGAAAAACAAGCCCTTTAAACCAAGTTTTATCTTCTCATGCTGGGACAGCAAGGAGGCTGGAGAAGCACAAGAAGCTGGGAGGGGACACAGCCAGGACAGCTGACCCTAACTGGCCAGAGGGACATTCCAGACCATATGGCATCAATATGAATTAGGGAGAAAGCAAGGAGGAGGTTTTGCTTGAGAACTGACTGGGGATCATTTGGTGAGTGGTGAGCAATTGCAATGTGTATCCCTTGTTTTGTGTATTCTATTTTATCACTATTATTATTATTCCTATTTTCTTCCTTTTCTGTCCTATTAAACTGTATTTATCTCAACCCATGAGTTTTCTTCCTTTTACCTTTCTGAGTCCCCCATTCTGCAGTGGCTCAGGGAGGGAGGGGTTGCATGGAGCTGAGTTGCTGCCCAGGATTAAACCACGACACCAGCACAGGTGATGCTGGAGTTTATTTTCACAAGAGTTTGCACTAAAAGTGTTTAATGCCTACCAAGGACAGGGAGGGAGAGCAGGTCTGGAGAAGAGCATTCAGAGAGGGCAGTGTGCTGCTCGAGTCTCAGCTCAGGGTCCTGCCAACTACCCACTCAGTGAGGTTCTCACCTTTCTGTTCACAAATGTCAATTTTTCAAAGGAGTCAAAAGTTTGGAAAACAGGGAGCCAGTGAATAGTCCTGAAAACTTGGTCACCATGACTAAAACTCTGTGCTATGTTTGTGCCCTACAAAAATCAACTAATTAACTTCCCACCCCTCAGCCTCCAGCATCTGGGGAGGCTGCTCGGGTGCAGCAGGTGTGAGATTCCAACTGTGTGAATCCAGTTGGAGCACAGACCCAGACCTTTCCTTTTTTTTTATTTTTTTCCCCTTCTTGTTTTTGGAAAGGAAAAATGCCTTCAACAATATGAATGTCTTTTCATTGGTTCTTTCAGGAAAGCATATGGTTATAACCACATTTCTTGCCCTAGGATGACTAACTGTGAACTCATTCAACTGCATTGGTTCTGTTGTGGCATTTTCTATCTCACGTAACATTAAGATCACTGCCAGGAAGTTTCCAGAATTATGAGGTTTTTTGGTTTGTTTTTTTTTTTTTAAGAAAGCTTTCTTGATGAAAAACAAAATTAAAAAAAAATCATTCCATCTTCTTTATTAAAAAAAAAGGCAGTTAAAGCAGGTAGCTAGAATAAATAGCATATGATTGAACTTCTTTCTAAGTGGCATATCATCACCAATGTTATCAATTTTAATACTTATTTAAATATGTCGAGATCTATTTAGGTTCAGACAAGCACAACTAACTTCTAAGTCAATTCTTTCGAACAAGAATGACTAGATTTCAGTGATACTTAGTAAATTCGTGCTTATAGTTTTTCTAACTAAATGAACTGAAATAATTATAAAATTGAAACATTTAATAAGGTGACACCACTGCATTTAATTGTATGAAATTTACACACTAGAAAATGTAATCATTTTATCCAGTAGTCCTTGGTGTAATTAAGACTATTCTTTTTAGATCGCTTATGTTTTTGAGATTTGCTTCCTATACATAGATGTGAGAGACAGAATTCAAAATTATGTCTTAATTAAGGATTTGGCATTTTTTTTTTCTCCCTCTCCAAAGATCCATTTTTTTAATAACAGGTTTTTTTTCCCTGAATGTGTTAACCATAATGGTGCTTATGTAATCTGGAGAGAATAGATATGATTCTTAGGGCTTCATCCGGGAAAGAGAGCACACAAAAAGCACAGATTTTAATAATAAAGTAATGTTTCAGCACCGGCTCTGTGATGTGCAGTAAAGATGCTTTTAAATTCCCATCAGAGCACACACCATGAACTGTGATAATGGATGTAACACATTTCAAAAAATCTGCATGTGTGAGGCTTTTTGGTCCTGTTTTAAGTGGGGTAATGTATATAAATAATAGATATTAGCAATTAGACATCCATTCCTATGCATTCATTTATATATTTGAAAATAAATTAGCCACAAACTGCATAAAAGAAGATGCAATCTCTTGTTTTCCCCTCTGTTTTCCCTGCTGTTTGCCAAACGGCATTACTGCATTTATCTCAGTGAGAACAATGACCTCAGCTCTTGTTTTCTACATTAGCAGATTAATTAGCACAAAAGAAGAATTTATAATCATTTTTCTAGCATGCCTCATCTCTAAGCTTTCCTGCTCTTGTTTGGTGGCATCTGCTCTGAACAGCCTTGATCCAAAGTTTGCTGGAGCCTCGCTGGTCATCCTTGGTGAGACCTACGAGTTTTGGGTTTGCTTTTGTCTGAGCACAGAGAACAAAATAATCACCAATTTCCTCATCTCTTGCTCTGCCTTCAGAGCTTCTCCAAGCACCAGCAAACAGGATTTGGCCTCGTGTGTGTGGAATAAGCAGTAAATTGTCAGAGTGGAGTGAGCTGAGTATGCAGTGACAACTACAAATCTGGCTTCCTTTGGTTTTCTTGGCTTCTATCCAGCCCTTAACATTATTAATTAAGCACAGATTGGGGTTTTTTTTTTGTTGTTAATTTCCTTCACATTTAGCTTTTTTAAGGAGTATGAAATCTGTTATTTGCATCACATGGTACACACCTGTGTTCCAGTAGTTGTTGAAATAGTCCTCAAACACAAATAGGGAGTGTCTGGACAAGAGGACAAGTCCTCTAAATAAAATATATACTTCAGATCCTTCCTTGAAATTAAGTGTATTCCAATAGATGTATCAGAGACATCCCTTTTATAGGGATCAGTGACACAATCGAGATGTTAATGATTCCTGCAGAACATGGCACTTTATTGTGTTGATCTGTATTTAGAAATGCTTAATTTAGGAGTTGTTAGATGATATGCACGATAGATGCCAGCTCCATTGGATATAACACACTAATCCATTATAGCAAAAGGCACTCAAAAGAAACTTCTAAAATACTTCACAGAGCCTTTTTTCAACATCCACTGGAATAACCAGGAATAGCATTTATCTGACACTGACACTGGTGCCTCCATGCAAACACTCATTACTAAAGTACAAATTCTCTGAGGCACAATAGGCTCTAAGCTCCTCTTCTGTGACTTTAATATCACTGACAATTTAAGATCATCTTCCAGAAATTCTCATCTATCACACAAATGTCTGCAGGGCAACTTAACATTGCTTTTGGCGATGTTCTTGAACCTCCTGTTCAACATTTAATTTCGAGTTGGTTATACATAGTTCTTTTGCAGTGGGCATTATTTAGAAATCAGCTCAAATGTGATCTGTTTTATAAAACATACCGTCACTGTCTCTCTGATGTACTGATGCATCATCTTCAATGTACGTGAATTCTCTGCATTTCTCCAGGGAAGCCATGGATGATCTGCTTGCATCTGACAATTTCTTCTCATTTTTGGTACCCTTTGATGAAGCGTCTGTGATGCTGAATTCTGTGACAGAACTCATAACAATACCTTTCATAGGCTTTTCATCTGTGTGTTTTTCATTTGTAAGCTGGTTATCTGGTGGGATTAGGAAAAAAAAGAGACTGTGATACCAAGGCAGAGATCTGAAAGAATAACATATGCAGAATTTTCAAACCTACAGTTGTTTACTTCCAAGGCCTAACCCTTCCTACCTAATGATTTCAGTCTCTTTACAGAGGTTTATTAATAGTAAAGGTATTTGTGAACTTGCCTTCTAAGGCTTTCTCTTAAACCCAGAGGACTTAGAGGCTAAGTAATAATTCACTTCCAGTGGGTGGGATCAGGTCTGGAAAGAAAACAGAACTATTGGCTCAGGTGACATCTATTTGAGTTTTTTATCCGAACTTCAATTTGTGACATAAAAGAAGGCAAAACAATTATCTTGTTATTTTTCAGCTGCAACTTTTTTCCCTAAATAAACAGCCAACGATGTGCACGTAGGTGGTACCTGGATGCAGATGTGCCAGCTCACTGTGGCTCATAATCTTGTAGCAAAGAAAGCCAGATGGTCTTTGTTTAGCATCCAGATTCCTTATTTCATAACTTCATCCCCACTTGCGTTGTTGGCCTGGAAGTCAACTAGGAGATGGGATACTTCACATGCTGTCAGCGTGCCAGAGAGGCAGCTCAAAAAACAGAGGGAGAGCTTAATTTTAAGCCCCAACTAGGGGAAAGGTTAAGAAGAGTTCTGAGTTCAATTTATTCCTGAAGAACTTCTCAGGCACAGATAAACACGGGTTGATATATAGTTTCACTCACTCTCTGAAGTGATCAAGAGGCCAAGGAACACAGTCATTCTCTCCATGGCGGGGATGATAAAACCTCATCAGTTCTTATCTGCAGCTGATTAACTCCTGCACCTCACATCAAGCACAGCCTCACTTTTTATCTTACTTAAATCTTGTGATATGCTTGCTCTTGAGCTACATGCAGAAAATCAATCTTTACAAACACCTCAGTTTTGCAAATGCTACTTTCTGAGAGGATCACTAAGTAAAAGCTCTAAAGTGGTTTGTTTGCACTCGGCTGCAAGGAGCCTGAAGAGAGACCCTGCACATCTCTTGGGTTTCAGGTACCTTTGACATCTGACATATATTAAAGAGAAGCCAAGGAAAGGCTGACAGAGAGAGAAACCTTGATGAGACTGTAGTCGTTCCCCCAGTATCCTTGCAGCTGAGAGGAGGAAATGTGGATGGGATGGGTGGATTGCAGGGTAAGTGAAAAAACAGGGGAGCCATAAGGCTTGAAGAGGGGGTAAGCAAGGATTTGAGGGCTAAGTGGTATCACTGGTGCAAACCCAGCGAAGGCCACTGAAGTGGTGAGGGGTCTGGAAGACCTTCTGTGTGAGCAGAGGCTGAGGTAGCAGGGCTTGGTTGGCCCAGAGGAGAAGGCAAAGAACGGTGCTGGGTGCTGTGTTCTTTCCAGAGCCAGGGTAATGGAGTAGCCACACCCCAACTCCTCCAGCAGTGCACAGAGGCAAAAAGAGGAGAGGGCACTGTCAGAAGCTGCAGCAAGGGCAGCTGGAACTGCCTAGGGAATGAATTCCTCACCCTGGGAGGTGTAAAGCACCAGAGCAAACCCCAGCCAGGCTGTGGTCGTGTGAAGAGCTCAGCTGGGCATGGACCCCAGCAACCTGCTCTTACTGCGGGTTTCTGACAGAGGCCAAACAACAAGACTCTAGAAGTCCTTTCCAAGCTAATCTTTCTATAATTTCTCTCAATTTTCTTACAGGATGAGCAACCAATTCATTTAAACTTCTGCTTGTAGTCGGGTTTCATGCCATTTTAGATCATTTTTGCTTGGTGAAATATGTAGTAGCGGAAAAGCTGGGTAGAGATTAGTAGACTAAGACCTTGGAATGAGGTAAGCATAAAAACAAGGCTATCATTTTCACTTTAAATCGCTGCTTTAAAATTGTGTGGCAGAGGTATTGTCCTGATTTTAAAGTCTTAATGACGACAAAGTCTACTGTGATGGAAATGTGGAGTTTCCCTGTCCTGGAGAGTTTACAGGTTGGCCTTGGGCAGGGAGCAAGCGATGGGATGGAGGCAGTAAGAGAGCAGTGGCACAGAGAGGAGTCTCAGAAACCTCAAACTGTCAGGTTTTGTGAGCATTATGATGAAGGAAAGCCACAGGTGCCACAGGAGAGGCAGTGGCTCTGCTAGGTGGGACCCAGCAGTGAAAAGCACAGTAGTTCTCCCCTGAGGTTGTATCCTTGGTCATAGGAAATCAGCATCCTGGGCTATGCATGTCTGGGTTTGCCCCTCTGTGATGATTTGTTGATGGTTTTTCCCCAGAGTAAGCAAATACAGCTTTTTTTTCCCCTCTCTGACATTTGGCCAGCCTCTTCAATCCACAATGTGAAAACTCATGTATTTTGGATGTCCTTGTACAGTAATGACTGTTTTCCAGTGTTTATAGATCAATGACATTCCACAAGTTTGCCTGCACTTCATTCAATAACAAACCACCTCCAGGAAAAGTTGTACTACTTGAAGCAGCAGAGCTCAGGAGGGAGGGATGTCCCACTTATGCATTGAATTTATTGCATAATAATTGATTTGTGAGTCCAAAAGACAGAAGCCCCACCTGTTATTCAGGTGCCAGTATTACAAATGGATCCTGTTTGTCCACACTGAGAGCTACAACCAGGCTGGGCCTTTGGATACACATGGATCAGATCAAAAAGCTTAGGCAAGAATAACTATTACTTTCTCCTTTTAAAATCTGCCCCAAAATCTAAATTAGACACGTTTTAATTCACGATATATCTGTTGAGTTCCCCAATTCTGCAACAATACAATGGCCCACGGAATGCATTTAAACATTCAAGAGAGAGACTGAAAAAAAGTCTGACAGAAGTAATCAGTAAATGCCAGACTAACATTTACTGTATCCACCGACTTCTACTATTCATACTTTGAGTCAATTTTTATTCTTGAAGTGCTGTTGAAGAGAAATCAAAACCAGAAATAGAAAGGCATAGACATAACCTGAATTTTTCAATACAGCACCATCAAACAAAAGGGTAACAAAAGCTGTCACTCAGGGACTCTTCTGTTTGTTAAAGCATACTACATCTTGGAAAATACAGTACATTTTAGTGTCAGACTCTTAGTTTGAAAAGCTACCTTTCAATAATGTTATACTTGTCTTGTACAGCTAGATCAAGTCTTCATGCAATCACTGTAACAAGCAACTTGCTATGACAAGCGAGATCCTTGCTTCCAGAAAACACTGCGGGAGAGGCTAAAGCAGTGTACAATTATAGGTCTCCATTTCATTTTTATGCAATTACCTTCAGTTCAGCTGTGGGTCCATCTACATTATGTCTTTTATCAATTTAATGTTTGCACAAAGTGTCTGAAGAAATAAAGATTGTGCTAGACCAGCAGAAAAAAAAAAAAGGTGGTTAGCACTTTTTTTTTTCTATTATAGTTCGTTACTGGATGGAGCAGTAGTAGGTTGAGAGTTTGGAACAAATAGATGTAGCCAAATAGGCTTTAAAAATATATTACATACCACTGATACTATTTATGATTACTATTAAATGAGAATATAAAAAAAAACCTAAATTACAATTAGAGATGGGAAGAGGGTCAAAGTTTGCAACTCTCTTTTAAGAGCCTGCATTCAGCTTCTGATGTCCACATATGTCTGTGTTTTTAACATATAGAAATCAACCACTGAAGTGAACTTAAAGGGAAAAATAAGTGTATCATGATGAAGAAATCTCAGATTATTCAGTGTTAGACTGTTAGGCAGAGGCTGCTAAAGGTACACCCCCACAATGTGCCATATTTAAATAGTATGAAGTAGCAACTTTCTTCCTCACATGGGGAAGCTGGGACTCGCCTTGGCTGTTGCAGTAGAAGACTGGGATCGTTCACCCGTGTTTGTATTAAAGATAGTCTCAATACTCACATGGAATTTCTTTTTTCTTTTTGGAGTTGGGTGATTCAGATGGCTGACTACAGTGTCTAAATTCATGAAAGCACAAAGTAAATCACTTACTTTCTGCTGATGCCAGCCCCAGATCCCTCTGGTTAATAGGGAGGAGCAGTGATACCAAGACTGGCATTTGCAGTATGTCCCCTGACCTCTGTTTCTCTTCATTTGCTTTAGGCACAAGCCAGCATCTTGCAGCCCTGAAGAGCAGGAGTCTGCAGTTTCCCTGCATGGTTCTGAAATTAGATTTAATATAGAGGCATTCAAGGGCTCTAAGTCTATTTTTGATAAAGGGCAGAGGATTTAAGAGGAGCTCTGTTCTGCTGGATAGGGACTGCAGCAATGAAGGTAATCCAAAGCAGCTCCTGGAGCAACTCTTTAGGGGGAGATGCCACTGAAAGAGGAGGAGAATTGATCTCTGATCCTCCTAGGGCTCACCCACCTCTTACAAGCAAAGGAAAAGAGAGCCTGTGGCTCTGCTCGACATTTGTTCCAATCCATCCTGGCAATGGCCCTTTGCCTCACACCCCTGTGACAAGGAATCCCAGGGGTTAATGCTAAACTGTGTGGAATAATGTAGCAGTTTAGGACCTGTAACTTTTTAATTTTCCCCTGAGGCATCTTGGTGTATCAGTGCAGCGAAAGCACCAAAGGAACGCCTGGCTGCTCCCCCTGCCATTTGTTATCCCTTGCACTGCTGTCACTACCTGTCTGTTTAATGTATCACATGCTCATCACTGAGAGAGCTGTGTGCCATGTCCATTCAGTCCTGAGATGACACAGGCAGAGCCACGTCAGACCTGATGGATGATAACTTGTACGTATAAAGGCTTGATCTGAACTCACTTGGTTTGAAAGGACTCATAGAACAATGAAACCGAAACCTCAGGGTTTGATGGCAATGCTTCAAAAAAGCAAAAGTAAAAAGAAAAACAAAACACTTTTTCTTGCTAGTTTAAAGGATATAATTTTCTGCCAGGGAGGGAGTATCTGCATGCATGGGGCAGCAGCTTACCTGGATGGTCCTCACTGCTTGGCGTCACCCCAGGTAGGGCCAGTAGAGGAAGGGAGCTGGTGCGACGGTCTTGACGGAGGAAAAAAAACAAAATTGAAGAAGGATAAATGTCAAATAAATGTGGTTTGGCACAGCTATCACCCTCAGCCACTTAGTGACAGTCATTGACTTCAGGAGTTGTTCCTCTGAGGTCAAACAGAAGCAAGTGCGCTTCCCTGCAGAGGGAGGTTACATGGGATGGTGCCGTTTGTGTTACCCTCTGTCTCACAGCTGGAAAGGGAACAAAAATTAAAAACAAGTTGCTAAGAGAGAAAGTTTCACCCAAGAAGAGGTGAAGAGGATCACCAGCAAACACAACAATTCGGGCAGGTACAGAAAATTTGAGAGCTGGGAGGTCTGAGATGAAATGTGGGGCATCATCCCTGCCCAAACACCCCAGAAACCTTAGATGAGGTTCCTAAATCATCAGCAAAGGAGGAGAGAGGAAATTTAGGCCCAAACTCCAACCTTCATGGCTTGGCAGTCTTGGTGGACAAGATGCCCAAGGTCCCTGTGGTGGCAAGCCCAGGTCCCCACAGGGAGCAATGCTGAGCTCCTCCGCTGCCCCTGCCAGGCCATTCACTCCATGCCTAGGGCCTGGAGGCTTAAATCTTCTTTCCTCCTCTCTCCAAGAGTCATGGAGGGCAAAGCAGGAGGGGGTGTGGGACTATCCCAGCAGTGAGTGCAGCAGATGGAGCAGAATCCATGGGAACTGCTGTGGCCCACATGGGAGAGGCCTGAGCGAGCGCGGGCGCCAGGCCCCATCAGAAGGGAGCTGCTCTAGACCAATATATCACAAGGCCTTTCAGAGATTCGTGCCCATTACATTTTGCTGAGCTCAGGCATAAGGATGCAGGGGATTTAGAGACTGTTTATTTTTGTCGTAAGGAAACAGGAAATAGTACACAAGGCTATAAATATATCCCAGGCTTCAGATGACATCATGAACTCGTGCGAGTGCTTCACTACTGATTTATGATGATGGACTGGTAATTCACAGGAGCTTTGGGTTTACTTTATTTTGCTGTTGCAGTAACAAAGCTAATGGTGCAATCCCAGGAGGGGGTATTTTATCAATAGTGAATTTTTGACCTCATTGCATACGTTTTAACTTCATGAATTAGTGACCCAGCTAACTGTAAAGCCTTCTATAGGCTTATTATAAATCTATCACAGGACTGGCAAAAACTTTTGGCCTGGATCCTAAGCTCTGACAGGCATGTGTTGATGGACTGCATAGCAAGCACTTCCACTAATATTTCTCACTAATTATACCATATATTAAGAAAAAATGAATGAAGCCAATGTTTATATGCCGCTTTAACTGCTTTTCATATAAGAAAGCAACACAATCCCTAATAAATTTTCACCTTCAACATTTCTATTCATTATAATTTTTACCATGATGAATGAAGTTAGAACTGGAGAGGGAGGGGGTTCATCTTGAAATCTGTTCAGTGAATGACTGAATTTACTTCCCTTCCCCAACTTGTGTCGAGGAAGGAGGGAACAGATGGACACAGGAAGAAGAGGGAGGCGAGTGCGGAACGAAGGAGATGGGTGAGGAACAGATGGAGTCAGGAGAAAGTGAAGAGGAGAGTCAGCGAGGATGGTAGAAAAGTTTTCCACTTGACCTTGAGTTGAAATGAAGATCTGCATGCAGCATGGGGCAGCTAGAGTTTTGGGATGCATCCTTTTTTCTCTCTGTGGCACTTACTCTGTAAGGTCTTGTGGGCCATCCCAGCAGCTCAGTCCATCCCAGGGGCACTGCAGAGCCAGGACTTGGATTTTCACAAGGGGTCACCTGCTGCAGAAGGGCATCTGAGCTGTGTTCAAGTCCCATAATGGTAATGGCAGGGGAGAATTATGTGCCAACACAGGAACAAAAATGGGTTGGGATGTTGTAATTCTCCCAGGCATCCCAGCCAAGCCAGAAATTGGAGTTTATAATTTTGAAGACTTGTACTAGACCCAGTTAGGATCCAATGGCCAAAATGCTCAGAATAATTTATGATTTTACCTGCTTAAAGCAAGACATTTGAGATGTCCTGATTTTCAGAATATGCTGAGCATCTGTGTTTTGAGGTGTATTGAATTATATATCCCAAATCACCAGTAAATCCTGGAAAATCTTGATTGTATTCTTAATTCTGTTAAATTGCCTGCATATACTCCGTTGGTTCTGGCTTTGCTAGCTGAAGAATGGAAGAGGTGAAAGCTAAATATTGGCCATGTGTGTCATTCCCTTTGAAGAAAATGGGAGCCATGTGCACTCACCTAACAGCAATGTTTGGCCCCAACTATGATTTCACAGCTGGGCCCTAACTTCAGGAATGCCAAAGCACTAAATGACTCAATTGGAGTAATCTGATCAATGCTGTATTTTCACTGTGGATTTAAATTGCACACACAGCAAGAGCAGAGTTGGTTTTCTTCTCTCTCAAAATCACTTTTCTCTGCAGATTTGATAGCATAAATATGAAGTACTGCTCTCATCACACGAATAAGTGAAATGGCAGAAAACGTATGTCAAATAAAATGCACAACATTACGTCCTTTTTACTTTTTGGAGACTGTTTAAGAAAACGGCTTCATTAATTTTGACTGAATAAAAGGTTCCTTTAAGAGATTTCAATAGGTGACATGAAAAATGTTAATACGAATGATCAAGACAATGGAGGTTAAAACTGTTTTGAAAATATGTTTCTTTTATAGATCTCGACTGTTGGAAGAGTTACAGAATAAATATACGGTAGTGCTGACATTCAGTGCTGTTTCATCTTAGCAAAGAGTTTTTAATAAAGAAAATTCTTTTCAAGGAATGCTTTCTGCAGCCAGTCTTCAAAAAGAGGTTTTCCCCCCTCCTAGTTTAATAAAATTAAAGTAATTTATGTCATATTGATATGTCGATATGTTTTTCAATAAACTTTTTCACAGAGATTTTTTTTAAATTCTCTTCACTTTAAAAATTATAATTATATGTCTTCCTCCCACTTTGAAAATGGCACAAGGTGCTCATTTGCAGAGCTCTACTGTTCAAATCTTCACTGAGAATAGAAATGTCATGACTCAGTTAACAATGCTTTATTATTCACATTGATCTTTTTTTATAGTGTTCTTTATCTCAAAAACATTGTAAATCAGATATCTTCCTCCCACTCTTTTGTTCTTTTGCAAATTTTTATTATTCTTGTTTAAAAAAGCAATGGAGTGTCAAGAGTCAGTGTATATTGTTTATGTTCTTTTTTGCTTTAAAATTACTTTTAACTATAAAAAGTAAGATGTATAGCAGGAAAAAAAGCCGGATTTAAGGATGCTTAAAAAAGAATTGAAGGGTTCAGTGTGAATTTTATGCTGTTCTCTTACACCTTGCAATTGTAACAACTTTGCAAGAAGAGGGACCAAACACTTTATGAAAAGGTTTTTATGTGCTAAGTCCAAAGTCCCTGTTGCATCAGACATCATCATCTGTGTTAAAGGCTGGACGTAATTCATGCCCTGAATGACCACAACAGCAAAATCCACAGTGGATTTTTGTTCACTGGGTGTTTTTCAGGACGTGCCCAGAGCCCTCCCTGTCCATTCATCTAGTCCACAGCTTGGCGTGAGGTCCTCAGGAGCCCCAGCCTGATAAGCACCAAGATAAATCACTGAATTTTCACAGGAACCTCACGGCTTTGGTATCAAGTGTTAACTGCAGCAGAAACACAACCTCAGCTGCCAACAGGCAAGGCAATCCCTGAAACCCAAGGGGCTGGATGTGGGATACAGCTGTGCATCCTTCAGGAGAGCCTTATCGGAGCCCCCAGGCCTTGTTTGTAGATTGGAGCTCCCAAATTCTCCTTCAGCCACTGTTTTTTTTCCCCATCACATTTTTCTTCAGGTCCGTATTTCTGTCCTGGCGGTGGTGCCTTTATGAAATGGCTTCCATGAGATAAATCTCTTGCAGGAATTGGAGTTAGTCGAGAGAGCAGCAGGATCTTGTGGTATTTCACATGCTTTTTGATGTTAGGTCATTTTTTTAAACTTTTGCCTGTTTTGAATTTTATGATCACAGCTTCATGGCATCCTGTTGTTATTCCAGCAGGTCTTGAAAGAGAATCATCCTCTCTGGGAGTCACTGAGATGGAGTGGCTGTACGTGAAGTTGTATTTAAGCCCCAGACTGGATTTTTTGCTCTTAGGGAATTATAGAGTGGTGGGTTGGAAGGGACTGAAAGACCATCTAGTTCCAACCACCCACCATGGGCAGGGACACTTTCCAAGAGACAAGGTTGCTCCAAGCCCTGTGGAACCTGGCCTTGAACACTCCAGGGATGGGGAGGACCTCGTAGGTGTGTGGTGGCCCTATGATATGAAATAGCCCTAAGAAGTGTTGCAAAGAAAGCAAAAGTCTGCTTTCCAAGTTCTTTTGTTTCTTTCTTTTTGTTTAAGACTGCACTCTGCTGATATTTTCTAAAAGGGATAATTAAGAAAACTCAGAACAAGTAAGTCACAAACAACCTGAACTGAAAACACACAGCCCTGTCCTTCCCCCTCCAAGTGGAGGGCTTAGCAAGGTTCGTTTTCATTCACTTCAGAAGGCCAGCCTAGTCACCATATGGCTGTACCAGTCCCTGTCCTCTCCCCTGGGCTGGGGTTTGGGATGCATGGCACCACACAGAGCCCCTGAGGCCACCCTCTGATGGGGCTGCCTGCACACCCCACACCAGGTCCTGGGGCAGGTCCAGCCCAGTGCTCATGGGCAGCTGCTTGTTGTTTTGCAGGGTTAACTCAAACCTCTCATATTCTCTTTCTTCCTCACTGCACAGGGTGAAACTGGAGGTTTTGATATGTTGTCTCATCTGAATTGACTTGGTTGTTTTCAAAGCAAAGAAAAAACAAACATTACTGTTGTTGTTGTTGTTGTTGTTGTTGTTGTTGCCTCGATTTCACTGCTGCATTAATTCACTCTTCCTTCCTCTCATGGTTAATGACTCACCCCACAATGAGGTTAAGGTTGTCTGCCAATATGATCAAGTTTCAGAAACAAAATCCTAACCAGAGCAGAGTAGCCAGAAGTGGACGGGACTTTATTTAATACACTGACACAATAACTAAAGGTAGGTCTCACCCATGGACATCCTTGTGTGATTGTTCACTCTTTAGCTGGGGAAATTTATAGATAATGTAAAACAGAAAATGCTGAGTTTATTACAAAAGAATTTTTTTCCATGTAAAACTCTGTGTCATTAAATTTGGAAAGCACTTAAAATTCTCAGTTTTATTTTTGGTAAGCACTATATATTGAAAAGTGAAAATATCAGAGGGATCTCTAGGCAGAATTTGTGAACTTTCCAATGAAAAGACAGCACAGTGTCTTCCTTTCGTGTCCCAAGGTCCTTGACAACTGTGCTGCTCTCTGAATGGCACTGAAGTTATGTGCCAAGAGTTTATTCCCAAAGCAGGCATTACACACAGTTATGGTCACAGAGATATCCTTGCACAGCATTAATGCCAGAGAAGCTCCAAGACTGTCAGCATTTTCATTTGGTGGGGGGAAACACCAACATACCCACATATATTAACACCATCAAACCCATATATATTCTTAAAATACATCCAAACACTTTAAACACTGTGAAAATAGAGCTGCAAATCACAGAAGATGCAACATTTCTCACAGATAGTCCTCAGAGCTGTACTGGTGGTAAATTGACACATGATAATATATGACTACAACCCTGCATGCCTTCTAATATAGTATAAAATCTTTTCTTTGGTTTGAACCCAATGGTGAGTGGCAATCTGCAAGAGTCTTATGTCTTCTATGAGACTCTCCTAGCAAAGGCTTCCATTTGTTTCTCTCTTGCCTGCATGCTGTGCTGGAACACAACTGGGAGCTGGACTTGCACACTGTAATAAACATTATTAATCTTATTGCCATCTGAGCACCTCCCCAGGTGTTGCAGAACAGCCTGTGCTGCACCATGCTGGAAAACCATTTATTTATCTTCACAAGAGCTTGATCCTGTATCACCAGATGTCAAAGAAAACAATTCCGGGGAGGTCAGATCAGGCTCCAAACCAGTCTCCAATGTGATGGCCTTCTCTGGGTTTCCTTCTCTCTTTTCCTCACAAAAAGCCATAGACAAAGCAATTAGCAATATCTGAAGCAGAAGATATATATCATGCTGTGCATCTTTTCACAAATCCCTTTTTCCCCTGTACCAAAGATGCAGAACATCTATTCTAGGGGCAGACAGATGACATCCACTGTTACTTATGTATGTAATAAGTACTCTTAAAACAGTGTAGTCTTGCCGGCTCTGGCAAAGGCAAACATGGTAAGTGTTCTGCTCACAGCATTAAACACACTTCTCTCACTGTGCAGTGGAAGAATGTGTTTAAACTCGCAGTCTATCACTATTCCTGGATAGTGTAGGAGAGTCAGGAACACTCAAGATGTCTTTTCCTGTGTATATTAACTTGTTCTGAAGAAAATAGTGTTCTTAGAAAACACGAATTTTTATGGCAGAAGAAAGTTTCCTTCATGATTGTGCTACAAAGGTTTCTGAACAGCTGCTTGTTCCTTTGGGTGCATGAAATATGAGGTTCAGCCTGCTCAGAAGTGCAAACACGTAATTCCTTCTCACTGTGGCACCTTCACTGCGGTCATTTCCACCTGGCTTTGTGATGCTGGCAAGCGCAGCAGTAACACAATGTCTCCATTGTGTGAGCTTTCGGAGGAGAGCTGTAGAGCTCCCCAGCCCCAGGGAAATGCCAATCTCCCCAGAGCTGTCTGTTTGTCCTGGATCGCCAGGAGCTGCGTTCACAAGGAGTTTTGTTAGTCTGATGTGGGCAGTGAACAGCAGAGTTTCAGGTGTTGCTGGACAGTAGCACAGCTCCCACCTGTCCGTGCACCACACACAAGTATTGAAGGATTGTTGGGCAACCTTCAGCAGGCTGGGCTTGCCAAGGCCATGGAGTTGGCACCCATTGTCCATCCCTCTCAGGGTTGTCCAGGCACAGGAGCAGGTGAGAGCCCAATGCTCTCCTCAACACTCCCTGGCATCAAAACCATCTCTGAAGTTTGCATCTCTACAAAAGGCTCAGGTGTACAATCCCTTCCAAGCGAGGAGGTCACAGCCCAGGCCCTGAGAGGAAGAAATGGGTGTCAAATGGAAGAGGTTTCCCTGTTTTAACACAGATTAGGCAAAATCTAGCCCCCATTAATCCTTCAGAGCAGGGCCACTGGTTTGTTCTTTTTTCATTCTGTTCTGTATTCAAAGCAAGTACAGTTTTTTTCTGTCACTATACCGCTATTGTTAACAACCATAAATGTATTAAAAACACAGGGGCATTTTAGTATGTGTATTGTGCATAAGAAATATTGTTACATGACAAGCTCCAATTGGCAAGTGAAAAGAGGTTTTATTGAAGGAAATAGCAGTAGCAAACAGTGAACTATGCAGAATAATGGTAATTGTTCCTTTAACATTGGCAGCGCGCATTCACTTAATATGACTGCTCCTCTGTCTGTGCCTCATCCAGACCCAGAGGACCTGTTAGACAAGCAGGCAGCCACCTCTCTCTGGGATCAAGCTGTCAATGCAAACTTGCTTTCTTTCTATTTCTCCGAGCTAAGCTATACCCCCAGAGCTCCCGAAGCTTTTCCTGAGTGAAAGCTTTAAAAAAGCTCCATTCTAAATTACATCACACGAGCTGTTCTCTTCCGACTGACAGAACAAAAGCGGGAGGGGGGGGAAATGCCAAAAGTACCATCTGAATGACTTGAGTTGCACAGGATGATTTACCTCCTCATGCTTTGTCAGAGCAGGCAAACGTCTTGACCTTGCCTACCAAAGCCTCATCAGTGTCCTCTAAGTAGCAGAGAAAGTTTGCATCATGTGTGTTTGCAGTACAAACAGAATAATAGAATGATTTGGGTTGAAGGGAACCATCCTGTTCCAAGCCCCCTGCCATGGGTGGGGACACCTTCCACTAGATCAGGTTGCTCAGAGCTCCTTCCAGCCTGGTCTTGAACATTTCCAGGGATGGAGCATCCACAGCTTCTCTGGGTAACCAGTGCCAGTGTCTCCCTGTCCTCACAGTAAAAAATTTCTTCCTAACATCGAGTCTAAACCTACTCTGCTTCAGATTTAAGCCATTCCCCCTTGTCTATCACTACATGCCTTTGTCAAAGCCCCTTCCAAGCTCTCTTGTAGGCTCCCATCAGGTACTGAACCCATTGGGTGTAGGCTTTTTAATTGCAAAAACAGGGTCTTGGGTGCCCCATTAAGAAAGGTCCTAATGGGGCCATGATGCTTTCCAAAATTTTTGGATGATGTGGTTTCTAGCATATTCAGCTCATTGTTACTTCTGGAGCCCAGCCTGTGGGTGCTACCCAGCCTGGTGTACTCATCCTTTAATTAGCAACACCCCAGTTAATGGTCATGGTGAGGATTGACGAGGGCCACTGCCAAAATCTGAAAGGTCTCTCTGCTTGACTCCAGCTGGGACTCTCCAAATGCCATTTTCAGAAGTAATTGGAGCAGATGAGCATTACCCACTTCTGGAGTGACTGGGTAAAAGCAGATAAATTGGCATATCTTCCCGTTCTAAAGGCTTTCAGAGGGTGTTGATTTGTATGAGAAGCCTCAGTCAGGAAAACATCCTCCGCTGGGAGGGAAGAGGGCCTTAGGCCTTGCTTCTCCTTTAGCAGAAAAATAGAGGAAAGAGGGCAGACAACATCATGGCAGTTCTTCAGGTAATATGCAGAATTATTAGCCATTGAAAGGAGGCAGTTTAAGGGTTGTCAGATACCCAAGTAACCCACTGAGATCCTGCAGATGGGAATAAGCAGGTCTTGTGTGGTTCCTAGGCTGACCCTTTTGGGGTTCTCACTCAATTTTTGTAAGAAAGTGGTGGTGAGGTTAAGAGCTTGTCTGCACACTCAAAAGCTTCTAGCCTTATCCCCCTGTACTTAGCTCAGTAAAAAGCTCTTCTGTGCTTTTTCTGCTGCTCTGAATAAACCTTAAAATGTTTCTTTAGCATCAGTAGGACAAAAAATAATTTCAGTTTAAAGATGGGCTGAAGGCTGAAACAGATGAAAAGTATTCAGGAAAAAGTGTTTCTCACATACCCCAATGGAATTAGACTCCTTGAGCTAATTTTTTTCATAGGAGGTGCTGCTTCAGTAGTTGAAGTTATGTGGTACCAAGCCCTATGTGCTGTGGGGAGAAGGAGCCGAGAAGTTGAAGGTTTTACCTGAGTTTCTAAGGGGCTGCTCAGTCTGAGAAAATAAGAATGGGAAGTTTCACTAAGCAGGAAAAGCTCCTCAACTCGTGATTTGCTTTTGTTATCCCACATGGGTGTTTTGTGAACACCTCAAAACTGTATTCTTATCAGAGGAAAGAGAAAAGTCAAGCTATGTCCCCTAAGTGACTTCACAAGTGCTTTAAAAGTTACTCTTAATAGAAGTTGGAAGATACCCCCTTCTCTTTAAGGATCTAATTAGTGTCCTGTGGCCTCTCACTGAGATGATCTTGGAGATGTTTTCCAACCAAAATGATTCTATAATTCTGTGTTTTACCCAGGAAACAGAGCAATTTTCATACAGTCGACAGAACACCCTCTGTCTTACCCAAAGGGGCAGAGACTGCTTGAGGATCCTGATTCTCTGATGCAACATTGAACCCTGAGTTTCTGAGTGAGTAAAGTTTGTCTTTTGCTGGGTTTTTTTTTTGGTAGCTTGTGTCTGAGTTTTCTTTATGCACCTGTGCCATGAGTCTGCCTCGATCCATGAGGGACCATTCCCAATGATCATTAAAGGTGATGGTAATGTTTGGCTGCAGGGCAAACCATATCAAGTGTTGTATCTGATTCCTACACCAAAATGACAATCTTAATTATTCAAAATCTTCGTTAAAATGATCACAACTGAAGCAACCACGGGTAATGAACTGTTATGCTTCGTCACATCCCTGCTCCTACCAATGGTACAGATGAAGATGTTGGACTTTTTGAAGGTAGTGGATTAGGTTAATAAAAATAACCCTAGTCTAGTTTTCTGAACCAAGGGCTTAGGATATTTAAAGTTCAATTTTAGCTCACCCATCTTTATTTCTCCATTTCAGCCTAGCAATGCTTCCTGCCTTTTTAGGTATATTAGGCTTTTGCACTGCCTTTCACCACCATGGCCTCTGAAAATCTCTGAAAATCACTAACAATGGCACAGCTGAAAACTTGGCTGTGTCTGTAGCACTGTGCCTTTCTCCCCTGCTTGGAGGGGAAGATGTAGTTCTTATCTAAATGACTGAAAACTTGGTTGGCATTGTGATCCCAATGGATGTGGGATTTTGTGCCACACAGGGGTCACTAAAATAATGCTTTGCAGTTTCTTTGGTAAATCTTGATCTGAATACAAATTGTGGAAAACACTAGCCTATCTTGTAAATCTCAACTTGTGCTTCTAATAGTGCTAAACAGTAGCTTGCTTTGTTATAAAATGAGGAAAATGGCAGGGTGCCATGCTCCTATTCCCAGACTCAAATCCAGCATAGCTGGCCTCTCAGCAGGACAGCAGTGAAGCTTCTTGTGGCTTGGGGACAAGTGTTCTTGTAGGCAAAGGCTTGTGAGTCTCTGACACTTTGCCACAAGCCAGACGAGGAGTCCCTGGGGAGCTGTGTGTCTGAGAAGGGATTAATTTGCTTATGCCACCACGCAGACCACGCTGCCCTCTGCCCCCACCCTGTTTGATTCACATCCTGGGCTGCTCTGCCTCGTACACTGCTGGCTGCAGCCTTTGGGGGTGGACCGAGGGAATTACTTACTCCCATCTGGACTGAGGTCCAGAAAATTTACTTAGAAGTCTGTAGAAAACATTTGTCCCTTTTATTCTCCAAGAATGTGTAAGACAAGCTTTATGCTGTCTTTGAGCTTGCTAAAAAGGGAACAGAAATTCATGCCTTTTTTTCCATGTGTTATTTTTGAGTCACGATTCTTCTGGGAAGGGTGATTTATTTGTCTTTCCATGACAAATGACAATGGTTTAAGTTGCATCTGTGCCAACATCTTTCTAAGTGGTTTCGAGTAGTTTACTTACAGGGATTATTTCATCTGCCACAGAACATGAGGCAGCTCTGAGGTAGTGTCTAACTGGTACTGAACAAGACCATGGAAAGTTAGCTCAAGGCAGGAAATTTAAGGTTCAGTATACAGTAGGATCACAAGAGTGTGGACTGTGTTGCACTTGGAGAAAAAAGAAATTATTTGACTTTTCCTCTCCTGATGGCACCGGGAAGACCAGGAAGGACTTGTAACATTGGATGTGCCAACTGCTTGAATTCTCACTGTCCCTCAATGAGTGCTCGTGCTATTTAACCCCCTATAAAGTGGGAATATGTAGTACCTAAGCATATATAATTTGGTGCTGTAGTCATTGCTCTAAGTTAATACAGGCTTTGTAAATGTCATTGTCAATGTCTTGTGGTTGCCTTGCTGAGCTTCAGAAAGAGTCTGAAATTTCTATGCAGCAAACTTCTCCAGCTCTCACAGCTTATGGTCACTCGTTATCTACAGCAGGAGGGTCAGACTTCGGAGACTGCAGCTTCTTTCCAGCCTGCAGGTTTCCTCCCCCTTCAAGTCTGTTTTTCACTCTTGCCAGTACCCTGCCTTCTGTTTAAAAGCATTAGTAATACCAAATAAAGCTAAAGACGCTTGTTATAACAACTAAGTTGTTTCCTTTTTAATCAGAGCACATGCTTCTGCCAGGTTTGGCATGAAGAATCTGTGTAAGTGTTTGGTTCAGGGCACAGTAAGCTGATCATTTGTTAGAAGTAGTGCATTACATATCATTTTGCTTTTAGTGGTACAATTTACTGGGAGGTTGGTACAAGCATTGGTAATATAATTTTTGCTTGGTTGGAGGTGGTTAAAACATAAAGAATGAAAAATTATTCTATTGCCATGTGTGCTGAATTGTGGTTTGGTAGCAGCAGTTGTCTGTAGCTAAGTGGCCATCAAAACCTTTCTTGGGGTGGCAATAAATTATAAAAAAACCTTCTGAAAATATCAGTTTTCAAAGAGTAAAAGATGCAGCAATTATTGTGACACAGGTTTGCAGTCTGTTTCTGGTTTTCTTCTTTGGCTGGAGAGTTGGGGTTTCTAATTGTAAGGTTAAGGAATCCTTTTTATCTATCTCTTGCCTCCTAATCCTATGCTAGACAGTATTGATTTCTGTGCCTTTTGTCTTCTGGGGAAGGAGACAATCTCTGGCTCATGTGAACATCTTGTTAGAGTCTGCTGAGGATTAGGGGGTGTGACAGTTTTCTTGCTGAGCCTTTTTATTGGGGATTTTTATGCCTGCTTTTCTGGGAGGTCTTTGAAATGTCTTTTATGTAGCAATCATTTCACTCTTTCTTTGTTGTCTCAAATGTTGAGGCTGTATTCTTCTCATCTGTTCCTGTTTATATTCCATACTAGCTGGTCATAACAGTTTAGCTTGAAACTATCATCACACTGTGTGCTTCTGAATCACAGGAGTGTTGCTAACTGCTCTAGGATGACTACAAATTTGGATTTTTTTTTTTTTAAGGCATCTGAAGATTTAGCATGGTAGTTTAGTATGAAATACTGATAAAGAGGTTCCAGATGAAAAACAGTCTGGGAGTCAGACTTTTCAAACATCTCAGCCAGGTATAAGCACTTAAAAATGCTTCTGCTCTAATGAGAGAGGTCCCCCTCAGGGTGGTGTTCATCGTTCCAGCTCTACCTCGTAGGTGTGATAGGTGTTCAGTCTGGCCTAAACTCCTCCAGAAATCCATGAAAAACAAGTCCATCCTGCTGCAAGTCACACCACCTTGACTGAAGAGATTAAGCCAGGAAAAAATGGCTTTTTTGGAAGTCTGGTTTTGTCTCTACTCTCATCCCTCCCTCCCTGCAGTTGGCTACAGATAATTACCCAGAGCAGAAACCAAACTTCTCTGAAGTCAGGTCATTGGCTAATCCTGGCCAAAGAAATGAGAGAAACTTAGCTTTTCATATGTTTCTTCGTCTCAGTTTCAGGGAGTAATGGGTTCAGTCAATGTACTTCAGGTGAAGCAGTAGATTTTGTTTCCTAAAAATTTTATTAAATCAGTGCTTCTCTATCCTGAGTAGCTATCTTAAAACATATGGACTCCTCATATCTTTTTAAATGAGATGGTGTTTCTGACACTATGTAAGTTCAGGTACCAGCTGAGCAGATCCCAGATTTAAGGTTAGGCAAGGAGCCAGGGTTATGTAGCCTTGCTGATAATGAAGCTATGAGAGACAGGTTTCTGAGACATTCATATCGGAAAAGAGGTTGCATCACCTTCCCCTTCGATAACGTTGAGGTAAAAATTTTGGTATTGTGACTTCATTACCAAAACTGAGTGACTGATGTGCACAAGATGATGTTTCAAAGTATTAATCTAGCTAAACTCCTATTTATTTCACTAAACAGTATCATAGCTTTATGGAGGAAGCTACCTGCATACATGCTTACTTTTTGCTGCAATACTTTCCTGAAAGCTGGTTTCCTTTTTTTCTTTCCCTACCCAAAATTTGCCCCATATAACAGCACTTCCACCTGCCTTTGCTTACTGCCTCTCCAGCCCAATTTTTAGTGTCAAAAGCTGTATTTAACACAGTTCAATTTCACACATAACCACAAACCCCATTCTTCCAGATATGACCTCAGTTTATTTTATATCACACATCTTTTTGTTAAGGTATTTTATACATAGCATAATATGCAATGATACGGCACTGATGTTTATCAAAATTGTTTTACACTGTACTTATTTCTATTCCTGTCTTTTGGATCAAGTACAATACAGCTGCAGATTAATACCACCTTTTAAAATAGGCTTAATGTGTTTATTTTCTTACCACATTCACTTCATCCAGTAACTTGTTATATGGATTATATTTAATGTGAATCTTGTGGGACTATCAAAGGGCATTTATTTTCTATTGAAGTAACAATTAAGATAACACTCAACTAATATAGTAATCAAATAAACCTGACAAATAACAAAAACTTTTTTAAAGCTGCAGAGGCATGCTAACAAATCTATTTGATCAATATATGGGATGTGAAAAAAGAGGAGACAAGATTGACTGATGAATAAAATGGAACTGACACAAATAGGCTGACAGCCAGTCGCAAGTCTCTTTAGGGCAAATGCAATTAACTTAGAATAATAGACTCAAATTTGATGGTTAGAAATGCATTTTTATTAACAATCACAGCCTGAATCATTATGCACTCTTATGAATAAAATTGTAGTTATACTGAAAGTCTGTGTATACATGTATGCATGTACGTACAAAAAAGCCTTGTTGAAGGAGAGCTTTATTTTTGTGACAGAATGGTTTTGTGGGATTTAAAATATAAAGTATACACAAGTATAAATCTAAATATTCAAACCAGTGATATAAAAATCACATATGTAGTTTGCTAGTATTAATGATAAAGGCAATAAGCATCGGTCCCAGGACTGCTTGCTCTTTTGGGATGTGAAATTGCAATCAGGGATTTACAGATTTCATTCTGAGGCAGAGAAGTCATTACTAGAAACATAAGCTCATTCTCTTTACTTTAATAGCTATTTTAAATCATTCATTTAGAAAATACATTAACTATTTATTGTATAGGCAGTACATTTCTATTGGCATTTCATTTTCGTGCTTTTTTATAATCCTTTTTAGCAAATTATTTTATTAAAAGAAGATTAGAATTAGCAAAAGGATCCTACCAATTTTTGAAAATGCTACTCTTGAAGAAGGATATTTCCCATTATTATCAGGTATGCAGTATTAAAACTTTAAAGGAAGGGAAGAGATTCAATTGCTAATGTGTCCTTTTTCTTTTGACCTTCATTGCAGTGACTGATTGCTATTTGTAAATTGCTTTCAAAATTATTAATCCCATTTAATTTCTGAATAAATACATAATCTTTTTATTCCCCCTCCCAAAAATCCTCAGGCTTTAGACATGAATGGAGCTGCCCATAGGATATGTTATGGTGCAGACATCTCTTTATTTGTTGGGAAAAAGAGAAAAAACCACCACTTAATGCAGATAAACACTGCATGGTACTAGCAAAATATAACATGAATATGAAACCATCATACTTGCAGTGGTTGAAAGCTTGAGAAAAAGGTGGAATAGGAGGAAGTAAAACTGCACAGGAAATTGTTTAAATCCAGTGTTCTCATGGTTCATGTTTGTGGTGGACTACTGGCTGGGCAGGGACAGGAGAGCAGCCACACCTGATGCTCTGCTTGCCTACAGCATGGGAAACCTCACTCTGCTTCTCAGACAGGTCCTGAGGTTGCTGAGATGGATCCGAGCAACATCCACACTTGGTTTTCTCCACCTTGAAGGTGATTTTAAGCTTTCCCAATTCTCCCAAGTGAGAAGTGCACAGATATACCGGGGAGGCAGAACACCTCCTGTCTGCTAGGGGAGAGGCTCACGGAAACCATTGAGAACAGGGACAGTGTCTGGCTGGGGAACAGATTTTTCTGGTAAACACCTGGTGTCTGGGGAGTTTGCCATTTTGGTTTTCTGCCTCTAATTAGCCTTAAAGTCATTACTGTGAGGAAAAAACTTCTTGGGAACTCCAACAGTTGCTGGAGATGTTCCAGCCGTTTCTTTCTCTCATAATCTATTCTAGATAGTCACAGCAGCCCACCTCAACACTTTGTGAACTGGCTTCTTGAATAGCTGGCATTGCTTATCCTTAGAGATAAGATTAATGGATCACACGTTGTTCCAGCACCACCAAACCTGGTGTGTGCCTAAAATGGCAATAATCCTGTCGGTTCTGGCATAGTCATTTTGTTTTGACCCAGAAATCACTGCAAAATACTCCAAGACTTGGACTGCTGAAGATTTCTCACAGATCTGCATTTGGTGTGGAGAGAATTTAAGTAGTCCAGCTTGTGTTATCTATTTAATATCTCCTTCTTTGTAGACATTTTGCTGGAGACTGAGGGAAGAATTTTTTGAATGTGTTGCTAGAAAAAGAATGTTCTTCGACCACAGTTACTTCATATTTCAAATGAGAAACATGTCTTACTAGACTTGGATAAGTTACTTTAGGTAAACAGGCTAAGGAAGAAAGACCAGATGATCTCCTGATGTAGATGGGGCAGCTTCTTTAGAGTCAGTGCACAGCTGCTGTGTGGAACTGGGGCTGTGGGCTCAGTTGTACCAACTTGCTGGTTTTAGGCTGCTGAGATGCTGATTACCTTCACACTGTGCTTCCTGAGGTATGGTGACGTAAGAGAAAGGAGGCCCTGCATGATGATAGACTAATTCTCCACTGATGCAATCATCCAGCCAGAACAGGAATGACTCATTCTACCCATAAATATCTCGAGGCCTTTGTGCGATCATTTAAACTCGTTCACACCAACCTCATCTCATTTGCTTGAATGGCCTTTCTCCTGAGTTAGAATGATACATGTAAGAGAAAATCCAGGCCCTTAAAAATAAAATCATAATTAGTTTCTCTCAATAGCTGCTCTATTAAAAAGAGTCAGATCTTAAAAAAATATATTAGCAAAAGACAATGCATCTAAGTACATTGGGATTTTTTCCTAACTCAGCAGCCATAGGCTTGTTGCTGATGTTTCATACTTGCTATAGGTTTCTGTTGGCATTCGTGTCCCATTTTTTTTTATTGCCTTCTCAGAAATTATTTTGTCTAAGGAAGATTAGAACTCCCAAAATAAAACTACCAGGTCTTGAAAACACTTATCCTGAAAAAGCTATTTCTCCCCAGCACCTGCCACTTTTGTTCCACTCCATCTTAAGCCTGCTCTAGTTCTGAACTCTGATTTCACCATTTCATGCTCCCAAAATATTAAAAGATTACATTCCCCATCGGTTTACACTTTCCTCAATTTTTATCTTCTACAAATATGGCTTGGCCAAAACGTTCTTGATGAAATAAAAATACTTTTGCTTTGCTTTCTGTTCACCTCATCCTCGAGCAGGTGCCAGGCAATCTGCGGCAGCTCTTCTGCTACCTGAGAAATGTTCAGATATAGAAACACCAGGCCAGCCTCTGTTGTCACAGCATGGAAAGCCAAAAATAGATGACATGAGAACATATTTCTTCCAATGAAATTTTTTACAGCTACGTGAAGTCTTCAGATAAGCAGGTTTTAGTGTTGGAAGAGAATAGTGTTGGAATGAAGAATCTATATTGTACGTTTATAATATAAAAATAGTCCGTATAATATTTGCTTAATTAGATAGGGATAGGCATATTTGAATTTTTCTCCTTTCAGTGGTGAAGAATTTTGGCTACAGCTGGTTTGCCACGTCAGGTGTATGTTTCCTCCTATTAATATGTTTGGAAAGCCACAAAATGAGTAAGTTTCTTCCAAAAGCCATATCTGTAACATATTTACTTTGCCCTTCCCTGGTTTGCTGTGTGATTCAGGACTATCCTGAAGGCTGGGTTGCACCAGACATCATCTTGTGTTAGGGCCACTGGCATGGGAGGAAAGATGGAATATTTTAAAGCTGAGGAATTGTGCCAAAAAGAATTACAGGTCATGCAGCTGCAAAGGATCTCTTAGTTCAGCTAGACCCAGTCTTCATGATATGAAAATCTCTGTGGACTAAACCCTTAGGTGTTTTCCCTCTCATTTCTCCTTAAACATTGTTAAGTGACAGTGCCTGAAACTCTTCCTAGGGCAGAGCATTGCCTAATCATCCTTTCTTGGAAAATATTTCCCTAACAGTCAAGCTATGTTTCATTCTTTTCCCCAAATAAGCATAAGGACAGGTGTCCCACTGTGAAAGTGGAAAGTTATATAATGGGTAAGTAATTCCAAGTGGAGTAAAGAAGTCAGCACTGCAGATTCTTCAAAACTTGATATTTCTGGAATAATTTGTTTCCTCCTGGTCATAAGCTTGCTTATGTTTTTCTTCACACAGTAAAGGGTCACATTTTGTTCTCTCATGTGGTTTTCTTTTAAATCAAATTACTTTTAAAGACACCCAAGGCAATTGCCATTTCAGTTAGGATCTAAGTATCCTTGATGGATATCTTATTTATAATAGGCAGTGTCAGTGGTGCTAGGACAAGGGGTTGATTCTGCTTTAGCTTTTATGACAGTGCTAATAAAGTTCTCTGGTTCCCAGATAACATGTAACAGCCCCGTTACTGCAGTGCAAAATTACGGTTAAGACTCATGGTGGTTATTGTCCTGTAAATGTTCAGCATATTTCAGTGGTGCATTAGCACAAAGTTGCTGGAGTGACTGGTGATTTCTGCCATGGCCAGAAATCTGTCACACTAAAAGCACAGTGCAGACACAGGTGAAACGTTTCTGTCCCTGAAAACTTGAGGTCTACCTAGAGAGCTGAATTATGGTGGTTTTACAGATGATAAGCTGCAATGTGGACACAGATTTATTTTTTCTGAAGAACACAAAAGCAGCTCAGGTGAAGTCAGGTACAAAACTGTGTTCATTTGAGTGCTCAATGGATAATGAAAAGTCTATTTTTAATCCAGTTTTAAATAGTCTCTGCTATAGCCTTTATTCTCTATATCTTAAAAATCCTCGCTTCATTATCTGCTGTCATCAGGGAAAGGACTACGTTGATTCACCTTCTAGGTGGCTTTCCAGCCGTGTATGGTGTATATTTTTAATTCCTTTAGGTTCAGTTTGAATTGTTCATAGAACACTTATGTAATTTCAGTGAAAGTTCTAATGTTCTCCCAAGAGAAGGTGAATTTGTGAGGGTTGTCATTATGCTTCTTTTCAAACAATCTCTCCCAAAATTTTAAGGAAGGAAAACCACAAAATTGCACTAAAATGGCAAAAACACCTATAGAAACCTTATTTTTCTTGTGAAAATAAGCAAAAGAACTGTAACTACTTTGGAATTCAGAGTAGTCTATGGAGTTCTGTGATTTTTGGGAACAGGCTAGCCCAGTACAATTATCCTCTTTGTCTGGAGCTCACAGAACCCTCCTCAGTAATTTTTCTCTCAGAGGGATTTGTTCTTTGCTGCATTAGGGAACGCAGTCAAACCCCAACACATCAGCAGAGGCTCTGTCTCTAAATCTCAGTGCTGCTCCCTGAAAGCCAAGGGGAGTTTTGCCATCGCCTTTGATGAAAGTAGGAACAAGCCCTTTATTTGCAACTTAAAGCAAGTAGGTTAGAATTATGAAGAATGATTATTTAAAATAGCAATGATGTAATATCAGTGTCAATTCCATTATTTTAACAGATGTAAATTTGCTCTGCTCTTGAACTCTGGTGAATTTTAATGGCAATATTAAAGAGATACTATTAAGACTACTTAAAAGAACTATTTGTAAAAAGTGTCTCCAGTTAGGGGGGGAAAAAGTTTAAATTGCTTTTTTATTCAGTCTGCACAATTATTTATTGAAGGGTTTTGTATATTACAAATTAATATGCATTAGAAGCTGAAAAGATCACACAATAATTCCAGTAGTCATTGAATATGGGAGAGCTTGCGCTGTTTAGACAAAGCAAATAGAGTCTTTATCCAGCTGGAGTTTAGGCAGTCTTCACCATAGTGAAAATAAGGATTTTTATAATGTACATTATGGACAATGTAGATGAAGAAAGCAGTTTAAAATCAGCTGCTTAAATTACTGTAATGTAAATTTACATACATTCCGAGGCAAGAGCCATGCCAACAACTCCAGTACCTGGCTAATGGTGACTGCTGTTTCTTCCCTGGCAGTCCGAGGGAATCCAGGATTTGGAGGTGCTTACAGGATTCAGATCTAATTTTTAACAAAACCTGCATTCCAGTGGGCTCACTGATGGGAGAAGGAGGTCACAGTGACCAGCCCTGGAGGGAGACATCTTAAAATTTATGTACAAATCTGTGAGCAAATGCCTCAAAAATATTTGTTTTCTGGAGGGAAAGTTTAGTTTTAAAACCAATTCTAGAGCTTCAGTTCAGAGCTGATAAAATTAAATGTAAGATTTTGAACAGGCTGGTATGGTACAAATGCATGTCAGAGGCCAGAAAAGTAGGTGTTGCCACTTTTGCTTTTTCTTGTTTGTTTTGGTTTGTTTTGGATTTTTTTTTGTTTGTTTTGTTTTGTTTTTGGTGAAGAGTGATAAAACAAATAACAGAAAATGAGACTGGGAATCAGGGAAAGCCAGATTCTAACAATTCAGTACTGGCATTTTTATTAAGGGCTCATTTCTCTCATTGAAATTAATGTCAGTCGTTTGTGATTTTTACCTCTTCTACAGCTATTAATTTTGGGTGCTAAAATTATTTCTGTTTATTTCTTGGCTACTTGCAAAGGTCATCGTCAGAGTTCATCTTCATTAAGATGTTCTGGGGACTGGAAACTGCAGTCAAGGGTCTCAGCTCCCCATAAAGCTGGATATTTAGAATATCTAAGTATTACATATACCTAAAGTAATCACACTTCTAAGTAATTTCTTCACCTCCCCTCCTACTAATAACCTTCATGGAGCAAATAGGCTGCTTTAGTGGTTAATGGCTGAAAAGGATGTGAGACCCTCAAATGAAAAGCAAAAATTTGTCAGGTTTTTTTACCTCATAAGGGAAAATAAGGTGCCTGAGCAGAGCTGGACTTTGTGAATCATTTGACCTTACAACTGTTTCTTCTGAGTAAAGTCTGGGAATGCATTCTTGGAAGAATTCAGCTTTGATCCTAGAGGAAACATCTCTTTCCATTAGTTTTTATTTCCTCCTCTTGCTGCGCACAAACTTGAATGTTACAAGGAGGAAATCCATGAAACTTTTTCCAGTTTTCCCTTGGGGGGAGAATCAGGCTTTGTCTTCAAGTGACAGTCTTTCAGTTGTGCAAAAAATGTCTTTAATTCTGTGAAAGCCACCAAACTGAGAACTCTAGGCTGACCCGGGGCAGGAGAGAAGGTGGAGGGTGTATTTGACTGCAGCATCTGGTGTAAACTCACATACAGATAGATTTAGACATCACTGCATATAAATACAATCTCCATGGGTGGAAAGAACTTTTTTTCTCTCAATGGAAACACACCACGGCTAACATTTTTTTTTCCATTTTCGCTGCCTATAACAAGGTTTTCTATATTATGCAGCAAACAAGAAGGTTCAGCTGCTCAAAGTGCATCTCCTGGGCCACCAGGTCACCCTGGCTGTGACACGACTGACCCAGAGCAGAGGGGTCAGTGCAGCCTGCTTGCAGCACAGTTGACCCAAGCAGCTCTAGCTCAGCAGAAAGTTTCAAAGCAGAACCAAATGCAGCCTAACAGACAAGGCTTGGAAGAGTTTCCCTGCCAGAACTCAAATCCTGTGCTGCCAGTTTGCTTGTAACTTATTGGTATGGTCTACACAGTGCTCTTGAGATTAATAAATATATAATCCCATATCCCATTACTATACAGTGTTTGAAACATTTCACATTAACAAAATACAGCACAAGCAGGTAAAAATATCAATACATCTCATTAGTGGGGGAGAAAATGGAAAATATGTATTATATTAAAGCCAAGTTTTGGCCTCTTGAGAGAAGTTCAGGGTGGTGGGATGGGGAATGTATTTCTCCAGGTGGTCTCAAGTGGAAGGATAGAGTTTCTTGACTACACCAACAATTAGAAACAGGACAACACTATAGCCAAGATGTGGCCTCTAATCAAAACCAAGGCATTCTTCATCTTCTATCAGAAGCAGATTCAGCATCAGGCCTAAGCACGAGCCCAACTTCAGGCGTATGAATGATTCTGGTGACTTTGCTCTTGGAATCTTGGCCTAAAAAATTGTATGTGATGTTTTCATTTTGTTGGCATGTGCATAGGTTGTTTTGGGTTGCACAGCAACCTGCAGTGTCCTGTGGTCTGATTTTCTTCAGTGCTAATAGAGAACCTGAGTGTGACAGAAATGAAGGTGGGGCTAAAATATGGGGGGATTGAACCCTTGGGAAAAATAATACAGGAAAACTGTATGTGATGAATACATGCACTGCAGACCCATGGCCTGAAAACCAAACAGACCAAACCACTCAAATCTTTGAGTGGCAAAATCTTTTTTTCCCATTTTATAGGAATGCTGGAGACTGAAATCAGCACTGCAAAATGCTGTTGGTGGGAATGGGAGAGGAACATTGACATTATTAATTTCAGTGAGCAGATTCTGTTCTCTAGGTCTTCATGGTTGACCCTCTGTTAAACCACCTAAGCCTGGGCATAGGAAAGCAGATATTTATTTTGTCTTTTGGGTCTGTGAGGGACATTGTTAGTTGCTGGACTCTGCCTGAAAGAGGAGGTTCAGATGGACCAAAGTCCTTCTATCCTTGTAAGGCTGGGCCCGTGGCAGGGGGCTGGCAAAAAGATGATCTTTTTAAGGTCCCTTCCATCCCAAAATATACTATGATTCTGGGATAAGCAGTTCTCACCTACTTTTTTTACTTTTTGGGTTGAAATAATCAAACCCATAATTCAATGGGTGGGTTTTTTTTAATGGAAGCAGCTCTATATGGTATAGATTTAAAGGATATAATACACCACCTCTTGGATAAACACAAGCATGTAGTAAATCCTAATAGGTTTCCTACCATGTTTTAGGATACCTTAGACAAAACCTGTTGTACCAGTTTTTACCTGGGATCTTTCTAAGTTACTGTTAATGTAGTGTTTCTGGAAAGTTCTTTATGGAAAAACTAAAAAAAGGACAGGCAGCCAAAGAAATTAGAAGCTTGGAACGGGAAGTCTGTTGGTTTTCTGCTCCCATAAATTGCCTGCAAAACACACATGGCTGTTCAAGGGCTGTGTTTGGGGGATAATTCCCCTGGCAGAGCAGCCCCACGTGTTCCTGTTCGTCCACGTGCTCCCTGCAGCTGGACACTGGATCCCATAACGCTGCCAGTGCCAGCTGGACATCCAAAACTGTAAATAGGGTGGGTAGCAAAACCTCCCAGAGGCACAACACTACCTGTGGGAGAAGGAATGCCTGGACCTGCCCAAGGCTTGTAGTCAAGGCCACTTGACAGGTGGCTGTGCCTGGCCCAGGACTCTTAGTTTGTCCCAGGCTCTTGGCTGTGGCCTCATGCCCAGAGGCTGGATGCCTGCCAGAGTGGCTAAGAGGTCACTGGGGGTGGCTTGGGGGGCTGAGGGGAGGCTGAGGCAGTGCTATACCCTGCAGACCTAAGGGCAGACTCCATGTAAGGTGCTCAGAATAACTGAGGCTCCCAAATGCTCTTGCTGACATTGCACTGAAAAATCATTCTGTGAGCAGAAGGGGCACATGGTGTGCGTGCAGCCTAGATTTTACTGTTATTTTAGCTTTTCCTTTAATATTTTTTTTTTTAATTGAGAAAAGTCTGGACTATATAGTCAAGCTCTTCTATCATCCATGCCCAGCCTTTCCAACACCTATGCTCTAACGTGGTGGTGTGCTCACCCTTCCCACCTGTGATGTCCCATCCCAAGTGATGTCCTGAAGCTCCTGCTGTGTCCCCACCCTGTCCATCTTCCTCTCTGTCTCCAGGTAGCCCAGGCAGTGCCTACCCAAGATAATCCCATAAGAAATGAGGGCACTACAGAGACAGCCAGCAGGGATATCTGGCTGTGGGAGATGTGACCTTGAGTACCTCCCAGTAAGGTTCATCAGGCTGTGCAGCAGGAGAATGTGGAGAAGAAAATTTTTGTCAGGCAGGGTGAGAGTCAAGGGAAGATTAGTTTAGATGTGCCCCAAAAGACACTACCTAGACACAGGCATCATTTGTTTTCCCAGAGCAGTTGAAGATGCATCATTATAGTCCAATCATCCATTGCTCTGTGTTCTGACAAGTTTTTGTTTTATGAAAATGTACAGAGATTAAAAAAAACAAATTGGGAAAACTATGTCATTTTACATATAAATCTGTTTTATTCTGTGTGAAATTTAACTGAAATGACCTTAATGATTTATGTAAAGTGAAATATTGGGTTTTCCTTTTTCTTTCTCTTTTAGCCCTGGTCTCACACAGGCATATTAATGATTATTTGTCAAAGTCACACTGTTTGCTTACAAGGTACGAAGGCTTTTTAGACACTATAATGACAGCTTTTGATTCACTTGATAATATTTAGAATAAGCCATAAAAGCCAATCTCTGAACGAACAGACCGCTTTTATTGGCTTTTAGTGCTATTACTGCTATCATAAGTGGTAAATTGGCCTAATGCAAGTAATACTGCTGTGTCATACTGTAAAAACCACTGCTTAGTTTTTTTATATTTTATTTATTTTTCATGAAAAAAATTTCAAGGCATGGGGACTGTACTATCCTTCTACAAGTATTGGTGATTCCCTCCAAGGCAGAGCTGGGAAAGCTTCCACTGCTGTTTGGAATTTCTTTGCTCAGTGATTACCACCTCTGATGGAACATGGCTGATCATAAAGTTGGGGACCAGGAGTGTGAGCAAAGTGAATATCTTGCTGAAGCTCATGGGCTATTTATTTATTTAAGTCATAAATAAACTAGGAAAAGAGAAAAGAGTGCTCAGCTGGAAGCTGAATTGGATATATTTCAAATACTTTATGCTAGATTTCATATGCCTTGTTTTATGATAGCAATAGTATTTTTTTAAATAGTAAGCACTTAAAATATCTGCTGACAATAAATTTGGTCACCACATCATCTAGCCAGAATGACTACCAGGTGCCATAATTGCTTTTTCCTATGATTCTTTTGGCTTTCTCTTCTCCTAATCTCATAATCTCTTCTATTGTTTTGCCCACTCCTGGAATATAAGCCTGGATTTCAGAGATTTAAAATTAATCTACAATTTCTTCTTTTTTTTAATAAGGAAATTTGGTTTTATAGTGTTTACAGATGAGGGAAACTGTTGAGAAAGTGAAACTGAAAAGACTTGAATTGACTCTTGAGTTTTCATTCTTTTACCTTTCCCCTTCTTCCTCTTTGCCGGTGAACTTTCATAGTGGACATTTTTCAGTGGCTCTTGTTCGAAGGGAAAAGTGTAGTGTGTTTTAAATTTAGCCAAAACCTGAATATTCTGAAGGCAAATAAAACTTCATCATGGTATACTCTGTGGTTATTTAAAAACTAGTCTAGTGACAGAGAAATCTAAGTAATAACAGCCAACTTGGATAAATGCTTGAAATAATTATTCATATTCAATATGCTGTAGGAACAGGAAGAATCATATTCCAATTTAAATTTTGGCATCCAAGCCTTTGTGGATACATGAAAGCATTTTGGCACAAGTTTTAGTTGCCATGGGCATGTAACTAAACACAATTTTTGGTGCTAAGAGGGTTTAACTTCTATTTAAGACAACTATCTTTACAAAGATCACAAAGCAGAAAGTTCTCTACATCTGATGTCAGAGTTTCTTCAGCTGGAAGACACTGATTTGACCTGTATCTTACTCTGAAGAAGTCAAGTGGTCTTATTTACCCAAAATCTACAGTTTCTTTAAATTACAGGGGCAGTGGTAGAAGCAAAGAGTGTTCCTAGTTGCATCTCTGCTGCAGTAGCATATTCTTTCTTTTGAAGCTGTTTGTAGACATATTTCAGCAAGAAGAACATAATCTGTCAGTAATCAACTCTCTCATGTCTCAACAATTATCATGGCAATGTTTGTTTTTCAGTAGAACACAGCAGTGAGTACATCTATTTCTCTATCTCTGGAGCCCACTGATGTATTCAGGCAGAAGTTTTTCTTCCTGGGCATATTTCTGTGCTGTGTGTATTCATTTATATGTGAGGGAAGACAACATTATCATGTTTAACTGCTGCAATCATAAGCACATTAAGTAGACAGATAATAAACAATCCATCTGAATTTATGATTAAGTTAATTGTGTCTGTGTTTTTCTAATGTGTTTATTCAGATTAAAGACTGAAATTAGAATGAGGCTATATAATCAAGAGACCCTAAGAGACTGTTTGACTCCTATAAAATAAAAATTAATTTAGTTTAGGGGGATAACAAAGATCTCTGCAGCACTGAAATATCACTTAGGTGGTGAAGAGGGCCCATGCAATTCTCTTTGAAGAGATGAATCTCAAGAGTAGTAAGAGTTATTAAGGAAGTCAGCTGACACTGAGGGCTTCAGCAGCTAATTTTTGCATGTGCCCTTCCTTCTGCCCAGCAGGCATCAGACTCCCAGGTTCAACCTGCTACACAGTGCATGCAGAGGGTCAGGCAAATGGGACTGATAAGCTGAGGGGAGGGGTGAGGAAACAAAGAATTAAAGTTTTATTGAGACCACATCTCAAGGATTTTCCACTTTTTACTGGATAGCTGAATACTCTCCATGACAGGAATTAGAGCTCACCTCCTGCCCTTCACTCAGGTGTCCTTCCCTCTATCTCTCTGGAGCACTGAGCTTTCAGTGGTCAGTGCAGAGAGAGCCACTTGGGAATCTCCAAACCATGATATTACACAGAATATCTGATAGCTGGAGGTGAGTTCTCTTCTGGAAGGGGTGAATTTGAGTATTCTCATATGTTCATGAGCCTGATCTGAAGGCACAGATCTAATCACCAAGCTGTTCTGAGAAGGGTTTCGTGTCCAGGATTTTATTACTGGTCACTTAGAGCAGCCACTCCTAATGTCTCTTTCCATTTGGACTTAGTTCTAAATACATATTTTAAAAATAGGTGGAAAGTAATTCTGTTGAATCTAAGCTAACACGAAATATTTGAACTAATTTCACTTCTGGTCTTTTTTTCCTGTAATATCTTTCAAAAGCAATAGACCACCAGCCTGTCCAGTATTTAGCCCATCTTCACAAGACTTTGTCTTGAGTACTTGGAGGCAGTTTTATTTAAGAGAATGATTGCAAATCTTCAGTGAGAAGAGGGAAGGTCTATTTTTTTCATAACCTAATTATATTTAGTCTAAATATTTGATTGAACCACTCCAATAATAAGGGTTTTGCTACACCTCTGTATGCTCGTGACGGTCAGTTTGGCTCCACATACCAGAGGGTAATCTCCCAGGCCCATACAACACCTGAAAACTGGCTCTGAATAATCCATGATTATTCTGCCTTCTAACTCAAAGTAAATCAGGCTTGCATAGTTTTTTTGTTGTGATGGGCTTGTACCCCCTCAGATCTAGCAGAGCAGTTTGGCATTTGACCCTTCCCTCTGTGAACTGAGGTGGTAAAATGAGCTTTGTTCCTCCTGCTGCAGTGATGTCCTGGGGTGATTAGTGATCTGTTCTTAAGCATATTGGGACAAATCAGATTTTTTGCAAGCCAATGCAGCTCTGTTGCTTTAATGGAATTACTCATTGCTTTGACACTGATCCTTAGGCTAAGATTTTCCATGCATCACTTTGCCATCTTAAGTAGGAAGTGCTATGGAGGCCCTTGGACATGTGGGTTCTGCTTTGATGTTTTGTTGCTGAGATACTCAACAACTAAAGAGTGTCTGTAGCGTTATTTCGTGTTTTGTTCTACTGACACAGCTATGGGCAAAATTCTGAATATTTTGTCCAAGTAGAGCAAAGAATAGAATTGGTCTGGAAAACTTCCAGTAGTGACTGTAACAATATATTCAGGTCTTTCCCAGCACCGGCAGTTGAATGAAATAAACTTTTCCTTCTTAGAACAAATTTACTTCAGGCAATCAAACCTAAATAAACATTCATGTATATTTTTATAATAGAGATCCAGGATATCCACACAAAGTGACTTTAAACCTTAAAACTTTAACACTATGACCCAGAGAAATACCACTGTCTTTACTGTACATCCAAAGTCTTACATCTTCAGGGATCTTCCAGCTCAAAGATCAAGGACCCCTCAGTTTATAACATTGTAATTAGGACCATTGCAGGTTTCATATACTCCCTCTCCATTGGAAGAGTCTTTAAATCTGCTGTTTTACAACTTAAAGGAAGGGTTGTCTTCATTAATTCATTTGGTCATAGTCCTGAAGCTGACAAGGCATCTTCCAGGAATTTGAGCCCCCTGGGATCCTTGTCATCAGTTTTTAAATGCGCTCTTTTTTCGTGTGTGTGGTGTTCTTATCTGGAAACAGTCTGCTTGGATTAGAACATTCATCTGAGAAGCATTTGGCATTTTCTGTTACATGAAACTGAGAAGTCTTTCTTTGCTAGCAGTCTTCTATAAAGCTTTTCAATGCAATGACTTAATTCAGGCTGAAAGAAGAGAGTGAAAAAAGCTTCTGGACCCAAGTCAGAAAAATTCAGGAAACAAGTGTCCAGGCTTGTATGTAAAATTGCATTCACTGACTTGTGAAATTTTAGGAAGAAATTCTAAAAATGTCATTTAACTCCCTAAATGAAGGGATGCAAGTCAGATCAAAACACTCTGCTGGGAATAGCCTCAGCAAAAGTATAAGCCTGGTACTTCTACTCCAGTCCTCCCAAACCAGGGATAAAACTGGAAGGTTGTAAAAACTGGGAAATTCCCTGAGTATCTCCAGGACAACTCTCCTTCTGCAAAACCAGTCTCGTGGCGTTATGTCCTTCCCATTTTATTAATGTTTGTAAAGGTCTTTTTGAAGTCCCTGGGTAAGTGGGAGTGTTCTGGGGGAAAAGGCATTTTTGAGTGCTGCCATATAGAAAGGTTTTCCTCTTATCCCAGGACCAGGCAGTGGGAAGTTTTGGCAAAGTCAGGAATACTCTGCTCCTGTGTTGGATTTCTGGGATGTACCATGAAGAAAAGTGGCCCAGTCTCACCCAATGGGATTAATACTGGAAAAAGGTATTATTTGAATACTGTCACTACAGCCAGGTCTCTGATATAAGTAAATCTCTCTTTTCATATGAAATGTAGTCCTTTTAAGGGGTGAAATATAATCCTGAGCAGAGGCTCTATTTACCACTTAAGCCCTATTTTATGGTTTAAGTGCTGACCTTGCACTGACCCTCAGTACAGGGCTGAATTTCACCCTACAGCGAAAATCTGCTGGCTGGAGAAGTGGATTAAAGAAATTGGGGCTAGACTTTTACTATTTGCAAGACAATGAAAACAGCCTTATTTTAGACAAAAAATGTTTCTGATTTATGAGAATTTTAGTGCAAAAAGGGGCTATTTTGGAGAAAGTCTTGAGATTAGAATTTCAGTTATATTTTTGGCAGGAGAGCAAGGAAGCCATTTCATTAACTTTTCACTGGAAGTTATATATGGAGGGCATTTGTGTACACAGCTGGGCAGCATAAAACAGGAGGGCTTTGTGTGAAAATATCCTGAAATGAAATTTCATTTCTGTGTGACTTGGATCTGCGTTCCTGGGCTGCCGTGGCCAGTTTGGGATGAAACCATGGGAGGGCAGTGTGAGGCCCTCGCACATTTTTCCCCTTGAGTTTGCAATGGATGCAGAAATAGTGAACAGACCACTGTGGTCCCTGTGCAAAATCAGTGTCACCTTTTATAGCTTTATGTCCGTCAGATAAGCTCCCGCCAGCTCCCACGTATCCATATGGCTGCAATCATCGAGTGATACCGAGAGATTTGTTTGTGAGGAGCTCCAAAAGCCACATGCTGAGGCTGGTGTGAATTTAGCTCTGCTTTGACCTCCCTCCTTTCCCACCAGATGGCTGCTAATCTGGCACTAAATCACTGCCACGGTGGAAAGAGCCCTTGGCCCTCGTGGAAGAGGCAGCTCCGTGGCTGTGGCTGTGCTGTGCAAGGTGGGACCATCCCAGAGTCTGCTCCTGGGAATGCTGCTCCTCCTTGAGCACGGCTTTCTAAAAGCATGTCTTGTGTAGCTTCCAGATTTTACAGGACCCTCTAATGACCATGCTTTGTTAGGGGCCCAGAGATGCTTCTTGTTTGGAGTGTGAGGATCTGCTTGTTGCACACTGAATCAGAGTGGTTTGGGTGGGAAAGGATCTCTAGGCTCATCCAGTTCTCTCCCCTGCCATGGGCAGGGACACCTTCTGCTATCCCAGGTACTCCAAGCCCTGTCCAGCCTGGCCATGGACACTTCCAGGGATGAGACTGACCACAGCTTCTCTGGGCAGCCTGTGCCAGGGCCTCACCACCCTCACAGGGAAGAATTTCTTCCTAACATCTAATTTAAATATATCCTTTGGGTTTTTTTCTTAATTTTAAAACACTTCCCACTTTTCCTGTCTCACACTCTCTCTATGGAATCTTGTGAGTGCACGAAGCAGGTGGGGACACAAGGCCTTGCAGAGGACATTTCTCTAATATTATCTTCAAATTTTATTGGCTGCTCTTTATTTATACCTGCACATTCATATTCTAGGCATGGCCATTTATGGTTTTTTGTGCATGTCAGGGCAAGACGTGCCTAAGTGGGGATAACACGTGCACTGGGGATTTCTCCTCTAGTTTTTCATGGTAGATAACTTTTGAAGTGCTCCTTTGCTAATGAACCTAATGTTTCACTCTGCTCTGATGTTTTGTAAGCACTAACATGGGGATCTCTATATGTCTATCCAAAAGTGACCCCCATCTTCATCAATGAGCTCCTCCCCATGGGAGGAAGAAAGTAATAACAATCTCCACTCCTACATAAAATAGGAGTCATTGTCTGGCTGTGCTGCTATATCCCAGGCTTTCCTTGGGTTAGTTCACATCAGTGCTAAGGTCAGACAAGCAGAACTGTCTCTTCTCCATGCTCATTCATCCTGATTGTGGTTGATTTGCACGTGATGGTCTGATGCACACCCTCCAGATGCAGGCTTCCTCATCTGTTGTGTGATCTTTAGAAATAATAGTCCTGAAGAATATTCCATACTATCAGAAAATATTGCTGGTGTATGTATCCTTTACCCTGAGACATCTTGGAAAAGAACTGTAAACCTTTCACCGTCAATGTTCTCGCTTTCAGACCTGGGACTCTTTCATGTTATCCACATCTAGACTTCAGTGCTAAATGCCTCAAGAGATAGAGGTGTTTGGGGATTTTTTTAGAGTCTAAGCAAACCTAGAAAACACGTTTAACACTCTTCTCCCCTGTTTACATTTTGATTATTTCATTATGGTTCTACAGCTGGTGCTGCAGAGGACCCTTCACCAGAAAAAGGCTTGTAGGACAGCCAAGAAACAAAAAGAAAGGATAAACGTGTCATTACTCTTTTTTAAAAAAAATACAGACCAAGGCCATGATTCTGTACATATTTCTGTCCCAGACTGGCTGACTTGTGCAACATTTTTGTCCCTGTATCATCTTTAACTCCTTTCAGTTTCCTGGTGCACTCGTGGCAGGGTTGTGAGGGCACATCAATGAGTAAAAATTACTTATTGAGAGGCAGAGGCGTGAGCTGAACTGTTTATGCTCTTCCTGCTGATAGGATACAACCCTAGATGCCCAGCCTACTGTTTTTCTGTAATACTTTTCACAAGGTTTGGTTTCTGTTTTGCTTTGGTGAAGTTTTCCCTCAGAACAAGGCTTTGATTTCTGCTCTTAGAGGGTTCATGACAGAAACAAATGATCTTCTTCCAAAAAAAAGTAGAAGACAAATAACTGGCAGCCAGATCAAAATCCCCCTTGCCCTGATTAAACAGTTTCTAATGCTGAAAGACAACAAAAATTTATAGCTACCTTCTTTTGCTGTTGACCCACTGTACTACCAGTCCCTGAGCTTTTACTTTGCAAAGGATTAGGAAAAAATGAAGTCTAGGAAAGACACTAAAACCACAGCCTAGTTGTTTATTTCTGATACTATGTGGTTCATGATTGTTTCTTTTAGAAGGAACAAATAATCAATACAAAACCATGAATAAAAATAACTTTTCTTTAACACTGGATGCTAAAAGAACATATAGTCTTCTTACTGTGCCTGATGGAAACAGTACAAGTCTGTTCTCCACAATTCTTTGTTTATTGGAATGCCTGAAATCTATACATGAGGTATTTTTAAAACATTTAAACATAGAAGTTAAGCTTCTGCTCCAGACAATTTGTTTCACCATATTCTAAAATCCCAGTGCATACCACAGAAGTGCTTAAAGCAAAGAAACAACAACAGTTTTTTTAAAAACAAACTTCAGTTTAAGACAAAATAATTTCCATATTCTTATTTCAAGGAGAATTTGCTTTCCTCATGAGACACAGTCAGTTATTGACTCAGCTGCTGTAGAAGACCTTCAGGGACAAATTCTGCTCTGTGGCACTTTGGAAAGGAGAATTGCCAATAGTCAACACTTGGCTCTTTCTGGGAGACTGTAGCTCCTCCAAGTACAGAACAATCAAAACGTTGCTAATGATCCTGAAACTCTGCATGGGGTCTCCTTAGGAACTGCAGAAATAAAATCCTGTGAAGTAGCATCGCTAATTGAAATGAGCTCAGGTAAGGTACAGCTGTGAGGGATGTGCCTGGCTCCTGGAGGAGGTCTGGACCAGAGGGTAAATAACAATATGGGACTCTGAGGGCCCTGTCATCAGTCTTACCCTGTTCAGAGATAGGCTAAAGTCCTCTGGACTTTTACATCCCTTTGTAAACTTGAAAATCTCTTGTGTTCTACTCTCTCGTGATGGAATAAATACTCATTTCACTTATGTGTTTGCTGTTTGCCCATTCAGCTCTATCCCTCTCTGGGACACTCAAACTACAAATTTCTGCTTGCAGAGTTGTTATTGAAGTTAACTGAGCCCTTGCCAGCAGAGGACTTTGGATGTCTGCATGTTGGTCAGTGAGCCCTGCTCCAGCAGGAGCTTTTCATTCTGTGCAAATGCTGCCCAAACGTGGAATGCTGCAAGGCAGGGACATTAATTCAGGCCTACTTTGCTGCAAACTCCTTTGCAACTCAAAGATCTAACACACAGGTAATGACATGAGCTTAAAATAGTGAGCCACATCTCACATGATGACATAACAGTGGCTATAAATGTGCCTTTTGCCCAATATCCCCATGGTTGGTGTTTTCAAAATATGAGGCCACTTGTTGAGTCTTTACAAAATAAATTTTATGATTAGAGTACAACCGTTCTCATTAAAAACCGTAATTTGCACCTAGCCATGGACATTTGATTTCTATCCTGTGCATCTTGAAAGTCTACTCTTGGCAATTCTACTTAATTCCAATCTTCTTTGTCTCTATGAAATGCAATGAAGTGATTCTGCAATGACCAACAAATATGCATAATGATGTAATAAGCTGTGTTCTAACTTGGCAGATCAATTTTTTTTCAGCAGGAAATATATCCTAAGAACTTTCATTCTTTATGTGTACAAACAATAAGGAAAACTTTCCAATTTTTTTCTTTTTTTAAAAAAAAGTAGCTTAAGAAATAGAATGTAGTATTTGAAATACTGGTATTTGTTGCAAATTAGTTAATAACGCCCTTTATTTTTCAGCCTTTAAAACCTGGAAGGTCCCCATACTTATCTTTTATGACTTCTCTACATCTGAGGGTTTGTGTTTCTGTACATACAAACCACTGACAACTGAAGCTACTTTATTCTAAGATAACAGACTACCAAATCTGAAGATTCAGGCTTGATCTTTTGCTCAGGTTTGAGAAAATTAAATTAATATTAATCCAATTCTGTAACAGGTAATGTTAATAAAAACTTTTCATCAGCATTAAGACGATCATCCATACTTCTGTAGTTCAGGTCAAATAAAACTTTCCCAGGAAGGCAAGGACATTAGAGAAGTTATCTTTCAGTTTAGTTTAAAATTTGGCAATTTAGGCCTTTCTCTACCAAAAGAAATTGTATGTGCATTTTACAAAGAAGTCAAGCTATGGAATTTTTATGGTAGAAATTTTAGGCCATATTTTAGCCTATAAGGTACTTTCTGCATTTCTCTTTAAAAAAATTTTAAAAATGAGAAATATCTGAATGCAAACCAGTAACTAATAAATCAATGTAACTTACCTTTTTTCAGCCAAGAAATATTTTGCTTGTCATGTTCAAAACTTTCAGCTGCTTTGATTTTTACCTTGTCTGTCTTGTCCTCTGACATCTGTGGGAGAGAAAAGAATTTGGGGATGTCAAGTTCTCTTAAAGAAAGTTTGACAGAGAAAGATGCTCTCTGTTTATGTTCCTGCCATAATAAATTGTGCATACTTGCACAGACACTTTTTTCCCTGCAGATTATTGATACCATGTAATATCTGAGCAGCTGAATTTATGCTCTGTGCCTAAATACTTTATCAATATTACATGATTGCTGTTTGTAGAGGGATGCTTTTGTAATGTAACTATAAATTACATTATGAAATGAATTATAAGCTCAAAGCATGGTGGTAATAGATAAACACATAACACATAGAATAGGTACGGTCAGGCTGAGAAGGAGGCATCCAGGCTGCCTGTTTATTGTGCCTCAAAGTTGCTGTAAATCCTGCTGTCAGAGAGATATAATTATATAAATAGAAATAAATATTTATAAAGGCAACTTGAACAACCCCACCCCGAAAAAAAAAAAAAAATCTTTACTACCACTTGCACCAATTTATTTGCTGTAATTCAAAGAATCCCCAGCAAGTCCTGGTACCTGAGGGCATTACGTGCACAGCCCCTGCACTGTGGTTTACTTCCACTGCCTGCTAGGAATAAGATTAGGCAGTCTGGGCTTCTCCTGACTGCTTTATATTGCCACAGAATGCAGTTAGCTCGAGTATTTCTCTGTTTTTACCTGTATCTCCCACCCGGGGCAGAGAGCAGCAGGGTTCAGGCGCCGAGCAGAGGAGCTTTTGGCCGAATCCCTCGCTGGGTGTTGGTGTCCAGCATTCCCACACACCGGCAAACCGAAAGGATGAGCAGTGCACTCTCTGCCTGCCTGCTGTGTGGTGCCAGATTTGTCTTGCTGCCAGCATCAGCCAACTTACTGCTGAGGGTTTGGGGTTTTATTCCACCCCCCCCCTCCCCCCCTGTTGTTGTTTGCGTGCACTTCTAGAGCTGGGGAGGGTAGGGAAGGAGGAGGGTAATCAGCACCCCAGCACTAGTGGAGTTATAAAAAAAAAAATATAAAATAATCAGAAGCTTTTCAAATAGAAAAAAATTGGTTTGGAAATGTTATTACTGCAGTTCATAACCCAGTGAATCTGTGAGAGGAGGAAGAAAATAGAAAGGGAACCAGGAAATTAATAGCAACAAATCAGATAAATGTGTCATGGTTTTGGCTAAATATAAGTTAAGATACTGAAGGATATAGAAATTAGACACTAAATATCTATTTACAGCTGTCACTTTGGCAAAGAAATGGTCTCAGCCCGTGGGGAGCTGAGTGCTGTGACCGTCCCCAGCTCAGGAGGGTGAAATCCATCCTCACCCCAAAAGGCAGCTCAGCCCTTACCTCTGGTGCTGCAGGGCTGAGTGGTCCCTGCTGGGGACAGCACAAGAGCTGTCCGGGCTTAACAGCAGCACCACCTGGACTCTGCCATGCCTTGAAGGCACTACAAAGTTAAGGTTGTTAGCTGTTTTTAAAAATTCTCTTGCCATAGTTACCTGCCATATTGCTCTAATGATAGAAGGAGTAGGGTGATGCCTAAAGAGAACAAGATTTTAAGGTGCTCAGGCATTTCACCTTTTCATATAGGACAAAAAAAGTCACTCTGCTTCCCAGAACTGAATTTTGAAAGGGTTGGTTGTGGAGTTTGTGCACAATTACTCATTTATCATACTTTTTAACTGATATTTACAAAATTTCAAGCAGCATTTGTCACCAGATACTATAATCCAGGTTTCCAGTGCTTAAGTGTGGCCAATAAATAATAACATATTCCCTTTGTTATGACAATTATCTTCCTCTATTCTCCCATCACATGTCATTCTTGATAGAAAAAAAATGTTTTCTTTCTTTTTCTTAAAATCTCCTGTGCCAACATGACTGAGATTCTTCTACCATCTTTAGCTAATTGTGAATTGCATGCTAAGTGCCTACTTACCTCTCCAAATTGCAATGATTAGTCTTGCATGGTTTGAAAACCTATTTTAAGCAGGGTACTTCAGAAACAATTGCAACCACAGGGGGGAAAACTCTTGGGGTAGTATTTTAAGATCTTTTTTCCATTCTCCTTGGATGCAGCTTTGAGAATCACGTATTTTTGATTGCAGTAGCTCTGTCTCCCAGAAACACCTATTTTTCCGTGTTGTTGCATCTGCAATGTTTTAAATTTATCAGTGGTGATGGTTCTTCAGCTGGATTTGTCAGGCTCTGGAGCTCCTGGTGGGTCCTAATAAAATCATCTGGGCTGCACACAGAGCTGTCTAGACCTCTCTGATTGTAACTAGGACCTGGCTCTTCTCTGCATTTCAGAAGCCACTGTTTAAAATGAAGATATGGGTGGTTTCCAAACTAAACTAGAGTGAAAATTCTCTAGTTGATCTGGCACATCCTCGCTGTTTTCCTAGAGGTTTTGTCGAAATCCTGATGCCTCCCAGAGAAAGTAAAACAGATGAGGAAAGAGCCCTTCTAAAACCACAGACCTGAAAGCTGCTGTTGCTTGAGATTACAGCCCCTGAAGTCTCGTCCTTCAGGGGTTTTGTCCCTTAAACTCTCTTTGAAGCCAGCAGGAGCCAGGACTGAGCCTGGACTCTGCCTCCAGGACTGTGAGCAGCCAGTGGTGCTCAAAGGCAGCCCATTGCTGGATGTGTCCCCCAAACCACGGCAATACCAATTTGACAGCACCAAGCAAACACAAACCTGACTTTATATCAGGTTTTATACCTTCCTATGTGACCTTACACCTGACTTTGAGCTTCAGCAAAGGTAATGCAGATCAGTGCTCTGAGATGTCCTCTTCCCCTGCTGTCCTGAGGTTCCCTGCAGGGCTCCCAAGTAGCTTGTAAACCTGCAGAAGTTACTGAACATGAAATAACCCACCAGTGAGTTAAGAAAATATTAAATAACTTTCCTACTCTTTGTATTCTCCATTACTGGTATTCAATTAATGGTCCTAATGTTTTCAGTCCAGGAATATTAAATGTAACCTTTCATAATCTTGATCAGCTCCAATTTTCTACTGAGACGTGTTCCTGTGTGCTATTTTTTGCTTCATTTAATTAAGTTATTTTGGATAAATGCATCAATATTTCTGTTTCCTAATCAATCTTAAAGTAGTTAGAGGAAAGGCAACCTTGCCATACATCCTCAGTAATGCCAGGCTTTGCAAAGGAAGGAAAAAAACATTATGAGAGAAGGTTATTAAAATATTGAGTAAACTTGTTTCTGTTAAAGCTGTAATTGAATTTTTAAAGCCCTGGCCCATTTTAAACACCGAACTTTAGTTTATGGTTTGATAATTCATTTCACTTTCATTTTATAGGTTTTATTTTATAGCTACTAAATATCTATGGGCCATCCCATGTTCCTTTTCCTTCCAGATTGTGAAATAGGGTATTTAAATGGAGGATTAAAAATAAAAATCATCATGCCAAAATAGATGTGGTATCAATCAGTTCCCAGATAAACGTACTGTATCGAGTGCTTGTTGAGATTCAAGAGTGTATTTTTCTGGTCTGCTCAACTGGGACTGCAGTCAAGTCTTTGCAGAGTTGGAGAATAGGAAATTTTAATTGGTTGTAATAACCATCAAAGCAGAGGAAAAAATCTCATTGTTGGTCCTAACAACATCAAAACTGTTAAAGTTTCCTTAATGTTAAGGTTGGGAGTCCAGTACTGGGTCCTGTCCTGAGTTCAAGGATGTGTAGTAATAGTGAGGAGAGGTTTTGGTTACATCTGTGGGTACAGCTTTTAAAATATTTAATTTCATGCCCTAAAATGACTTTTTACTGGAGGATATGAACTGTGTGCCTAAAAGTTGAATTTTCCAGTGTGAATTTTACACAGCTCAATGTTAAATTAAGCAGTTACTTCTTTCTTGCACAATCCAGGTAAAATATAACCACTTGTCCACTGGCAAGTGGCGCTCTGTAGCTTTGGAATACCCCATACTGCAGTAAATGTGGTTTATTAAAAAAAAAAAGTATGATGAAACTATGTCTTTGCTCCATTTTGCACCCTGGGGTGATCATTTCCAATAATAAAGTGAGTATAATGTGATGTGCCCTGTCAAAGTTAAGGAATCTCTTCTTGATCACGCATCTGTAGGTAGAATATTAAGTTGTGGGAACACGATATACAGCCAAATTATCCTGGTGATTTCATGTAAAATGCATGGTTTTTTAGCCGAACCATCATGTCCTGTGAGTGCTTCAAATGCAAAACAGGCTGTTTAGAGAGACTTCCTCAAACTGGCACTGACAAATGATCTATATGCTGCAGAGACCCAGAGCAGTACAAAGACAGGATTTTGCTCCTCATCTCTCCGCCTTTTAGACACTCCAGATAATTTTTCAATAATAGTATGTCCTGCAAAAGGAGACACAGGGCTTTATTTCACTTTTCTACTCGGTGCCACTGTAGGTCAGTGAAATTCTGGGAATATGTTTAGGCTGGAGAATGGAATAAAACCTTGAAAAGGGTTGCAAAGGCAGGTTAGTATAGAGGTCACTGATAACATGGAAAAAGCCCAAACAAGTGAAATTAAGAATGGTCCACTGAACAGTAAAGAAAAGAGGGAGACTGCACATCTTTCACTGTCCAAGAGGGCAGGGACGTTACTTCGTGTCTGTGTGGAAAAGTGACATTTGGGACACTGCTGGGAAAGGACAATGAAGGTCCAGAGTGAAATAAAGTTGAGGATGAGTGTGGTGCTGGGATGGGGAAGGCAGAAAGACCCAGTCACTAGCCATGGAGCCATGAAAGCCCCATCCAAGGTGGGAGAAGGTCTGTGAATGCAGCTGTTTCTCTCTCCCTCTGGAGGCCCCAGTCAAAATTAAAGCCCAGAGGTTATAATGAGTTTGCAGGAACATGCAAGGTGTTTGTGCCTCTGTACATCCTGGATGTAGCAGGAGATCCTCCCACACTGTGTCGTGTTCTGCCCATCATGGGCTGTGCTCTCCGTGACCTCTCTATGGAGATCATGGAAAAGTCTTTACAGGTGCTTCTGTGTTGCCCTGACATTTGGGTGGAAACTTAAACCCAAGAGGTTTTCAGAACATTGGTATATAGTGTGTTATGGGGTTTAGAGGCCTTTTAGAGGCTCATTTTGGTGCATTTGGAAAGGCAGGTGAAACAGGCCCCTCATGTCCCCTGGCCTGGAAGGATCCATCCCTGCTACAGGAGACTTTCCGGACAAATAATTGAAAGCCTCTTGGGAATTACAGCAAAAATTGGGAAAGGCTTGTTATGATGAGATGGAAAATAAGCTGAATAATTGCTGCTGTATCACAATACATACTGGTATAAGTGAGACAGGAATGTGACCATCTCATGGAGGTCTATCTTTTGGCAGATGGGTGCAACCAACAGTAGACATGACTTATATGGTAGTGTACAGGTGTAACGTACAATAATGAAGTAATGTCGTCATTGAAACAATTCTTTACTGGTCTCTAGGACCTGGATATCTTGGATTATTGCAAACCGCTACCTGAATATTTTTACAATCACCTCCTTATTTAGCAGGATTGTGTTGCCAATGCTCTGAAAAGCTGTCCTTGAAGTCCCGTGAAGACACTTGTGGCCTTTCCCTGGTCGTAAAATTAAAACCGAACATGGTTATGGGGAAAAGGTGTTTTAACTCAGTATTTATTTAAGGATCCTTAGGTGCAGCTCTTTGTCCCGGTGGAATGCCCTGAAATGCACACCAAAATGCACACACACGATACATCACAAATACAATTTATAGGCCTTGCAAATTAATGTATCTATCAAAGATTCCCCAGTGAGAGGCTTGAACAAATCCCCCATTCTGAGGAATCTCCCCCTCGATGGGCCTATATTAGTTTACAGGATGTGTTCTAGAAAGGACCTTGGTGTCTGAGGCTTTCTGACTCCTGACTGTGAGGCTTCCAGGATGTTTGGTTTCCTGGCTTAACAGAACACTGTGTCTTCAGCTAAGTTAACAAACTTAAATAATTACAAGTATGCAGGCCAAAAAGTACTAAGAATACATGAAAACTACATAAAATGGTATATAAAAGGGGCATAAAAGACAAAAAATCATCCTGACATCACAGTGAGGCACATGCCCTTTCCAGGTAGCCCAGTGCTTTTCAGTCCTGGTAACAAATACATGAACTTCTCATGATGTCTATCCTACCTCTTCCTCCGTTGAAGGTTCAACCCATAACTCTTGTCCTTTCTATAATGCTCAAGCAAAGCTGAGTTTCCTGTCCCTTTGCAACAATCTTTACAGCAGGTAAAGGAGCATTATCACATGTTCCCTCAGTTTTTATCCGTATTTACATTTGGATCATACTCTTTACCCTATGGTCACTCTCATGATCTTTGCTGGAGTGTCACCTCTCTGGTAATGAGGTGTCCAGAAGTGGTCACATTCCTCCTAAAGTCTTGCCCACGTGGGATAGAGAAGTGAGGTTACTGCCATGTTGTACAAGCTTTTTTCTTGTTTGCACATCCCAGAATGATGTTTGTCTTTTTCATGACAGCATGAAATTGTTGACTTATATTTGGTTTATGATCCATGTTGCTCCCCAGATTCTGTTCTGCAGCACAGCAGTGTAACCAGTTGTTTTCCTTTTTAATGCAGCTGTCTATTCCTAGCTAAGGATAGGATTGTGCAGCAGTGCTTCCTGAATTACACACTAATCTTCTTCATACTGTTTTCCTGGGTTGTGAAGGTCATTTTGAACTCTCATCCTGTCCTCTAAAGTGCTTGTTAGCCCTGACCTGTTGTGGTCCCACCATCATCTGGTGGACATTTGCAGAATTTCTATGGAAATCCCTTGCCTCTGCCATATAGGTGCTTGGAGTAAGCCAGAAATGAAGCTCTGTGCTTCCCATGTGCCACCACAGTTTATTCCCTTTCAGGAATCCATGTGTGTCTTTAATCTCTGACTCTTCATAGTCTGATAAACTATGGAGGAAGCTTCTTCAGCATCAATATGACCCATGTGGGGACACAGAGAAAAATCCCTCATGTTTTCAGCAAGTGCATACAGGGAGCACTGACAGGCAGATCACCCTGTCTTTAACATTATTTGTGAGCCAGGTAGGCACAAGAGAGATTTGTTTCATCTTCCATCAAATGTAAAAAGCTGGTGGCAAGTATTTTCTAATGAAGAGGAACCTGAGCACTTATGGACTCCTTTGCTGACTGGCAAAGCTTGACAGCAGCTCCCTAAACAGCACTATCCCAGAAAAGATGTCAGTGAAATCACTGTGCTTTTTAAACAGAGAGAAAACTGACTTGAGTGTTTTCCCCTCATGCTTTTAAATAAGCTGCTTCCCAACAGTGGTTGAAATGTGGTCGCTTCTCGGAGGTGCTGAGCAGAGCTGAGAAGGAGTGATTTTGTCTAAATTACTCTTACAAGAAAAAGACAAAATTAGATCTCTACATTATTTCAGGAAGGTGTCAAAGGAATTTGTAGTTGTCTTGAAGTCAGCACTGTTATTTCTTCGCTAACCACTACTGAAATGAGGTGGGTGGTTTTTTTTTTTTTTTTTTGTGTTTTTTTTTTTTTTTTTTTTTTTTTTTTTTTTTTTTTTTTTTTTTTTTTTTTTTTTTTTTTTTTTTTTTTTTTTTTTTTTTTTTTTTTTTTTTTTTTTTTTTTTTTTTTTTTTTTTTTTTTTTTTTTTTTTTTTTTTTTTTTTTTTTTTTTTTTTTTTTTTTTTTTTTTTTTTTTTTTTTTTTTTTTTTTTTTTTTTTTTTTTTTTTTTTTTTTTTTTTTTTTTTTTTTTTTTTTTTTTTTTTTTTTTTTTTTTTTTTTTTTTTTTTTTTTTTTTTTTTTTTTTTTTTTTTTTTTTTTTTTTTTTTTTTTTTTTTTTTTTTTTTTTTTTTTTTTTTTTTTTTTTTTTTTTTTTTTTTTTTTTTTTTTTTTTTTTTTTTTTTTTTTTTTTTTTTTTTTTTTTTTTTTTTTTTTTTTTTTTTTTTTTTTTTTTTTTTTTTTTTTTTTTTTTTTTTTTTTTTTTTTTTTTTTTTTTTTTTTTTTTTTTTTTTTTTTTTTTTTTTTTTTTTTTTTTTTTTTTTTTTTTTTTTTTTTTTTTTTTTTTTTTTTTTTTTTTTTTTTTTTTTTTTTTTTTTTTTTTTTTTTTTTTTTTAAGTTGCTTTGGCTGGTTTAAATCCTGACCAGGCCAGATAGAAGGTAGCAGTAATGACGAATCAGCAACTTGGTGAACTCTTAGGTGGGCTCTCCCTGGGGTATAAGAAACCTCAGGTCAAGCTCCTTATGCATGATAGTGTTTCCTTCCAGCTGGAGAGGAAGAGAGAGTTGTCTGGCAGAAGAGGTTAAGAGCTTGTCCTAAATGAGCCAATAGGTTGGTGGTCAAGGGGGTTACCTGGTAAATCTTTCTTGCTAATGCTCCTATGAGATGCTTTGTAAAATCTGTGATTTGGACTAAGGAAAAGTTGGCCTGGAAGTGTTAAAGGCTGGGTTGGATGGGGTTCTGAGCAACCTGGTCTCAGGGAAATTGTTCCTGGCCATGGAAGATGGGTTGGAAACAGATGATCTTTAAGATTCCTTCTGACTCAATCCATCCTACAATTTTTTGGAATGGTGAAAATTGTGAAGTCGCAAAGTTTTGTGTAAGAGGAAATATGTTTCCTGCTTGAGCACATGCAACAGCAACTGAAGAAAACGTGAGCTCCAGGAGTTCAGCACCCTGAAAATAAGGCCTGATGTCTAAATGAAATTGAACTTCAAAAAGAAAAGTAGTTTTCTGGCCCTGTTGGAGCCAAAACAAAGAAGTATTTATTCTATTTGATCAGCTATTCACAAATTATGCCTTTGTATCTTTAAAATAACTACAAACCAAATTTAAAACTGGAAGCTCTCATCTTTGATGTTATCTGCAGATAAGATAGAGCTTTGAAGCACTAACAGAGGCTAATTGGAACAGAATACCAATACAACCGAAAATTAATGGAAAACACAAGAACTGTTTGGAGCACTGTCATTCTAAACTAGGACCATTTCTTTTTAAATCCTACGAAATTCCAGGAAAAAAGTGCAGTTCTCTGGACTGTAGATAAAAAGAGAGAATTGTCTGATTCAATGTACCAAGATACTTCAAACACAATCATTTAGTTGTTTGTTGTATTGTATTGTATTTTTTGTATTGTGTTGTATTGTACTTTTAAGTATCAAAATCTTTCCAATATGTAGCAGGCTGAAATGAGTTGGAGAAAGGTGTGTCACAGGTGAAATCGTTATAAAAATATAAAATTCATGTTTGTATTTGAAAGTGGCTCCTTTTTCCCTGTTTTGTTTTGAGGATGGCATTGCTTTCCATCTGAGCTTGAAAAGAATTTGTTAGAGTTGTTGGAGGTTCGGTTGGCTTCTAGTGAGAGAAATCATGGAAGGGCAGAGCAGAGTGGAAATGTGTTTTATTTTGGGGAGCAACTTACCTGGGTGCAAGTTCAGGCAGCACCTGCGTGTGTTGTTTTGCCCTATGGACAACCTCAGACCTTAAACTGGGATGATCCTTCCCATTTCTGCTGAGGTAGTGGAAGGGAGGTGTTGGTCTGTATCCTCACTCCCAGCAGTGTAAGTAGGCAATGTTCTCTCTAGACTGGTCCAAGAAACCCACTCAGTAGTAAAAGGAAATGAATCCTGTTGCTTAGCCAAATACTCTGATATTAAGCAATGCCAGAACTGAGGTTGCTCAGGCAACCTCATTTCTTCTCCCTTGTTCATTAACACACGAGGTGGGCATATGATTGAAGCTGCTAATTCTTATTTCATGCTGTATCTTGGGTTCAGACAGGGATTCATGCAAAACCTCTTGTCCTGCCATGGAAAGTCTGAGCACAAGGTCTCAGAGTTTTTCAAATACTTCACAGGCTTTGCTGGAAGTTTGAGGAGCAAGAAGGAGGTCTGTGGCCATTCTGAAAAAAAAAACCTGTCAAACAAAGTCTTTGAGGAGAACTGTGCTTCTGTGAGGTCCTGGCATGGAGACCCTCTGCCTTCTTGGGGACAGCCCTTCACCCTCTGCTCTCCTACCCAAGGGCAGCCCAGCTTCTGTTTCCACAGCCCCATGTGCCCACCTCTTTTAGCTGTGCCTCTCACATTAGGCAGCATCCTTCTGCCCAGATGGGTATTCACGGACTTCCAGGGACCAGGCAGTTCTTTTTCTCTTGTAAAGCACCACCTATCCTTGCCAAAACTGCAATTGAAAATACTGTTGATGTCACTGTCTGCAATCTTTCAAACCACTCACCATTGCTACTCTATTTTCACAACTGGTTTGCTACCTCAGTAGTCATTAGTTCTTAGCTAATCCAACAGTGACTCTGTTTTCAAGTATTACCTGGGTGGTAAAACATAGGATTTATACATTTTTGCAAGGGTCTCCTTCTGCTGAGCAGTTTGGATGAAAAGCACTCTAACACTTATTCAGTTGTGCTTAGTCTTCTTATTGAAAGAAGATGTCTTGTATCTGTAAGAGTGAAAAGTTATATAGTATCAGCAGCTTTTGTTTTAATACCTACTGCTTTTCCTTCTTGAGAACTTGGAATTTTGCAATCCTGTTAAGTGCCTGTATTCTCCAATAAATATTCTGCGCTGTTGCTGTATTTCTGTTGTTAGGTTTCTCAGGGGGAAAAAGGCATTTAAGAAAGAAAATGAATAAATAAACAGCTCAAAGCCTTGAGTGTCCAAAAATATTGCAGTATCTTGATTTGAATAATCGAAAATTGCAACACTCTATTTGGGTACGTTTCATCACATTGAAAGCTTTGCACGCAAATCCAAGCCCTGCTATTCCCTCCAAACCCTTGGAATATTTTCATTGCCAATCTTTTTCTTTTCTGTTTGTTTAAAAAACAATCAAACAAACAAAAAACCCAAGGAAAAAAAACAATCCTACTTTTAATTTACAAATAAAATTAACTTGTATTTAATGCAAAAAAAATGACACCAAATAGAATAGGGGTGTATTCCCACTTATTTGCAATGACTGAAAACCCCTAGATTTTCCTATTTTATTTAACTGCAAAAGTACAAGATACATCTACATAGGATGCAGCTCTATTTCAGAATATGTTAAGCTGTATTTCTGTCAGTCTTAGCTGGAAATACTGGAAATCTAAGTAAAACCAGCAGTAAGACCCCTGCTCCACTTTACTGGGAAGCTGGACTTAGAGAGGTCTTAATGCAGTCACCCCAAATGAGAGTATTTTAGCAGACTTTTGTTTCTACCTAAACTCCAAAAAAAGACCTACAGATCAGCTTAGTCTGAGTTCTTTCAACATTTGAGTATGCCAAGAGGGTTTGTTCAAGTTACATCTTTGGTCCAGATCTGCTTCTTTCCAACTCTGATCACAAAAGCAAGGAAAATATCACAGAGAAATTTGAAGAATGAGGGGAAGAGCCTCATTCCTAGCATCTAGCCAGGCTTTGGTTCTTCACACAAGCTGCTCTCCATAGTCCCCCTCTGCCTGATCCTTTATTTCACACCCCTTTTTCCTTTGCTTTGTGCCACGATATAAGAACTCTGATGACTCAAAGTACTCTGAAGGACCATGGAGCATTTCTGAACATCCTCAGGTAGTCCCAAATACAGGGAAAAGAGCCCCAAAAGCATTGGCTTGGATGGGGCAGTGGCACATCCCTCAGAGAAGGGATGAGTGACGTGAGTACATTGGGACAGGGAGCTCCAAAGGCTCTCATTGCCTGGCCCAGTTTGTTTGACAGTACTTAATTTTTAACATGTGGAAATTTCTGAAATATGCATCTTGAAATATCTGCTTAGCTTGCCTAGAAAGCTTTAATAATTAATGGAAACTCAGAGTTGAGGTATAGTAATGATTTATATGGGGAGCTGTCTTTACACAATCTGCTCTCAAAGCTTTCTAGAGTATTACTCTTAGTGTCTAATTAACTTCCGAAGAGTGATACTACTCCTTTCACTACACTGATTGATCAAGGGCTTAACTGCAAGTCATATTTTCCAAGTGATTCCCCAGTGTCTTCTCAGCTCTTATGAGCTCTTGCTGAGGAATAGAACTGTCTTGGACACCAAGAGCTACTTTCAAGTTTTCAGATACTACATCTTCTGTGTCAGGATGGTCCTGTTGCTGTTTAGCCCCTGGAGCCATTTCACAGAAATTTCTAGTCCTTAGATGTGGCTTTGGGTGATGTGATCTAAACATTTTTCTTTTTCCCAGTAGCAGTTCTTCATAGCGTATATTTTGGAGTGTGTTCCTTTCACTCTTTGAGACTTGTGCTGATAAAGATTACACTAAAATACACTAAAATTCAAGTAACTAATAATGATTTAGAGCCAAGATGTGGTATTGCAAGTACCAGCCACCAGCTAAGGACCTTCAAAAGACAGAGTCACTCCCTTGTTTTGTGAGGGATGTGTGTAAATCACCTATAGACAACCATAAATCACCTTAGGACAATCATAATTAGTACCATGTCTGTTTTCAGGCTGTTGGGTATTTAATTTTTTTTAATTAAAACTCTGTGAGAAGTGAAAAGGAAAGCTCTTGGGACAATGAGCAGGGAAGGTCTTATGAACTTGAGGGTCTGTTCTTCTGTCCGCTGTCCCAAGTAATACAAACCCTTAGAGAGCCATGGACATGGGAAACACAAAGTGCAGGCAGCTCTTTGACTGAGTCTCTTTTTAAGAAAAGATCAAGTCCCTTTGCAGAACCATTTTTAGAGTCACTAGAAAATGGTAGTGAAAAAAAAAAACATTTTCTCAGTAGTTAATTAGCTGTTTAAGGCCCTTTTTCCCCACCACTTCCCTGTTCCTTGCTCGTGATCTCAGTGGATCTCTTGGTTCTTGGCACAAGTTTCTTTGTTATCCATAACCAAGTGTTTTATAGGTATTTTCCTACCCATAGCTACACTGATGTTTGATATTAGCAGCTCTGGTCAGCTAATGCAAACCTTGAGGAGGGTCAGTTCTTCTTGGGTCACAGACAGGCTGCCCTGACCCCAGAAGTTCACACCCCTGAAACATCTTCTGAAATATGTCAGGTTCTGCTATTTTCTTAACCACTGCCCTCCCCATTTATGGTGATAAGTCTTGTCCAGTATAAGTTGTTCTTGCTGCATTATGTGCCATGTGTTCCTAGGATAATTTTTAAAAAAATTCTATTTTATCTTTTTTTAATCCTTTTCACAAGGACTGTGCCTTCACCTTACACCCGAGGGCTGTGCAGTGAACCAGCCTCAGAGATGGTGTACTCAGACTCATCTATAACTGAGAGCCACCAGCTGGAGAGGATCTACATTCTTGAGATCCAAATATTCCTCTGATACGATTAATGGCCCCACCTTTTAAGAAATTAGCTATACCTCCATTTCCTCTTTCCATCCAAACAGCATTTCTGGTACTAATAACACCAGCCAGAGCGAGAGAGGAGATAAAAGCACTGGTGGCAGAGTTCCATGTGTGAAGGAAGGTGTCATAAAGTCTTGGAGGGCTGATCCAAAGTTTGCACCAAAATTAATGGCTGCCTTTGTCACTTAAATCCCTGTGGAACCCCAATGTATTTATTGGGAAATTCCATCAGGAAAAAGTGAGTCTGAGAGTCCTACATCGGAACTTCTTGGAGTATTTAATTTCTCTGGAGCTAGAATGAGGATACTTTATGTGTCTTCATAAGTTACGAGCAGAGGCTGATAGCTGAATTCAGGCACTTCATGGATTTTTTTTCTCTTTCTTGTATGGAATTATGTTGTCCAATTTTCAGCTCGTTCTGTTAAGGTGTGAGTGAGTTTGAGAGTTGCTTTAACAAATGCCTTATGCTGGAATTCCCCGAGGAGAGTTACATAGGGACAGATGCACAATGTTGGTCCAGCATTTCTTATAAACTGAAGCATTAGAACTTGATGCAAATTACATTAGAGATACTGTGATCTTTCTTCAATTAGATTCTGATTTGCTTTACCAATAGGAGGGAATGCACATAAAACATCTAATGAAAAAATGAGGATTTTCTCCAATCAGTTGTCTTATTTAAAAGAAATTGAAAATATACAATTTTGGCACTTGGATATTGGCACTTCATTCTCCTGTTTGTACTTTGTTGCTTTCAGAACGAAGCATTTTGTCATGAAAAAAAAGTGCTTGGTACAGGTGGAATATAAATATAATTCACTGTAGAATACCTTGTCCAAACAAGAAAATGTAATGCTGGGATTGTCTAGTGCTTTGTGTTAGCCTAGTTCTGCTCCTAAAGAAGGATAAACCTAGGGTTAAATTTTCTGCTGTTTTTTTAAATCTATTCTCTTGCAAAAATCTCACCCCAAATCAGTTACAGAATTAGTGAAATGTACTCAAAAAATTGTGGGTATGGTTTTTATATGTCTATATCCTAAAGCAAAAGTTTCCAAAATATGGCATGGCAGCAATGCCAGATAGGCACACAGTTTGGTACATCCCTGTTTCTTCTGGTGCTACCTTCAACTTCTGAGCAACTACCAACAGAAAGTTGTGACCCCTGTGTAAATATAAGTTGGGTTTGTGTAACAGTAAATGTTAACTCCTGTAAGAAACTGATGTCTCGACAAAAATACCTGTATCTCCTACTAAGATGTCTTGTTTATCAGCCTGCTTCCCTCCTCATGGTACAGGATAGAACTGCCTTGGCTTAAAAACAAAAAAGGTGGGTGGAAAAACCTTGCAAATGAAGGCACACAGTTGTCTTAGTGCACTTATGAATCACTTTGAAAAGCTCACATTCCTATCAGAGCAATTTTAATAACAGAATACATTGCCCAGACAGCCTGATGTTAAATGTGTGCAGTTCTTTAGAGCAGAAGGGCTGCAAACAGAAACATTTAAATTGTGGGGCTTCTCCAGGGTGAAGCTGCACAAGAGCTGATCAGTAAAGAAAGAAATCACTGCTGTAGTGTGTGAAGGAGGAAGGAGGGGAAGGAGGTAATAGGGATGCTGCTACCTGAGGAAAAGGGTAAGTCCTCTCACAGATAAAGGAAGAGAGAGCTGTAAGAGGAGAAAACCATGTAAGGAAAGATTAGAATTTTTTAAAATGTGGAAAATTGTTTAACATTGAAGTTGTATCTCAAGCCAGTCCTGTCTATCCCAAGACCACCACGTTTGTAACCTCAACTTTGCAGACCACACTGTTTCTCCTAGATAACAGGGATATGCAGATAGTAAGAGGCACAAAAATAAATTAGAAAAGGATTTCTTTAATGCTTCTAATAATGTATTTGGACATGATTATCATAATGAATCTTGTAAAAGGAATTTACTGTTTCCCCTTTTATATGATGTGTTTCTGACCTTCACTCTCTTGATATGTGATTCCTATTCAGCGAAGGTGCCCATAATAGAGGGGCAAGAAGGATGATCAGAGTTCAAACAATAGGGTAAGAAATGCAGAGTAGTGGGAAAAAGCTTCCATTTTCCCATAAGCTGGGGCATAGAAGATACTGCAGCCTCAGCTCTACAGTATCTTATGAACAAACAAATTATGCATGAGTTTGCTCAGGGGACTACTCAGCTACTCAACAATAATGGGTAATTGCCCTCACAAACTTATCCTCATATCACTCATACACACCAACACTTATACTGAAAAGAAAAGACGCGAAGAACAAATTTCAATATAAAACACATTATTATTATGAAAATGACACATTTCCATTTAACCCTTTTCTAACAAAAAGAACTCACTGTGTTTCAAAGAAAATGGGGCTGGGGAATTTTAAACGTTAGTCTCAGTATTTTCCCTTGGAAGGCACACTCAAGATTGTTTTACTTGGCACATTCTGTACTCTTCATTGTAGCAAAGGCTTGCGGGTATCTAATGACACAATCACAGAATGCCATAGAAATTTGGAACAAAATCCCCATCTTCGATACAATTCAGCAGATTCACGCCATATGGAAATCCTGCTGTTTAATGTAACACCATTAAAAGCCACATATTGCTAAATTCATCTCTCAAAGATTTTTGCAAAAGTTGCAGGAACAATATTATTTCTGAGTTTTTAACCTTTATTCAGCCTCCAGCATTCTTAGGAGTCAAACGTGTGTTTCATAACTGGAAATCCAACTACTTCATATGCTGGTGATATTTTGATTTCTCAAACATGCGTAGTAGTGTAATGGTCTTGTCTCCTTCATAAAGAACTAGTAAGTTACAACTTGATCAATAACTGGGAAAGAGATGAACCATAGCTGGAGCTCGGGGTTCTAAAATATAGATTAATTTAAATTTATTCTCTACATCTTCACTCTGAGCATCTTATTAATTCCTTTTCTTTGTCATATACTTTCAGTTCTAAGTGGCAAGTTCCCTGGGTCTGAGACTGTGTGTTAAGAGTTTGAATTTCAGAGCTCTTTGTTATTTCTGGACTGCAAATGAAATCATTGATAAAGCTACTTGCTGCACAGCCACTCATACGCATTTTCAGTCCATCCCTTTAGGAAAATCTTCTTCTGAAGGCAGTGCTAAGGACATGGAATTTGAGTAGACAGAAGGTGGTTCTGGCTGCTATGTAGATGCTTTACCAAAGCTTTAACCAATTTTTTCAATGTCTGCATAGATCTCACTTCTTCTTACTGGACTGCTCATAGGTGCAAGGATTTCCCAACTTTATCTGCTTCTGGTGCAGGAATCGCATCAGATAGGATACAGAAAATGGTAAAGAATCCATCCCCTTTTTTTTCAAGGTGTTTTTCCAAAATCCTGCTGAAATCCGAAGCAATGTTTCTACCCAATGTGAGAGTGTGACTAGAGAGACATTGTGAGAATTCAGTGTGGTGCTCTTTGCCATGTTAAAAGAAGTATCTTTAAATTCAGAAGTACCTTGTGCAAGATGTGTGTACCAGGGATCTCAGAGGCACCTGGGAAAAGTCCTACATAGGCTGAAATCTGCCTTTTCAATCTGAACTTATTCCAGATGTATCCACTATCTTTTCCATGTCTGAAGCTGGGGTAGGGATGATTACAAGAGTCAGCATCTCCAGGAGTGACAGTTTCAGCCACACTGCCAAAGGGCCAACATTTCCAGATGCTGAGCCCTCCTGAACATATGGTGATCACAGGTGTCTAGAGAAGGGTCAAAATCTTTCTGAAAATATAATTCGGGGAGGATCCAAAATCTCTTCCAAGTCAACAAGAATAATGACAGGTGACTAAGAGCCTGAGAGATCTTGCAGATACTTCTGTTATTTATATAATTGTGTCAGGGATGAGCAAGATGAGCTGGGTCCAACACCTGCAGGAGATGCCAGAGGAGTTTAGAGAGGAGGAGTGAGTGGACCTTAGCTGGGAAGAGAGAGGAAACATGGGCAGCTGTCTGTCTTTCGTTTGCAAATTCATGGTTTACAGGAATGCTGTCCTTGATCTAGGTGGCCAAACTTCTGGTAAGTTTTCAGAAGTTGTTGGCAGACCTGCAAGTCCAAGATTTCCACTCCGGAATTGCAACAAGATAGTTACTCTTGCTTTGTCAATACAATCAAAGCAGGTTTTACATCTCTTTAGGGAAAACTAGCAGAGCAGCAAAGAGTTGTAAAGGAAGGAATAGCTCCTTTAATAAGATCTAGACACATGGAGTAAGAAATTACCTGGGTGAGAGAGAAGCACCAGTCCTAGGAACATTCTCAGATTTTGGCTGGTGCGTTTCTAGTGAGTAACGATGTGTCTCTGTAGCGGGAGCTAGTGAAGCTGCATTTGAGGGCTGTGATGACATTTGTATGTCCCTAATATATTTATAACTTAGGACAGAGTACCTGTGTGTATGTCTTCTCATTTTTTTCCTAGTAGATATGCAGAGATTTAAACAGGTGAAAATGTGTCCACAAAGGACCATAAAGAAGAAAAGGAGTTATAAGGTAATGCAGCAAGAGCGCTGGTGCATGGTTATTGAAAGTAAAAATGGTTAACATGTGGAAAGAGGTACATAAATGACTGCAAGCCACTTTTTCAAATGTCTTTCCCTGTTGCTCTCAGCAATATCACTGAATGTGATCAAATAGTTTTTCCGCTCCTTTGGCACAGTACCTTCCCCAAGTTAACAGCCACCTTAAAAAGAGGGCACAGGGTCCACGGCAGATAATGCACATTCTGTTGTGTGATTCTCAAATGCTGTTAGGGCTCTTCATGTGGGAGATTAAAGCCACTCACCAGTGGTTTGCCTCTGCTCCCGCTGGTGTCTGTGTGAGCTCCCTGGGGGCTGTGCTCAGCTCCCAGCCCTGCTCCTGTGGAGGCTGCAGGATGAGGCCCTTGGCTGCAGGTTTGGTAGCACCCAGCGTGCGTCAGATCCCCATGTGTAAGCATTGGTATCGTTTTAATTTATTTTTAAGAACACAAAGATCCATGATTTAAATATTGTGAAATCCTGTATATATTTTGGCTCAGTCAGTCATATGCCTGTTTACTCACAGATTCCCCAAAATCTGCATTTCCTCAGGCATTCATGTCTTTCAGATTCTTTATGCTGCTTTTTCTGCCTCAGTTATTTCTTAACACCATGCTGCCTGCTTTCCCTTTGATCCAGTAGAATGTGGCCTTTCTGGTAAGGCTTGGATTTATCACCCATGGTCCAGTGACCACTGCTTGATTCCTTCACTAATCAGCCAGCAACTTTCTTGTCAAGGTGGGAAACACCTTTCTGCCCCCTGCCTGCCTCCATCCTTCTCTGTACAAAAATTAATTAGTAAATCTAATTGTGAGCAACATCATAAGCACAAGATGAGGAACAACAAAGGAGCCCTGTTGGGTACCTGGCTACAGCTGAGCAGTGTCTGCTGTGTTGTCTCAGGAGCAGGGCCAGAGCTTTTTCACGTTCTGGACAAAAACTCTTTAACTGAAATATGTGTTTAAATTTAAAAGGGGATTGTGAAATGCCTCCCTCCTTGGGTCTTAGTGTAGGGCAGGTTTAGGATGCTGGATACTGAAAGGGTTAATTTTAGGGTGTGTATTGGAAGTACCTGACCCAGGAACACAGGTAGGTTGATGAAGCATTGGGTTTTCCTTCCAGGGGACAGGCAACCCCTCCCTAACTGTGTCTCAGTCTCTTTGCACCTCGATTTCCTTACTGAAGAGTGGGAAAGCCTCTTCCTTTCCTTTCTCTTCAAAGGTGTCATCCTAGGGGTGGGACCATGTGCTTGTGCTGCACCTCAGGTAATGGGATTCTGCTTTGGGTTGGAACATCTTGATGTTAATAAATTAAATTAAGGAGGTTGAATGCTTTTGTTTCCCTGGGCAACATGGGCTGCAGGAACAAACACACCTGCAAACTTCAGTAAATGTGGTCTTTGCTGTCATTGAGAAATCTGTCATTGAATTCCCCTTTCCCTCTCTTACCAGAAAGAGTTTTATTTTAGTAAAAGTTTAGGGTACTTGCATTATCAAAGAGTTTGCAATCCTGATTAGAAAATCTATTTAACCTTGTGTCAATTGGCCTCCTTGATGTGAAAATACACCCAAATCCTGGGAGAGAGGGCAGGCAGTGCCCCAGTCAAGCTTTCCCCAGGAATAACTAGTTTTAGGAAGAAGCAAAGGAAAGCAAAGGCATGCCAAACAGTCAAAAAAATGAAGGGAATGTCTCAGTGGAGCATTGAAGGGAATAGATGCTCATGCTGGTGATGAGATTTTGTTTTAATCATAGTGATAAACCTTTTAATTTTGGTGTGCAGTAACAGCGGCTTTAAAAATGAAATAAAGGGTTCGTGACTAGCGAGAGTCCTTGGTGTTGCTTCCAGAGCATTGCTTGGGTTGTTATTAAAGCCCTGCCAATGGTTTCAAGTGGAACAGCTAATGTTTCAAGTGTTCATAAATAATTGTTTAATGTTCCAAGCACTTTAGGAGCAGGTTTTAAAAACTAGCCTTGCACTGATTATTTCCACTACTGTAAAAACATTCTTTTGACAGTAGCTTTGCCTGCTGCTTATTAAAAGGAGAAAACAACCACTGTCCTTTGTGAGCTGACAGAGGCATGCACCTAGTGATGGACCTGTAAAATAACCTAAAAGTAGTGGATATTCTCTCCAAAACTAGAATTTGAAATAGCTTTGTGGTGTTGCAAGACCAGGCCCACATCCATGGCTGGTATTTGAGGGGGGAGGATGGCCCATCTCTGCTTCTGCAGGTGCAGGAGGGGTGCAGGGGTTCCTCCCTGTGGCCACTGGATCCCAGGGAGGTTGTGAATGCCTCAATTTACCCATCCCAATAGGTGACACTTTAAAGCAGGGTTAGAGGTGAGGTCTTGTTGTTGTTCCCCAAAAACCCTTAGTGCCTTCAAACACATCCCAAGCAGAGCCAAGGACTGGGCCTGGTTGACTAAAGAAAAAATGATGTGAGAGAACCACAGGGCCAGAAGAAGCCTGGGGAGCAGAAATCTTGGAAAGAGGTGGGAGTTGTTTGCTGAGGCTGTACCTAAGCTGGGGCAGCTCATCATGGGACACATCCTGGGCCTGCTCTGCTTCCTGGGCTGCAGGGGAGAGAAAGGAGGGAGCAGGATCTGGCCTTGGAGAACAGGAGATGCACAGCATCCCTATGGTCCCTCCCATGTTCTCAAGGTTTGACAGCAGGAGGAAATTGTGGTCAGGAGGGAGTAAAATGTCCAACGTAAAGTGAGCATCTTGGTCATGTTTGCACTGTTAAATAATTGGTTGCTCAAACCAATTTTTTTTTTTTTTTTAACTTTTTAACTTATTTTCTTCTCAAGCTGCAGTGAAGAGTAAGGAATTTTCATAAAGCAACCATCCTATTAAAGTGAAATAGGTTGGAATACACATTGACTCCTAACTATGCTGATCATTCCCAGTAGTTTAGAGCCTTTCAGCTTGATGCCTGTAACTTCCTGGGAGTAGTCTGAATGCTTTTCCTTAAGGTAGATAATGTTTTGGTGATATTTTGCTGTTGTGTATGTCACATTCTTCTCAGATGGCTGAAATCCTATTTCAAGTATGATTTTTCCTTAAAAAAGGAAACATTTCCTTAAAAGAATGCAAGCAACTATAAATATATATGCACACACAAATTTTAAGGAATTAGAAATTTTTATTTAGCAAGAATGACTAACAAATTTTGTGTTTATGTATATTTTATATGTATGTTGGTATTTATAAATATCTATGGAAGACATCCATGTGTGAGCTCATGAAGGATAGTCATAGAAGCCTCAAGTTTTCCATGAATGAATGTTTTCAAGATTGAGCCCTAGATCTTAGCCCTCCTGCAAGGATTTAGCTACCAGCTCTTCCAGTCCAAAAACACACTCCCCTTTGTTTGCTGTTACAATTTGAAGATAAAAAGCACGGCTTTATTCCTGCTGTTCGTTAGAACGAGATCACGCAGAAAGACTGGAGGCTTGTGCAAACACCAGTTACCACCCTGGTGATCACCTTTCAGGATGGAGGGGTTTTTTCCCCCCTCTAGTAAATATGACTTTTAGAGATCTCACTAGTTTATCTGGGCAGGGCAGTGCCTCTTCTTGAGGTGGAATCACGCAGTAAGACTGGAAGCTTGTGCAAAAACCAGTTACCACCCTGGTAATCCTCATCACCTTTCAGCACGGAGGGGTTTTTTTTCCCCCTCTAGTAAATATGACTTTCAGAGATCTCACCAGTTTATCTGGGCAGGGCAGCGCCTCGTCTTGAGGTGGAGAGAGCTGGGTGAGGAAGCAGCTAGCTGCCCTGCCAGGGATGCGCGTCTCGGGAAGGGAGGATGGGGAAGGAAAAACTGGAGGGAGGGATGGGAATTAAAAAAAANAAAAAAAAAAAAAAAAAAAAAAAAAAAAAGAAAAGGGGGTGTAGCGGCCAATTGTTTGATCTGAGGAATACCTGTAGCCAGCATCCGTGCTCGGCTGGGATTATTCCTGCTTGGCTGCCCTCTGCCGGCATCGCCGCTCGGTGCAAAGCCGGGAAGCGGCCCCGAGCCCCGCGGTACCTGCTGCGCCTGGAGCGCACCCCGAGCCCGGGCGGGACAGAAAAACATCACACGGAATGGTTGACCAGAAAACAACTGGTTGTTATTGAGTGAGAGGATTGCTCTAATTAATCCAAGAGATATCCCCGCTGCTAAATGAGGTGAGGAAAGAGCGCAAGGATAGGTTTAACTCCGCACACAGCTGAGGCAAGGGGGCAGTTTGTGACTCAACACAGTAGAATTTCTGCTTGTAAATGGGATTGCTAACATTTTTTTTTTTTTCCCCCCAGCCGCAATTTTCCTCTCTTGCAAATGAATCTGAAATATCTAGAAATAATAGTGTCTGTCGGGTAAAATGAATGCGGGATTTCTTCTTTAAGGTTTTATTTTTAACTGTCTCTAGTAAAAGTGCGTTAGTCATATTTGTCTCACTCATGAAAGAGCCTCTTTCTGTAACTCGTTTTGGATTTAACCCCTTTAGGGTTATCTACAGTGTCAGCACACTGTCTGATTTAGGACATCACTGTCTGTCCCTAATTCTTCATGGGTGTTTAATTGACATTTTGGAGGCCATGCTGTGTTAGGAAACAGCAGAATATCACCACTGTCCTCTTTGTGGTCAAGCAGCCTTATCAATGCTTAAAGAAAATAAAGGGAGGGAGGGAGTGCTGCTTTCTCCTCTTTTCTCCAGTGTTGGGGTTCCCCTCCTCACAGTTTCCATTTCCTCTTACATTTCCCACTTTAAAAGATGGACGATCAGTACCTGTGACCCTTAAATATCTTATTCTCTGCTACATTTACACGGAGGAGATTATTAAATCTGCAGATAGAATTAGAAGCCAAACTAAATTCTTTTGTATTGATATAATCATGGGGGTTATTTTAAATGTGATGGATGTAACCCAAGAGCAGAGAATGTCCAGGATGTCTAAAAGGCAGACACTGTATAAGTATTTATGAAAAAATCTGTGTGCTCTTAAGATGTCACGCATAATCCGCACTGTGTGTCTCTTCAGTGTCACAAGCACATTTACATAGATTGTCATGAATTTCAAATTGCACCTCAAATCAATGCCAGAGTGAAATTACCTTGGAGCACAATGCAGCCCTCCTTTAAGAGTTAATCATCCAGGTCCCGCTCTGTTCGGAGGCAGTGCTGGCCCTGCAGTGACACTCACAGCTCGCTGCCAACGTCAGGTGCCCCAACACGTTCATAGCACCTCCGTGGGACCGAATGCCACCAGAGTCTGATGCCACCTCACACACTCCACGGAACACAAAGTGTGAAAATTGCGTGTTACAAATGCAGCCATCGCCTTAACTGGTGCCGGTGGTGTCTCCAAAGGGCACCAGGTGCATGCTTAGGGCTCTGCTTTGACAAAGCATTTGTAAACATCCCATGGGGACTTTGCTCCAACAGGCATGAGAGCTCTGATCGAGCATTTTCCCAATGCTGTAATGCTGTTGCCGTCATCTAATTGCATGTGCCTCAGTTGTGGGGAGAGATGCCTTAAGTAGGCTGTTCTCTGGTTCAGTCTGACCATAAAAGGCTAAATACAGCCTCGCTCCAGCTCCATTGGTTGTCCATATCCAAATGGGATTAAGGTTTAGGCAGCAAGACCTTCTGGTTTTGGGGAGACAACAGGAACTGGAGATTTTACAAGGACCAACCAGCTCAGGGTGACACCACTTGGTAGGAACAGCTGGGTCATCTGATCCCAGGCTTCTTGCCATGGCCCGAGGCATGTTGCATCTTTCCAGAGAGGATAAATGCTTCCACTATGCCCAGAAACAGTATTTATCTGGTGTAATGAGTTTATTTCTGGAGCGAGACCATATGGCTGAGGCAGTTTCTTGTGGCAGATCACCAGTTGCCTGTGCTGTAAATCATGGCACATCCCATATTTCTGCCACGGGTCTCTCCACTACCGGCCACCCTTCTACTCTGCAAATCCCTGTATCCAGAAGCAGGCTTCCAGAAAGCCTGGCTGTTCAATCCCGAGGCTGGAATTGCCACATGAGGCTGGGTTAGGATGCTCCTTGTCTGCTCCCTCCACTTGGGTACCCGCTGGGAACGGAAGGGAAGGGAAGGGGGAATGTTTGGGCCGATGGCAGCGCAGCAATGAGACGTGTAAATGCCAGCAATGCTTTTTAGCATTTCTCAAGCAAGAGAATGGGCCAGCAGATACATCGTGGAGCCTCGCCAAGCATGTAGGGGGACATGTTGTTAACTTGCTGGTGGCTGCTGTAGCCAAGAAACTGAGTAGCCATGTAGGGACTGTGGCGGGCGGGAGAGAGAGAGAGAGAAGAGCACATGTAGAAATAAGGCTTCTCACTCAACAAATTCTGCTGTTTGCATGCAGGAACAGAGGTATTTTTGCAAGCAGGGACTTAGGAACAAGATGAAATCTTCCCACTTTTATCAGCAAGGCAGTTAGTGACAAGCACATGGTGAAAGGCTCAAATTCTGGTGCAAATTACCATGAAAATAACTGAACACACAGAAAATTTGGAATTGCAAATATGGGGAAACCGTGGCTTTGTGGACTGACAAGATGGAAAAGACATTCATTCTAAGGGCTTTAAGGTGTAATTTAATCTTCTGGGCTCTATCTTCCCTTCAGGGGTTTGCTGCAGGTTGAGACATCCCCACTAAGTGAGACAACAGGTATTTAATGTGCATAGAAAACACAAATATCCCAGGCACTTGGGACATCTAACCAAGCATGGAAACACTGCCCAGGACTGGGGCAAGCTATCTTGTGCATGTTCTCCTGGAGAACAGCCCTGTGTGTACTTAACTGCTTACCTGAAACAACAGAGAATTTCTTTTTGTTTTCCAATCCCACTCTAAAAGATGCAGGGAGCTGAAAGTGAGTGCTTTGTGCCATCCTAAGGTAGCCGCAGTTTGGTGGTAGCTGAAGTAATGACTATATATAGTCACTAAAGTGCCTTTGGATAGTTCTGTAGAAAAACTGCTGTATAAATTTAAGGTATTATTATTATTAAGGTATTATTATCCCAAGTTTGCCGCAAGTTAGAACGAGACTGCAAGAATTACCTTGGAGCAGCTAATACTGGCACAGCTGCAGAGTTTAAAGTTCTCTTTCTGTCAATATTGTGTTAATTTTATCTGGTGCTTTTGATTAAACAAACTAACCTGGAACAATTTCAGTAACTGATTTTCTAAATAGGAAGGGCACTAATAAGTGAACATCAAGTTGCACCCCCCTGGCATCCAGAGAAAGGAAAATCCTTTATGAACAAATCAGATGTGGTCACACTGAGTCCTAAACACTACTCAGCTACCATCATGCTGATTTAATCAATCCACACGAGGTAAAAGAAGTAGAAAGTGGAGAATAATACCTCTGATGATGAGATATTTTAATGAAATGCATTGGGATAATTTAGTGGGGAATGAAAGTACTATGGATAAAAGTGAGTCAGAAAGCATGAAAAAACACTGAGCAGATCAGAACATGTCTAATATCAAACAGGGGTTGAACATCCCAAATTTGTGCTTCACGGGTCAGGGGATGAATTGGAGGTGATTTGGCTGTGAGCGAGTGGTGTCAGGGAGAAGCTGGTGCAGGAGTTAAATGATGGCTGCAGTCTGGGAATCAAGGGGAATGGGTCTTTTGGGATTCTGTGGTCGCTGTGTCTTGCTCGTTCATTAGAAATCATGCAGGTAGAGCTTCTGGATTGGGGAGATGTAATGAGTTGGTGTCCTGTGATGTGAGCCCCTAGGCCTGTACTGGCTGTGAAACAGAGCCCTGAGTTTCATAAGAACCACTGTGGACTGAGCTAAAATATGTGGCTTTGCAAACCGAGGGTAAAGAAGATACAGAAGCAGATATCCTGGGCTCTGTGGCCCTGCAGTGTTCTCCTGCATGGTCATCTTCCTTCATGTGTGATCCTATGTGAGAGGGATGCAGAGGGGTGTTGATGCTGAGGGAGTAGATGCACGTGCTGTATTGTTTGCACTGTGACCTGAAGGTAGAGAAGCTCACTGCAATTTGTTCCTCAACCTTTTGTCTGTAAGACTGGTCTGAGACAAGAGTTTGGCACATAAAGGTCCAGCCAAGATGAATGGTCAGATAATAGGATTTCAAGCAGAATTTGAGTAAAATCCCCATGGCTATGTGAGTCTGAGCACTTTGGGTGCTGGAAGGCACAAGAGATGCTCCTCAGCCTGGCGTGTAATGCTGGATGTGTGTGAACAAAACATGTTGTAACTGTCCCACCCTTCCTGTACCATCAGATGTGCTGCTGGCAGCTGCAAACAGGAACTTGTAAAAAGACAGAAACAAACCAACAAAAGACAAACTGACAGTTTAGAGAAAGATTAAAACATATGCATCTCCGTGAATTATTTATGTGGGCCTAACAAATTACAAAGCAGGAAAACCTAGGGGCAGGCCTTGAATGGATGTTGCATTCCCATACCTTGATTATCCATCCGGAGATTGGGTCCATAGTTTTTCTGAAGCAGCTTTATTTTTTTTTTTCTCAGAATGCATAGAAGGAGCAGATCTTTTGAGTAGGAAGGTGCCATTTTTACACAGTCACTGTTCAGACCATAGCCACACTTGAAGCCAAAAATAGAAAATATATTTTAGAACTTGTTAAATTAAAGGAAAAAAAAAAAGAGAGAGAGGAAAGAAAAGCCTCCAGCAGAACTTTGCATTCTCTGACTTTTCAGACTTTCAGGTCTGCTCTCCTGATTACACATTTTCTAGCTGATGACATGCCATCAGCTAAAGATGGATTTTAAACACAAGTCATGTCAAAAGTTTCATTTAACCTCTTCAATATAACAAGCTGCTGATGGTTTACATTTCTGACAGTAGAGGTAAATTAATCTCTGATGGATGTTTGGAAGGGGGAGAGAAGATTTGCAAAGAGTGAGGAAGAAGTAAGATGGTAACTGGTAAAGGCAGTGGACATCTTCTGGAATGTAGTGAGTGGTGGGTGGGATGTGGGTGTGGTGATATTTCTAGACCTGCATCTATAAGTATAGATGCATCACACTTGCTATGTGTATGTATGTGTGGTTTTTAAATAAAAATAGTTTTCCATTATACTGAGCAAGTCTGACATTTGATGAGGTAGAATATTTCCAGATGGGTTGGATTTTGGAGAATAGGGAGTAGGTTATGATTTGTCTAATGAAATGTTAATTTTTTGGCAGTCAGAGTGGTTTAGGGTAAATCAGTTAAACCCAAAGATGATTAAAAAGGGATTTGTGAAAGTTTTGAGTAGTAATTAGTATTAATTGAGGCCATCATTATCTTATATGGTAAAGGTAGTATGCACATGTAGTTGGACAACAGAAAGAATGCCAGGCTCGTCTTCCTTCTTTCTGGGGGTTGTAAAAGTTTGGGAGGGAGCTCTTGTTAGTAAGTAATCCCAAGAGACATAACACGGTAAAACCTTGACACAAGGAAATTCAGCCAGGAGACAGCTGATTTCTCAGCTGGGAGGTACTTCAGGAAGAGATGGCATCTTGCCGTCTCCACCAGGACTTGGTAATAATTCTCACTATTCATGAACAGATGTCTTTGGTTGGATTCCCCAGGTGCATTGGAATTCATTAAAGGATCTAGGGAATCAAGATATTAATTCTAAATTATTACATATTATAGATTTTATTTTCTGGAAGAATGGGAACATGGCAAAGGAAAAAAGAGGTTGTAGTATAAGTGGTAAATGATGTCAAGATAGCATAATCACAGAATACTATTTTGCCACTCTAGGCTATATTGTGTCTTTTTTGTTGTTTTAATGGTGACTGTCTGAAATAGAGTGACTTTTAAATTTTGTGTGCTATGAGACCACAGTGGGGACGTTCATAAGTGATATTTGTCCTGTTATTTTACTGGAATAAAGTATTAGAACCCTGTTGAAATCAGTAAAGATGCCAATTTACAGCAGATGAGGATGTGACCAACAATCCTAAAGCATTCTGTAGTTCCAAGCTCAGCTATTTCATATCTAACAAGTAAGGACTGAATTAAAGGACCATTGGGTCTATCTCAGGTAGTTATTCTCACTGATCAGTAGTTTTTTAACTGGGATACTGGAGGATTGCTAAAAACTCTCAGCTGATGGAAGTTGTACATGTTAAGAGCAGCCAGAAACTTTCCTTTCACAGACAAGCTACTTTAGAAGACTTTAGAGATGATATTTTGAAACCAAACATCCAAAACTTTTCAAATCTTCATGACTAAAACTATATTTTATTATTAAGTTGCATTAACAGGTGTGATTTTTGTCAATGGGAACTTGGCAGAAGAACAAATTTCATCAGTTAATATTTGTAAACTGCTTTGAGATCCACTGATGGAAGGAAACCTGGACTGAGAATAAGAAATGCCAACTACTGAAGTTTGTTTGCTGAATTTTCCATCTTTGAATCTATATTTATAGGATTTCTTAGCATCTCTTTAATTATCTCCTTCCAAATTTATCCCTATTTCTTCCCCATTTCCTGTGTTTCAGATTGTTATTTAGCATTTTTTCTCTTCACCCAAGGTTTTTTTAACAGAAAGAAGAACAAGGTCGCTTCCATTGGTCTTACACGTGTCCTCAGCTGGCATTTGCTACCTCCTCTACCTCTTTCTAAAGATAATTTAACCCATTATAGCAAACACCCAGGACATGTATCCTGCTTGATATTAAAATATCAGTACAAAAATACCACGCAGTGTCTTATTTCAGAGTCCACCTCAAAGGAATGTTGGGGTTTTTTTCCAGTTAGTTTATAATTTCTCTGCTTTGATTTTATTTTCCTTATTCTTCTATCTCCATTTTTCGAAATGCTCTGCAAATGGCACTGCCAGTGAGAGAATGATGTAGATGATGAGCTGCCTTGGCCTGCCCATCTGCCCTAGTGATGCCTGCTCAAGCTGAGGCACATCTTCCAAAGACCCTTTGCTCATCCTCTTTTGATAATCTCCTCAGCATGGTCATGACTACCTCCATCAGAAAAAACCTCCAAGGGTGCATTTCTTCTATTAAACTTGAAAAATATCTAACTGGACACTTTTTGTTACTAAATATTAGTAATATTAGTAATATTTGATACTAAATATCTTAAAAATAGTTACTGCAGCAGAAGATTTTTATTTTTAATATTTTTTTTGTATTTTCTTTGCACAGGCTGCAGGAATGTAAAATTTTAAACATATATTTTGCCTGGACAGGCATCTCTTCCAAAGTTGGTGTATGTTTTATTTCCCCCCAGCACTAGTGCAACATATATTTCAAGCCAGTCCTGATAATGTTTTTCAGTGGTATTCATCTGTGATATTTGTAGTTATTTTCCTGGTGTAATTGTAATTCAGAAGTTGTCTGTAGCCCTGTGATATGTGCATAATTGTCCCTGTCCACTGCAACCACCAGCACCTCTTGTCAGCAGGATTGATGGGAACGTTTTAGTTCCTTTTTTGATAATTAATTGCTGTTCGTTCCAACAACAGGGGACTCAAGCAGAGCTTTTGTTGTTCTAAATTTGAAATCTTAAGTCTGTGGAGATGTTTCCAGGAGGTATTTTCTCCGGTTCAACATACACTGTAACCACAGGTGTTGTATCATCAAAGGAAGAACCCATATGCTAATATAGAAATAACAGTCCTGTTTATTGTTGCAGTGCATCACCATCAAAGCAAACAACAACAACCACCTGTCTTTAGCTGTATAATTAAACTGACGGGTCTTTATTCTGTGCTAAATGATATGATAATATATGGAGAATAAGAAGAATCATCCTTTTAAGCTATTGAGATATTTGCAGCACTGTTGAAAATTGGTTTTTAAAATAGTTTGGTTTTTTTTTTTTTAACAAATCTGTTTCTAATAAAATGTTTTTCCTGGTCTAGTTATGCTTCACTTAGCATTTTTTTCCATGCTGGAAATTCATCTTTCCATAGCTTTGGATAGCCACCTGTTCTGCTATCTTTTTCTATGAGGTCTTCAGTGATTCATCTTGTTTCATTTTTATCACCTTTTACCTCCTCGAGGGCCCATTTTTTGTTTCTTTCTGCAATCAAAGGCAAGCTGAACCCCGAAGATGCTTCATATCTTGACTGGATATCTGGCACATGCTTTTCTTCCCCTCTGTCACACCACAGAGATGCAACAGTGGTGGTTCCACTCTGCACAAAACAAAAATCTGTTTTAAAATATAATCTTTTAAAAGCAGCACAACACTGATATTTCCCCCCCTGCCAAGCTCTAGCAAACACCTCAGGATCTGAATGTTGACTTCTCAGTGAAGTAATCAGTCAGGAATATGTATAAAAGTTTCCTTTGGACTATTTGCAGATGATACCAGCTTTGGAATGGCTTGGTGAGACCTTCACAGCCGAATCTGCTGCTAGCTGACCATGTTTCCTACCAAAACCAAGCTCTAACAGAACATGCCTACTCCTACAGTTTCTTTAATTGGAGAACAAATTATAATGTTGTTTTCACAGATCACTCTTTCTCCAGAAACTCTTTTGACACAGAAACTTGCATAACTAGTGCTCTTAGATGAGTAATCCAAATCGTGTTTTCTTTTAAAAGGCCAATCCTAAGTCCCTTTTGCTATCCACTAGACCTGTTAGTGCAGGCAGAAGGTTGTGCTGGCCTGCAGGGATGTGTCATATTGAACCTGTCATATAGGACATGGCTCACAAAGAATTTGGAGCATTAGGAATTTAAGGTTTTTGACAAACTGGGAACTTTCGTTATGAATTATGTATTTTTGTTCAAGAATTAGTGTGCCCTGCTTTTTTAATGATGGCTTTTTGCTATGCCCTTATTTAAATATTTTGGTCTGATTAAAGAGGAGAGGTATGGCAAGTCAGCTGGGGGGCTGTGCGCCTTTCCCTGTTCTTGCAGGGATAGAGAAGGGGGACGCCCAGCTTTCTGAAATCCCCTCTTTCAGAATTCAGCCTTATCTTTCTTGGCATGTTATCACTTATGCACCTCCCTATTGTCTGGGACTCTTAAGAAAAATGTGCCTGTCTACAGAGTGTGTCCCCGGGGCAGAAATGCTGCCACGAGGCAGTGGGCTGGGATCTTCACCTGGGCAGTTGTGGGTTTAGTATTCTGAGGGCTGTGGTTCACTTTCGAGCAGATGTTCTTTAACACAAGGTGGTAGAAAGGTTTTCTTCAACAGGCTACTCTGAATGAGTTAATGCCAGGCAGGAGTGCTGTTTTTGGGGATGTTTTGTGGCCAAGGGTTAAGATTTGTTTCTGAAGCTGGCAGTGTGAATTTTGTGCCTGTTTATATCTTATTAGTTCAGTTGTTAGAACTGAACAATAAAAGTGATTTTGTGTAAAGAAACCAGTGTATGCTCAGTGCTTTCTGCACAGGCAGGAGTGGTGGTCTGCAAAACCACACCAGTCACTGCTCTTGTTTAATGAGGGTTGCAGTAAACCTGAGTGTCTTCTCCATGTCCAAGCCCCAAATTAGCCTCACTAGCCTGTTTAGGATTCTTTGATCATTTACACATAAAGTGTAAACTGTTTTACACTTTTATCTCAAATACCATCCTGCAAAATGCTTCATTTTGCAGCACAGGTCCCCTCCAGACGACGTTCTGCACCTGTTTACACTGGCAAATCTCTCCTCTACTTTTTTCTAGGACTCTGTTCTGTAGATTTATTTCTAATCATCCATAAATAGACTCATCTGTGTTAGGTCTGTATGTCTGAGTAAGGGAAGCCACATGACAGCACGCCTCACTTGTTGGAGCAACAGCAGATCTGGGGAGAAAACTTGGCTTCATGGGAGTGGATGGAAAATTCTCATTGAATTAAACACATCCAAAATCTCTGACAGCTTCTTCTCCAGACTCGGTTTCCTTGTGTGGGACGGGGTGAGCTGCACAGGCTCAGTTTATCCTTCAAAAATATGGCTAGTAATGCTCAGCTCTGCAACAGCTCTGGAATTGGGGAGAATAAGAAGCTGAAAAAGTTATTTTTTTTCTGTGAACAAACGCAGCCCAGTTTGGTTTGCCTTTTCTGGACAGTGGGTTTGCCCACTTTTTTGTCAGATATGCACGTTATAGAAAATTTAGGGATATGGCATTATGACCAGATAATTGTAGTCATTATGGACCTAGGCATGTGTTGAAGGGTTTACAGGATGAGTATTTACATTTCATTAGAGAGCTGGGCTAAAAGATAGTTTTTCAACAAATAATTTGGCTGTTTCAGCTTGTTTTTCTATTTTATGACTTCAGTGAATGAAATATGCAACTCGTGTTTATTGAAGATAATTGAGGGGGAACATGAAAAAACTTTTTCCAGTTGTATTAGTCAATAAAATTATTTCTTTTCCGGATGCTCTTGCTTTTAGGAAAAATAATAATGAAAATGTTCCCGTCGTAAACTGGAATCTTTCAAAATTACCTTTTCACAGCTTTGAGAAATCTCAGTGATTTCATCAGAGCATGACTGATGATTGAAAAACCTAAACCAGTGAAGACTAAAATCAGGGCTGTGATACAATTAGAAGAGCATTATGAGTAAAAATGTATGTGATGTTTGGGGTTTTTTTTACCCGGGGGGCTACAATTTTGACTGGTTTTGAGTAGTTTTAAAATGTTATTTAAAATATTTTTGCCGGTTGGGATATGATAAACATGATTTGTGTATTGTCTGTGTCCCCAGGCTGCAGGACAGGTATCAGCCCCATCTTTCCCCTCTCTCCACCTTAAGGCAAGACCACCTGTACTTGTCATATCTGATGGACACTTGTCTAATCTATTTTTTAAGACCTCCAGGGTCAGTCTCTCCATCCTCCCCAAGCAATCTATCCTAGTGCTTCCTTAGCCTCATTGTTCAGTAATTTTCCCTAATGTTTAACCTTAATCTTTCTTCCTTCAATTTAATCCTATTACTGCCTCTCCTCTCTGCCATGGGCATGGAAAATAGATTCCTCCCTGTTCTTTGCAGCAGCTTTTCATGTGTTTGACTCTGCTCTCCGATGCCCTGCCTGACTTGTTTTCTTAAAGCTAAGCCACCCCAGTCCTCATTTCCTCAGAGGTCCCTGTGGTCTGTACCCCAGCAATGACTCTCCAGATTGCACATGGGTGGTTTTCTTCTTTCTCCAAACACATTTCTCCAGTTTTAGTGCTGCATGTCGTTAGCTGAGGAGCCCTTGATGCTACAAGGTCTGTGTATTAAAGTGGGAGTGTATTAAAGTGAGTGGGACAGGTGGTTAAAAAGCCCCACCTTTGTGCAGGAGTGTGGACAGGTGTCCCCATCACTGTAGATGTCTCAGACCATTCACTCAGGCTCCTTGCCTAGAGCAGAGAGGAGTTTGGTTTGCATTTCTCCTTTGTGAAATAGGTTTTAGCTCCCAGGTCTCCTGGAGCAGCTCTCACAGGGCAGCCAGAGACATTTCTGCACCTTCCTGCTCCCATTGCTCCCCTCCCTCCATGCACGTACCTGCCTCATGCCATGCCGAGGTGTTATTTTCTGCCCTCTCCTACTGCCTGGGCATATGGACCTGAAGCAGAAACTTACGGGTATATGCAAATGTTTTAATGACGCTATTTGCATATCTGGAAGTGATTTACAAAACGCTGCACATGGAGTTGCTTAAAACTTGGCACGAATAGTTCGTGGAGGATCATGGCACAACACAACAGAAACTGAATTTCAGCTGGTTTTTGCCAGCTCTCTCACTGCACTTTTGGCGAGGGCTGAAGCGAGTCTGTCAGGGAAGGAAACGCCTGAGTCCTGAACGAGCTGCAGTCCTGCCCAAGGGCAAAACATCCCAGCATGGACTGCCTTTCTCTGCTTTCTTGTCACTTCAGGGGCAGCAGCCAACTGCAGTTGGTCCTGGCGGTGGGAAATGCTCTCCTGAAAGCCCCCAGGAGTGCAGGCAGGCAGGGAGGTCCTGGGGGTCGAGCGGCCAGGGAAGGATATTCCATCACAGAACTACAGAAGGGTTTGGGGTGGAATGGGCATTAAAGAGCATCTTGTTCCACCCCCTGCCCTGGCAGGGACACCTTCCCCTATCCCAGGGTGCTCCAAGCCCTGTCCAACCTGGCCTTGGACACTTGCAGGGCTGGAGCATCCACAGCTTCTCTGGGCACCCTGTGCCAGGGAAGAATTTCTTCCTCACATTATTCTAAATTTCTCTTCTTTCAGTTTAAACCCACTTCCCCTTGTCTTTTATGCTGAAATTTACACTGCTCTTACAGATTTTGCTTATTTATTTGTTTTCCCCTCCTGGGATATGCCTTTATAAGAGTTGGAGATGCACTAAATTTAAATATTCAAGTTTGAATCCTTTTCAGAAACAAGTAGCATTTTACATTGATCTGTATAATTTGGCTCTAGCTGGAGCCTTTTTCCAGAGCCCCTGCATTATGAACCAAATGCACCCTTCCCACTCCTATTTGTAAGAGCTGATAGTGCCAAATAGACATGCATTCCCTATGGAAATGTTGTGTGTGGTGGGGAGATGGAACAAATGAGCAGAGGCACCTAAACCCTGCACCATCACTGTCCTATAGGAAGCCAGTTTGCACTTTTTTGTGTTCGCCTTTAGATTCACCACTTCTGTTTCCCTTATTTTCTTTTATTTTAGATTTTAAGTTAGCATCAATAAGAGTGAGGGCATTGGAACTTTCGGAGAGTGCCTAGAAAATATGAGCTCTAGTCAAAAGAAAATTTGGTCTCAAGTCCCTGTATGCAAGAGCATCGTAGGTGAAAATCAAAATCATTTAGCAGAGTTAAGTTCAAACACACAAAAATTTTGTAGGACTTTGAGAAGCTCCTTGCAGAAAGAGTTTCCATGAGCCCAGGTGGAGACTGGTCAAGTTCTCGGAGGAGGAATTCAAAGAGTGCTCTTAAAAGAAGGAAATTGCACATGACTAAAAACCAGAGTGAAGTAGTATTTAAGGAAAGGAGTTTTATTTAAGCTTGACCTGTCACTGTTGGCTGCTCAGGCGTCTGCTTGTGTCTGGAGGTGGAGGCAGACCCAGGGTGAGAAGGACTTTTGCCCTTTGCAGCCATTTTTATGGTTGTTTGACTTCTTCACCATCAGGCTGAAAATTTTGTGCCATCTTACAGGAAAAAGGAGGAGAAGTCCAACATCATTCTGAATGGAGTATTTAGGTACTCTGAGGGTAAATAAACCCTGTCTGCCCATGGTGAAAATATCTCTTTCCCAAATGCCCTTCGTTGTGTGAATGAAGGGCGTAGCTGAGGGCCCCTGCATATTAAATCACAGGTTTCTCACCTACTTATGTCAAGAAACAAGTGGTTACAGCAGATGAGGGAAGTGCAAGGAAACAGCAAGGCAGGATATCTTGCAGTGCACCAGCCTCTGAGCCACTGCCAAGCATTTTGTCAGCTTGGTAAGGAAAAAAAACCTAAAAGAATTTTAAAGAGAGAGAGCCCAGCTCAGGGTTGATTCCTCCAGCTGCTCCAGGCTGCTCTTCACAGAAATATTTACCTACTTCACCCTATTTACAGGATTCAAATACTTCATGTAACTCTGTGTCTATGGGATGGGGTGCTACGGTGGGATACAAAAGGCCAAAAATTTTCTTTGCGAGGAAATAAAAATGTCCTGTTGAAAAAGACAAAATTATTCCCTCGATTGTCCCTGCTGCAGACAATGCACAGCTCCCATACCACTCGCAGCATGTTTTGTTGCCATTCTGCTAACACTGCATGTACTTTATATTTTCTCTGCAATTGTATAAATAGCATATAGGAAGAGGGAGACTATTTAGGGAAAATACTAATTAAAATGAACAATAGAAAATAGGAGATCTTATGTTTCTAAAATTAGAGGCTGGTTATTCAGTAATAAATAGCCCTGTCATTATTAGTTTGTAGTCCCTCCTTTCTCTTGCCTGACACACACAATATCGCTGTTATCCGTGGTTTGCCTGTCTAAACATGGTTTCTTTCCAAAGCTCTACATTGTTTGCTAGCCCTTGTTAAAAAAGCTCCCCAGTTCTGGGCTTATCTGGCAAAAGAAAATAAGGAGAAATATTCTTCCTAAACAAAATGAATTTGATGAAGGAATAAAAAGAGCATTAACAAAGGTACTTTCATGCTCTTCCTGCTGGATCTAGCTATTGGTCTCTGGTAATTTCAGAATCCTGGGAGCATGGGCCATGGTTTTATTTCCTAATAATTAGCGAGCATGTTGATGGGTTTGATGGCTTTGTTAAGAATGTGCTTGCTTAGCTTAAAGGGAAAGTTTGACTTGAATCTTGGAGCAGGGTGAGTAATTGCATGGCTGTGGCTGGGGCTGGGTTTGTGAGGAAGGCAGTGAGGTTTGTGCCAGTGCTAGGAATGACCTCAATGCTCTGTTTTTATAGCAAGCCCCATGCCAAGCCCACGAGCAGCTTCAGGACTCTTACATCCCAAGCAAAAGACACAGAGACAGATTAAATTTATGGTGCTTTAGTGTACACAATGGATGGTATTTTTTGGCTGATAGACACTGGATCCCTGACAACAAGGATTGACAGCAGAAATGCCCATTTGAGGTGGCAGTTAGATCAGCTATGGATTCATCATCTCACTTCATGGAAAATTAACTCTTCCAAGAGGACCCACCAACCCAAGGTTCACAAACTTGTCCTCCTGTTGGGCTTTTGAGTACTCAGGAATGAGTCCTACCCACACCAGACCAGTCTTTTCTTGTTTCTTAGTGCTGAAATTAGTGTTGCTCATCACCAGATTGTGTCTTGGATCTGTTTGAAAGACACTGGACTGAATGAAGTCACCTTGTGCTGTCATTGCCTCATTTCTATTGTTGTCTGGAACAAAAAACAACCTTTGTGAAAGGTGAAAAAGGGTATAGAGAAGGTATAGGAATCTGTGTTGGCTCAAGGGACAGTAATAGGGGAAACAGAGAAAGGAAGAGAATAAAGTTCCCAGGGAAAAAAATAAATACAAAGGAGGAGCAGGAAAGAAAAAGGCATGAACAGCCATAAAAATCCAGTGCTGTCAGCTGAAAATTGGAGTGATTCTGTCATATTAATGACAGGAAACCATACCTCTATTGGCTTTCACTGACAGAGCTGCAAGCAGCTGCTATGGAAGGAAGGTGACTCGAGCATGAGTGAAACTATCTAAGACACTGTACACTTATTTTGTATAGTGAGAATTTAGTGAGGATTCATCTGTCATTATCATATCCTCTGTTGAATGTATTGCCCTTGGCAATGGGTATTCAATAGCTAATTTAGCTCTTTTATTGTTCAGTAGCAAGATTTTTTGCCTAGTTCCCTTAGCTGTGATTTTTCATCAGCAAAGAACAAACAAATCCCTGAATTAAAAACTAGAATTCATGAAACGCATATTTTGGTTCCCAGTGCCACTCATCTCCTGGCATTTAATGTATCAATTGCAATTAGACTGCTCGCTAATTGTTTTTCTGGATTTCCTGTTTTCAGTCATAACTGCACATTAAGGGCAGGTGGTGATGGTAGTCAGAGCTTTCTGTTCTGCTAAATGAGAAGAAACTGAGCAAAACTTCTACAAAGCCTGAGTATAAAGTAAAGGAAATATCAGTAGACTTTAGCACCCACTTGATTCTGAGCATGGGGCCTGCTGTATGTCAAGGTGCCAAGCCCTGGTCTGTAGCAGTCCAGATAAAGGAAACCTACAGCTTTCCACAAAATAACATATGGCTGTGACACTCGAAGTAAGAACACTAAAATAAATTTTTCTCTTGCAAAAAAAAATTAAAAGTGGCAATAGATTAGACCACATGAACAAGTTCTTTCCAAAGACAAGTGTGAAAGACCCCATAGAGTTGTTTACGTGGGGCTTAATTTATTTGAGGGAGAAGAGCTGGCTTGACACTGCTGATACACTCCTGTGGATCTGGCAGCTTAGGTAGTCCCAACCCAGCACTTTGGTCACTCAGTCATGCCTTGCTTTGCATTTATCATTTCACCAGTGTAATATTGTATAATAAAAAGGAGAAGTTAAGATACTGTTCACAGCAGACATCAGCTCATATTTAAAGCCCTAAGTGAAGGAGCCGTAAAATCTTCTAGGAGTGTAAAACCCAGACAGCTTCCCCTAAACCTGTCTGTGGCGGTTCAGAGGATGAACTTGAAACAAACAGCACATGGTGTGATATTGAACATTTCACGTGGTCACGGACTAAGTTTTGTAGACTTTAAAAACTCCACGGCAGTTTAGAAAAGAGGCACCAGTCTGAGATAAGGGTTTCTGGGAATGGTCTCCCCTCCCTTCGCAGCACAGATTTCAAACCTGTGCTGAGCAGAAGCTGTTGCATTAGGGGAAAAACACTGATTTTGCATGAGTTTAGCTTAAAAACCCATCTGGTGAAAGTGTAGATCACTGGCTTATTATAGTGCACTGACCAGAAGACCTTTTCCCTTCAGTGGGGCTCCAGGGTGGCCTTGTCAGTTGTGTGTCCGTGTGGATTATAGTCTCCCTGGGCAAGGTGTGGAATGTCTGGGACCCTTCTGCTAAATTTTGTATAGATCCTGGGGGGAAACCCTGTGTGGGGTCTGACTCTGGGGCAGCCCTGACCTCCACGGCGCTGGCTGGGTCATGGCAGGATTGGTGGCACCTGGTTCCTTCCCTTGCACAGTCACAGAGAGGGATGGGGCAGAGGACAGGCTCTGGTGTTTTGGAGGCCTGTCCTTCACCTCTGCAGCTGGTCTGACTCCTTCTGAGACTGATGCTGCTTTTCCCTCCTCTTCCCACTTGTTCTTTATTCCTTTATTCCTCCTCCCCTTCTGACTAATTGTAAAAAAAAAAAAAAAAGGGATTAAAGTTGTTGGGGAGGTGTGATGGTTTTCAGAGTTAAACAACGCTGAAAAAACACTTTCCCTTCATTTAGTACTTCAAAGAAGTAATAAGTAACACGGCAGGATATGATTGTAATAATATGAAAAACTCTGAGGTGTCTGAAGGTTTATTCTGTTGCCTCCTGCCTCTCCTGATCAGTATAAGTCATGCATGAGCTATTACTTTTACTGTACATAATTTTGTTATCCTTTGAGGTCCAATCACTCCCCTGATAAAGTGATTTTCTGACTTTTTCAGCCATGCTTACCAAGCTGTTTGTGTATTTGTGGATGTAATTTATCTGTTTATTATGATTCCAATAATGAAAAGAAAGTGAAATGCTATTATGAAGCTCAGCATGGTAATCAGTTTGTCGTTATTGCTGGCCATGACAATCATTCTTAAGTCTCCATTTTGTTAATGGCACACCTTAGATTTTTTCCAAGTTGGATGAGATTTAGCCATAACTTTAATGAAGATATGTGATGGTAGAACAGGACACTTGAGTTTGTGAATAATTTTAGTCACATGAGTAGGTCTATATTTTTAAGTGGACATTTCCCACATAATTTGAGAATGCTAGTTTTGAAGGCAGAGAATTAGGGTTCTTAGGCTGCCTTACAAAATCTAGACTTGTGGGATCTTTGCAAATAAGGTCATTAAAACTCATGTCAATGAGAGGAAAACTTATATTTAGAGTAGCTTTCAAAAGAGAGAGAAGATGTATTTCTAAATCATGCATCTATACCCAAGTAAATTAAACAGAACAATACATAGTTCAAGGATAATGGATATTTGCTGTTTGTAGTAAATACTTCCAAGAGAACCATCATAAAATTAGTTTTGTGACTTGTATGGTAAAAGCAGTGGAAACAATTCCTCAGTCAGTGTGTAAACAGGTTTTCTAACATTGATGGACACAAGCTAGGAAAAGTATTGAATTTTTTCTAATTAGCCTTTTTTCCCTACAAAATTGGCTCTTCATAATTTCTCTCCAAGTCCAGTGCATAAAGGTATCTGTGTATATGAATTCAATTTATATGCCAATGATGTTTTATACATTGTCTTGTCTGCATCTCATTACTGTCATTAATAAGCACTCCAATACATCTCGTTACAAGGTTAATTGGGACAAATCTAAAATACGTCCCCTTTTATATTGTAAATATGATATCTCCTGGCAGCACATTCCTGGTGGATGGACACAAAAGTTAGGATGTCTTATTAAAGGTTCCTATAAGGTATCACAGCTGCATTCAGTAACTACATTATGCTGTAAATACAGCTGTATGGAACAATTGGCTGCATGCAACAGAATCAAGATGAAACATGCATTTGACTTGGAAAGGATGGAATACAATTGTGTGCAGCTACTCTGCTTTTGTTTTGTCTTTTGGCCACACTTGTGGGCCAAAATCTTTTATATTATATTATATGTGCTGGTCATTCTAACAGCTGATTTCTGATTTTGAATGTATGTTTTGAGATGTGCATCCCTTCACAAGGCTCAGCTGCACCCTGGTATCGCAAATTTTAAAAAAGGGCATTTTTCAAGTAAAAGGTGTTTTCTCTGGGAAACAGATAAGAGCCTTGGTGTTTTCATATCAAAATGCATCTCATGTCAACATCTGTCAGTGTCAGATAAGATAACACACTGGAACAAGTACATGGGTCACATATACGCCTTTACTGCACAGGACCAAGGGTTAAAACTCAGGGAAAGTGGGACTGAAATGTTCTCTCCTGTAAATGTGCCTCACACTGCCAGATCCTGCATGCTCCACCTGATGAGCACAATTCACCTCACAAGTTTTGGGGCTCGAGTTTGTCCATTGACTATGTTGAGTGTGAAGGGTTAAAAGCTTCCATGGCATCTGTGAGTGGTGTTAGTGATGTTTTTTACTGAGAGACTTCTGTCCTGTACTGCAGATGGAATTAATTCCTCTCCGAAGATCTGTGCTAAGGCTAACACACCGACTAAATCCCTCCAAAAGAGGGCTGTCCTGGCCTTTGTTTCCTCATTGCAGAGTTGAACTTCAGTGATTCTCTATCCCTTAGTTGGGAGATCACCCTGCCACAAATTTTTGCACTACCAAACTGAAAACTTGATCAAGAATCCTAAAGAAAGGACTTTAGGCAATGGCCTGGAACCCTGCAACTCCAGTCTGTCCTGTGAGTTTGATGCCTGGGTGTCAGAATAGTGTGAATTAGGCTTATCTTAAGTCGAGACAAAATCTAATTTAGTTTCCTATACACCTGGAAGAAAAATAGACTTTCATAATACTGTTTCTATGGGAGGCACAGAAATATTGTTCAATTCCCGGTTGAGGAAGGAAACATGGGTACAAAACACTGGATAAGAAAGTGACTGTGTGTTAGAGAAAATGGTAAATTCCAGCTCCTCATTAACACAGTAAATCTATCCTTTTTTCCCTGACATAGAATGTAAAGTTTCACATCCCCAAGCATCAGCTAAATAGCTTAGGCAGGCTGTGTACCATAGCCTCAATTTAATTGATACAGTACTGTCACTTCAAACAAGCCACATTAGCGGCATGTTATCTCTGCTGTTGTTTGTTCCAGACCCTAGGCAACAATTAATTTTGTCATGCCAACAAATACTTCATTTGATTTCTAATGTACCATTGCCATAACAACTTGGATAAATATACCCTATAAAATCTATAGATAAGTTTTTAAAAAGGCAGCTAGTTGATAAAAATCTGAATAAAACCCCAACCAACCACTAAACAAAACCACAAAAAGCACCCCACCACAGCTCCACCATCCTGTAATTTGAGGTTGCTCAGTGGATCCTTATATGTCATGACAGGAAAGGCTGTGACAGATACCAATAAGTTGATGCCATTGGATACTGGACTGTCCATGTACAGTCTCAGTGACCAGTTTTGCAATGGAAAGCCACAGGATCCAGCTATGACCTGACCTGCTCTGGTCCTGCTGTATAATCGACCTGAACAAAATCCTACATTAGTGATACTGATGCAGAGGTGATTAGCTAAATGACTTTCTTAATTATATTTTTTTTTGTGTAAAGAGCTTAATGAAACTTATACGTCTTATAGGAAATATCATAGTATTTTTGCATTAGAATCAGCCTTCAGTAGCACTCTGTATTGCTAATATTAAGTAAATGTTTTAACAGATTAAACAGTTGTTATCGTGCTTGAAACTTCACTAACTTGGCAAGAGCAAAACAAATAATGGGTAGCAGAGATATCATCCTGTGGAAAGTATGCCTCAAACCAAACCACCAAACATGTGCTTTTATCTCTCAAAATGCATCTGCCAGCCCTGTCCGGTGGTGAGGCACTCCATATTGTATTGAAAATAACTTAATGTTTAAATTTACTGTTGGGTCTGCAAGTTTCCAGAAAAATAAGTTTAGCTTTACTAATGTCCCCTTGAAAACTGAAGAAAAAACATCCATATGAGCCATTTTACAAACACTTTTTAAACTAATATGCGCTACAAAGTAATTTATTCCTCTTATTTTAAGAAGAAAACATTTTCTATGCATTAAAAATCCACCACCATGTTCGTATGTTCAAAATTGTATACCTGATTTTTGGCAGGATTAGTTCCTCAGAATCTGTTACAGATACTGAGATATTTACATTTCTTTCTCCAAATCACTTTACTTTCTATTCTTTTCCTTAATCGCCAGAATTCCTAGAAGAGACAATACAAGAATCAATAGTCACTGTGATATAGAAACAGTTAAAAAGTGTTTGGAGAAGACACCCCTAGCTCATGTGTCTGTATGTGTGCTGTTTTTCTTATCAAATTTTCAGGAAGATTGGTGCGAAAAACAAGCCCCAAACTATCTTCCCTATATTTTTAAATCCCTTAAGATCATTAAGATGATTCTTAAGTCCAAGGCTGGATGCTCTGTCATTCTGATCCATGTCCTGTGGAGGTTGCATGTGCTACTGGCAGCAGTGATGGAAATGCCACTACAATTCCTAACCCAACCTGTGTGTGACACACTGGTGGTCCCAGGGGAGGAAGGTCCCTATTTTCTCTCTGCTCTCTCCCTCTGCATGGCTGTGCTGGTGCCAACACAACAAGTGAAGCACTGACAGTTTCCCTGATAATCCCTGTAGTGTCCCAAAATGTTCCATCTTCCATGGCTGGCTCGGGAGCACTGCAGATAGTCCTCAAGTCTCAAGAAATGTTACAAGATGCCAGTTTAGTCCTTAATAACAGACCTTTGACATGTCTTCTGAGTCAGAAAGGCAAAGATGTGTAGATTTTTTCTGTCTCTTCTTCTATAGCCTGAGCAGACTGCATATGGGCAGAGCAAAACCACCTGCACAAAATATTTTAACATGTTAAATAACTTATTTTCTGGGTCTTTTGTACAATTCCATTCACCATCTTTGATCAGCAGTTCTCTTGCTGTTTGGTGTATTGGCATATTTTGGTGGGTTGCTCTCTGAACACATTTTGAAGAACAAAGAGAAATTCTGGTATTATCTTCATATCTGTAGTGGTTGGTTTGGGGAACATATGGGATTATATTCTCTTAAGAAGCAGAGATATTGTTCCTACTTACCCAGAGAAAGCAGCAATCAAAGTGTAATCTAACTTCAGGGCTTTCTTTCATATGGTTTATGAATTCCTTCCTAAAATTCCCATTATCCCTAAAATATATCTGAAGACATGGAGATAGCAAGCATGGCTCTGTCCTAGCACTCCTCCCTGACTGCTGTAAAATTGAACTATTCAAATGTTCTTCAAAAGATGAAACAAAATGAAAAGGGAACGAGATTTATCTCAGAGGCACCCACTTCTGATGGCTGAAGTGTTTGAAGATTTTCCATTGAATATGAGCCAAGGAGTTCAGTTGTGTTCTCTGGGCGCCTGTTCCCCAGGCAGATGTGACATCCTTCATGTGAGCGAAGACTCTTCTCTCATCAGAGCCATGCTTTGAGGTGAATTGTTGGATGATTCTAAATTCTCCTTGTTTGCTCACCTGTGGCTGATGACATGGTCACTGGTGTGGTTTGTAAAGTAGCTTTAGGGAGTTTTGGTCTCTCTTCAGGCAAGTGAAGGTCACTTCACCATGGAGAGCTGCGCAATGGGCAGCTGCGATGCTGTGAGCTCTATTTCATTCCTGTTTGCTCCACTAAGGGCTCCAATCCTCACAGGCATGGGAAATCTGTGTGTAGAGCATATGGAACTTTCTAGTAAAATGGTAACATTTGTTAAACTCCAGCTGGTGCTTTTGTAATTCCTGCTGTTGGGAGGGAGCAGTGTGCCCTGTGCCTGGGATGTGGTAGGGTGTACGTTCCTTTTGTCACCAAGTAACCTCTCATTCCATCTCCAGATTGCTACCAAAACAAGCAAACCTTGAATGTTTGATGGATCCGTGATGGAGTTTTGTTTTTTCTCTCAGCCAGTACCACCAGGCAATCAGCAATGAAAAGATAAAAACAAAAACAAAAGCAAAAGCAAAAACAAAAACAAAAACAAACAAAACAACAACAAAGAAAACAAAGCAACCAACCAAACAAAATAAAAGGGAAAGGATGTTCTTTCAGCCTATTTTAAAATACAAGTAATTGGCATTTTCCACTCTGCTAACACAAGTTCCAGGTAAGCACAGCTCAAACTCCCTCCCTCAAACAACCCTCTAGGGAGGAGAGGATGGAAAAAAAGGGCCAAGAAGCTGTTGTACCTGAGAACAACAGAAAGCTGAGCTCAGCACCCTGCCTGCCCTGGCACGTATTGGGAATGACTCAGCCTTGCTGCCACCTCAAATCCTTCATCCACTCTGGCCTGCCCAGTGAGAGCAGCCAGGCAGTGCTGCAGCAAAGGGGCCAGGAATACCTTCTGGCTGTGTGACACCAGCCAGAGCCTCCCTTGGTATCCCAGGGTAGCTCTGCATCCCTCCCCATTTGCCTGGGCTGCCACTACAGCACACAGTTTCTGAGCAGACCCTGCACCCAGGGATGAGAACTTCACCACTGCCTTAACAAAGCAAGCTGGCAGACAGAAAACCTCTTCACTGCTTTTCTTCAGGCTGCTGAAGCTCCAGGGTGACTTGTGGCATTATCTGGGCTGATACTTTGGTGACAGATATTTTATGCTCTTCCTGAGTGCCCACAACACTGCTCAGGGTAGGAGAGATGAAAATATCCTCAGCAATATAGGATCGGGGTAGTGAGACAGTACTTAGGTAGAAAAACTTTACAAAACAAGTTCCTGAAAATGTTGGAGGGTGAAGTAAAAGAAAACAGAAGGGGTGCACACCCTTTCTGCTGAAGAATTGACTCCCACCTTGGTTCTGCTGCTGCAGAAATGAGGACCATGGTCCCATGGCCTCACACTTACTCAGAGTGGAGGGATTTGTTATATATATTTAAAACTGGAAAAAACAGAACTTTGCTGTTAGGATGAGTGTGGTGCTTTGGAAGCCAAAGGTGACCACGTGTGCTGCAGAGCAGGTGAGAAGAGATTGTATCCAAACAGATACATTTATCTTTAGAAAATAAGTAAAAAATTCATTTTGCTTAGGCAAAATGAAAACTTTATCTCTAATGTTTCTGCCAGATTCTTCAACTGACTTTTTTTAGACACTGTGTGACTCCAGTCCTCCCATTTTCCAGTGAAAACTGGAAGGAGTTCCTAAGATGCTGTAGCACTGGTGAAAGTGGGAATTCACTCAGACTGCTATGAAAGAAGGAGGCTTTTCTATCACTCGCAGATGTACACTTCTGTTACTGAGGTTTCTTATCAGAAAATGCACAATAGCACTTGAGTGTACGAAAACGAGAGCTCCCACCAAATGTCAGTCACTGCTGATAACAAGAGTTCAGTAGCAAAAACAAGATATTAGAGGTTGTTTATCTTTTGGCTGTGTTGTAACCGTCCCTTCTGAAACACAGACCTCCAACCAGACAGGCTCTTGCCTCTGCCCTGTAAAATGCAGGAGTGGCTGGGTTTGTGTTCCAGGGAAATTAGTGTGTCCAGAAGTGCAGAGGAGGTGCCAGTGGCCCACCCAGGAGGAGCCAGAGATAATGGTGGTGTCTGTCCATCTGTCCAAGCACAACTGTCTTTATGTGCTTTAAGACTCTTCTCTGCCCTTACAAAGGACCAGAGGAACATTTTGTACCCAGTTACACTGTAAGGCAGTTTCTACTTTGAGGATTTTGAAAGCAATTTAAAAAAAAAATAAATTCTGTTTTCAAAGCAACCCTCACACAAAGGCTGGGCTGGAGGAGCTGGGCTGCTTGCCTTTGCATGGCTAGAAGTGGGAAAAGCACCATAATCAGGGAAATCTGCGAGCTGCATCCAGCAATGGACTCAAGTACTCACAGGAGATGGAAGCAATAGTTTAAAGCAGTATAAACCAAAAATCCTACTCCCCTTCTGCCTAATGCAGAAAGCTGGGTGCTGTGAAGAGCCATTTTTGCCGCTGCAGATACCAAGAGCTGACCTAAACATGATGGACCCCACGATTTCCATGTGCACTCCTGGGTGAATGCCACAAGGACAGGTCAAGCACTCTGTGTGGCACAGTCAGAAAAGTCCTTCTTTGCCGAGTGTAGTTTGGAATTGCATTGGATTTATCATCCTACCTGTGAACATTTGTTTGCAAATAATTTTACAGAGTCAGTGCTTTGGTTTGCAGGAGAGCAGAGCAGTGAGTCATGCCACAAGCTGGCACTGGCAAAACCCCTCAGTGCTAATGAGCTACACCCAGGAAATGTCTTTTCTGCCTGGGGGAACTGCACCCCAGCCATCCTCCCCTGCAGCTTGTCAGATCCCTCGTGTGCTGGCTGGGAATGTCGAGGGCCATGTGGGGCAGGTCACACCTGGGCAGTGCTGGAGGTGCTCCCCAAGGGTCATCTCCAGAACAGGGAGGCAACACCACCATCCCTTCACCTTGTCTGGCCTTTTTAGGGAATGAACCTGTGCTGCTCCATCCTCAGGAGGAACTGGTGTGCCTCCAAGTGAAGCTCCAGAGGGGAGCATTGCTGGCTCCCCAGGGGAGGTACTGGGTCAGTGTCCCTGGAGCAGTTTGGAGGTGCAGCAATGATGAGCAGTGTCCCTGGATGCTCCCCATCCGTGGGGGTTCAGCTGTCACATCCTATGGACAACAGAAAGTGTGGCTGCTGCTTTGCTCCCTCATGTTCATTTTGCAGGTTGGCTCATAATGCTCTTAAGACAAAGTAAGGCTCATAATGCTATTTAAAAATCACTTTTCAAGGAAACAGATATGCTTTCTGTGAACTGACTGCACGTGTTTATGTAGCTGATAGATTAATATGAGGGGGATCTTTTCACCACCCAGTGAATTACAATACTAAGATAAGTGATGTTATCTTTTAAGATAAATGTTTTTGTGTACTAATACCTTATCAGACATCATACCAGCAAAAAAAAAGTTCCTTTTCTGAGGTTGATAATACAAAGCTTTATGCATGTGCCTGTCTCGAGTGTTGCTTAAGAACAGTGAAACAATGAAGGCATTTGAAGACTATTAGCACAAAATGAGCTCAGCCATTGATTTTATTTCACTTAGTGTTTTAAAGTAGGTTGTATGCCTGCTTCCCACACCATATATTTGATGTCTGTGACGCAAGTTTGCAAGTGGTTTGGTTTGAAACCTGAGGAACTAAACGCACTTGGGATCCCATTCTGCGACAGTTGTGATGTTCTCCTCGAGTGATCGGGCTGGGTTGGGTGAGGGCATGTTCCTAATCCTAACTGAAACAGCATTTCAGCTTCATCAGTGAGCAAAATCCCACACTTGGCACTCAGAGAAGCAGCCTGAAACATGTGGGATATCTTCTCTTACATCGGTTTTAACAACCCCCTCTTGCAAGTGGAATTCGCACACTGGAATAACGTTTGGGGATTCATGGTCTAACACAGTATGAAGTACAAATCTACTGTATTTCAGTTGTGAAAACAATAACTAATATTAAAGCAATGCAAGTATCAGCTAGTTTAGGCTATGCTTATGTTGACATTTTTATGAAACACTTTAGAGGTATTTTTCTATGAGTACCCATAATGGTTTTTGTACAGGTGAATTAATCATATGGGTTAGTACCATTATCACAAATTACTTGTGGAAATCGTAGTAAGGAAACTGAACTGAATATGGGCAGGCAATATTGTTAATAGCATTTAAATTTATGTGGCAAATTTACTAACATGATGTTGAAAAAATATGCAGTATCTAATTAGAGAAGAAAATCCTTCACTTCACATGCATTTTATTTTATGCAGCAAGGACTGTCATTCCTCCTGTGAAGTTTATGTTGGTTGAAAGCATAAATTTTGCTGATATATATACAGGTTTCTGTTCCCAGTGGTGAACACTCTTACATTTAGAAAATTGACAAAATCAATGGCAGTAAACCAAAGATCAATTTAAATTTCACATTTAGATACTTGTTTTAGAGTTTCTCTGAAATTTACAGTCACTAACATGTTTTATGTTTGAAGAAATAGATGAATACAGTTGCTGCCCATTTGTAGCAATTGTTTCCTAAAGCTGTGAACTGAAAATATATAAATGCACATATAAAATTACACATATGATATACATAACACTGTTCTTCTGCCATATAATTCTCTGCAGGTTGTTTCCTTATCTGTTGAAAGCATTATAGAATGGCCACTAATAAGTGTTATAAAAGTAATGAATAGTAATTGTTTTAGATACTCAAGCTTTCGAAGCTGTTAATTTACTCTCCCATTCTGCAATAGTTGTCACTCTAAAATCAGGTCACTATAGAGGTAAGAATCTATAAATATAGTGCCTGTGTCATATCCCATCATCTCCAAAAGGATCATGCTCTCTGTCTGTTTAAGAGGTTTACATATTCCTTATAATACATGTATGATAAATTAAGCACTCTTTTCTGGCCCCCTTTAAATGGAAGGGATTGAAAACACAATAATGATATAATTAATTACAGTCTTATATGTGCAGAAAAATTACACCTTTTTCGATTAGTGTGAAATATAAGTGTCAAATCAGTAATAAAATCCTGATCAATAAAACAATAATAACGATGTTGTTAAAAGCGGACCTAGAAAGGTGTTCATGGCAACATATTTTAGGGGTTAGAAACCCTTTTAAAATAAACGGATTTCATCTTTACACTATGTCATCTAAATCATTACAATGTTTGTGTATACAATTATCATCACACGATAAATTGCAGCTATTGAATGGATTAAGTTTGAACTGTTTGACCTCATAAATCTGGGTTTGTCATAGCTTCAGCAAATGCTTGTGTAACAATCAGTTGATTACATGGCAGAGCAGATGTATGTATGTTAACTGGAAAATATGAAAGGATCAGGGTAATTCAAAGTTCATTGGAAGAAGTTTATAAATGTCTGACAATATCATGTTAACACGTTCCCAATATACCTTTCTAGTTGGTGTTTTTTACTATTCTATTTTTCCTCCTATTTTACTGTGGGATTTAAAGTTAATAGAAAAAAAATCATGAAAGTAACAACTAAAATCTTGAAGTATTTGGAAGAGAATTTAATGGAGTAGTGAAATATTTTGGCAGGATCTAGTGAGACATATTCTAAAAACATCATTAAAAATGGACCAAATAGCAATCACAAGTAAATAGCATTCTAGAAAAAAGCAGAAACACATACTTGAAGTGGAAAAATGGCATGAAAAAGCATGAGGCACTTGACAAAAGAGGAACTATAGATTTCTGCAAGATTATTTTAATCTGTGGTTCATATCCTGCAGATGAGGATTTTGGATCTGTCTGATGTGGTTCACCTGAAATAAGCATGGGCAGAAAATGAATGAAGACCACGACTTTATTTGTGTTAGAAGGCCAATCTCTTTTTCAGTAGTACTGATAACCAAGAGAAGTGAACTAAAAATAGTTAATATTACACACTAACTCTTGTAGCTATGCATAAATAATTTGTTATTGGACCAATTTTTTTTAAAATTGAATGGTTTTACACAAAGTTTCCCTGTGCAAACACAAACTGTGTCTCTGCCTCTGGATTCTCATAAGAAAAGAAAAGAAACAACCACGTCTTTGAATACTTTTTATATGTAAAATAAAGCTCAAGTTATTGCTGTCATATTGTATATGATGAAGTATTTTCTAGGCTGGCATCAGTTTTTGAAATCAGCTAAAAATTATGATAAAATGAGAGTTTCTCATAATACCACGAGTAGTAAAGGCAGGTTGTACTGATTTTGGAAAAAAATATTAAGCTGTAACAAAGCAATTAAATCTCTATGCACATCTGGGTGAAAATTGCTAAGTGCTTTTGGCCATTTTAATAATATCTTAATTTTTAACATGCAAAAAATATGTTGTGTATTTAATTTAAAAATTACATATTTTTTCAAGGTCAAATTTAGCTTACTTTCATGTTAATATTTTTAAAGAATCTCATGTTCAAATCGAACCTTTCTTTGCTAAAATATCTGAATAAATCCAGAAGAAACTTTTTTTGTTTTCGTTTAAGCATTAAATGATTTTATTTGGGCTCCCACATAAAAATGATGTTTTTCCCCCTTAACTTCTTAGCTGACTAATGTAATGTAAAAAATCCCAGCTCTTTGAATAAGAAGAGACATGTTCAGAGTGCACACCCACCAAAAGGTGTGTGTAGTCTAAATGCGTTCTGCCCTATCCACGTCTCTTCCTATTTTTGTTCAGAATGCCTTTGAAAAAAGGTTTTTCTCTTTGTGAGAAACACCGTGCTTAACAAGTGTCACTTGAAATTACTATTTTTGTATGCTCCTGTGAGAAATATTTGCAAGTAGTGCAATCGTGCTGCTCTTTTTTAACAGGTCTGCTCTGCCCAGGCTTCAGAACAGGGACTTGAAGGTTGGTGAGGGGATAGCCTTTATGTCATAGCATGCCTTTTATTGTGAAAACCTTCAAAATCCAGCCAGGTTATACACTGACAGAAATTGCAGTTTGCACTTGAGTGACAAAGACTTTGATATTTAGCAGCTCAGATTTCCATATGTTCTGTCCTTGTGGAGCACAGGCACTGCTGCTGCCCCAGCGCCGAGCCCAACCCATCCATCCCCTCCCCAGCTCTGGGGCAACTGCACCCCCAGATTAAATCAGAATATATTCCCATAGCTGTTCCTACATGTATTTAGTACATTATTGAAATAGATATGATAATTAAGAACTAATTTTAAAAAAGTTAATATTGAAGTCTTACTATAGGAATTTTCCTTCGTTATTTATGGTTCCTACAGTGTTCCTACATGGCTGGCTCTATTCTCAGCTCAAAATTTTTCTGCCTTCAAATACTAAAGGCAGATTCTCACTTTGGGGAAGATCCTTAGGATGTAAATTGTGATTACCCTAAAGAAATCAGTTAAGTGACACTTTTCACCACTGGAGGATACTGCTCCCAAATAATACTGTGTTAAATGTAACAGGAACAATTCTACTGGGAAATTTTCCTTTTGTTGGTATAGGTGTCTGTGTGAAGTCCCTTATAAAGTACCTGGGATTAGATTGTTTGTTTGATTAATTTTTCTTTTCACCTTCAGCCTTGTGGCTGTGGAGGGGTTAATTTGGAAGGCATTACAAAGTCATTTCTCTATAGCTGTTGAAGTAGAAGTATGCTTGAATTTGTGCCATTCCTTCCCATTTAAAAATGAAAAAAAAAAAACTGTCACAGAGATAATGTTGTGGTATCACTTGAGTTGCCAGTGAACAATAGTCTATATCATAAGAAAAAAATATACATATTTTGCCACAAGCCTCTGATCAGTAGACACTCCACACAGAATGAGCATAGCAACTACATTATCTTTCACCCTGAGGTTGAGGTCATTGTCAAGGATTTGAGGACAAGCTTGTATTGCAGCTGCCTGCATTTAGAGCTGTCAGGGCTTAGAAAAACCTGCCTGATGGACACGTTCTTGTTTTGTATTAATTTTTTTTTAAAGCCCTGCAATCCTACGGGAGATTTAATTAAGACCAGGTGCGGAAATCTCCAAGAAAAGAATAGTACCTTTAAGTACCTGTAGTTGTTTTTCATTCCGATCCCCCTGAACTCCTACAACCGAATTTAGTGTAAGAGAAAGCAAATGACTAATGAACAGTACCTACTCTCCAGAGCAGCTCCCCATTCTTTGCTGAAAAGCAAAGGCTGGCTAAACTTCCAGCTATGGAGGGGTTTGTTTCACGGATATTCAGATCTCAACAAAACAGCTCGCTGGAGCCCTTAACTGTATTACAATTGGCCTCTTAATGAACAGATGAACTTTTCTTTTCACCGTTTCAAGTCTGTTATCCAAGACTAAAGGGTAGCATGGCTATTTCATTTCTGACCTGCCTAACATATAATTAGAAGGTTCCTGGAGGTACTTATAATTGAATTATGGGTTGTTTCATGAGCATGCTTTCTAGTAGGTAGGGATGTAAAAAGCAAAGCTCATCGGGAATGCATGCAGGGGAAGCGGATGATTTAGTAGGTCTGTATATTGCCTGAAATATTAGATTACAAGTATGAGTCAAAAAAATCCACTGGTTAAAATTTATTTTTATTAGGAAAATTATCCTAAGTCTAAAGCACCAATTTCTGTGACAGTATAACTGGATACAGCTCGATTGATTTTAGTGAAGCTCTACTCATTTATACCTACCTCAGGTTAGAGAAGGGTCCAGTGAATTAGTCCCAGTCACATATTTTTCAGACATGAAACATTCAGCTAATCTCTTGGAGCCCTGTAATTGGCTAACATAAAACATTACTGGATGATTAAAATTACAGTTGACTTTCAGATTTGTTGTCAAGTAGATTTGAAATGTGGGGAAATAACTTAAAGGGTCTCTTTTGCTCTCGCTCTCCCATGTTTATGGATTGATTGTCAGATGCACAGCCCTTGTAGGGGAGCAACTCATGATTGCTCTCAGCAATACATGTCCTTCACCTCCTGTGGAAACTGCTGCTCTCAGTGCATGGACAGGATTATTTAGATAAATGTCATCTTGGAAAATACAGGAGTATTAGTAGAGGGGAAGGACAGCACCTTGCAGATATGACCAGCATTGTCCTCTGCATTGCTGTGGATTTAGTTTTGATGGAGGTCCCAGCTCCTCTTTTTTTAAATGCTGCCAAGCAAAAATTTTCACTAATCTGTACTTTGGCTATAGATAGCTAAATAACAGCCTATTTCATCCTGTCAGGGATGCTTTTGGAACAGGAACAGTTACTGTTCAGACATCAAGAACACCTGCCAAATAGCCTTGATATGTTTAAAACAAAACCAAAAATTCCCTCCACTTTTATCTAAATATGAACTTGTCTTTTCTCATCCAACTCCCTTTTATATATGTGCTATTTTGCCCTAAAGATAAATTGGGCAAAAGACTGATAAAAACACAGAAATCAGAATGTTCCCCTTCTGTGGCAATATCTGCATAAGTGTGAAGAAGAAGGGAGGGTTGAGAAATAAAAACATTGACCTTTCCAGCTGCAGAAGAGGCAAAATTAAGTTCTGAGGTCACAGTGTGCTGGTGGAATAAGGTTCAAGGACCCACCCCCTACAGCATTACCTGGGAGTTGGGAGCCATCGTGATGGCTATTTGAAATCTCTCATTTAGAAACAGGCCAGTCTTAGTCTTTAATTTAGAATGTCATATTTCATGGATTTGTAAATGATAGCAAGAAAGCCTTTCTGTAATCTGTATTAAACCATTTGATAAGAAGGTTGATAAAAAATCTGATTTTAGGAAGCAGATAACTATTTCAACTACCTTCAAGTCCAGTTGCAGAGGAAGAACAGGAGTATAGTTATTATTTTATCTGTGGTACATTCTTCACAGGCAGATTTATCCCACTTTACCTTTCAAACTAAGGGCATATTGTCACCCTTGGCATGCCAAATTTACTATGGTGCAAGTAAAGATTATTTTAAAAATATCTGTCATCTTCAAGTATAATGACCTGTGAATGTTTGTAAAGAATCTTCAAAGAGTTTCTGATCTGTTTCCTAACAAAACACTGAATAACAACAATAAATGCACTGTTCACTAGTCCAGCAGAATTATCTTAATATATAGTATAAGCAAAGCAAATACAATCTGAAAACCCTTTCCTGGCATCAAAAGTCATAAATCTGTTTGTATTGTTCCCTTCTGGAGATCTTGTTTGCTGAACAGTCTTGTTGACATCCACAGTTCCTCTCTCCTTGGTATAATCAATATTTTAAACATAAAACTAAATGCCGACTGGAGTTGCAGACATTTCTTCTTCCTCCCCAGCTGGCTCCACATCCAGAGTTCTTCATCCATGTTCTGCCAGAATAGAAATCAAATGCACCCCTCTATTTTAGCATGTACATTACACTACCAATCCAAGAGCATGTCTTCAGTAGTATTCTCCATAAAGCGTGCGAAAGACAATATGGAGAAAAAAGCAGCAATGCAAAGCAGAAAAAGAGGAATATGAAATGGTAGAAAAGTAGATGTCTTGCCTCATGTGCAGTGTCAAGACCACAAACAGAGCAACACATTCTATTCTGGGATCGATACCTCAAAGAGCATGGGGAATACCCATGAGATTCCAAGCAGAATCTCATTTTTCCCTGAGAAATGATGCAGCTTTTTCTATTCCATGGTTTGGGGCACATTTCTATGTCTACAGGGCTTTCAAATGAGAAGTGGTCCTTGTCAATGCAGAACAAAGGTGATACACGAGCATAACTCTCTTTTACATATCTTGCTCCTGTTTTTTGACCTATTTATGGTGACTCCAGTGGGGAGGGACTGCTTTTCAGTCACTCATCTTCAGTGCTTGTCTCTATTAATGGTATTTAGGGTGCTTTTGGAGGGCAATGCTGTCAGCAGCACACTGCTGCTCCCTGGCTCTTGTTGTTGCTCTTAAATTCTACCAAGAAACCTCCCTTTGGCATCTGAGAAAATCCCCAAAATCCCAATTTTAGGTTCTTAGGAAAATCAGCCATGTTATCACAATTTCTTTATCCTTTAAGTCACTGTTAAGGAGTGGATTGTTGATTGGCATTTCCTGCTCTCGTTAGAGGCTTTGTCATAAGAATCATGTGGCTCAGGATTGGTCAGTAAGAGGTCAGCATCAAACCTCTTTTGCAAAATGGACTGAGGAGATTTTGGTTTTGTTGTTAAAAATGTTTTTTTCTTTTTTGAAAAGCCAAACACTAATTCGTTCTTATAGCAATCATTTTAAAAAGAAGATGAAACATTGCCAAAAAACTATTTACTTATAAACATCGCAATTCACATCTCCTCATTCCCTCTTCAATTTCTCTTCTTGCTGCAAACATCTAGACACTCCCTGTCAGAACATGCAAGTCTTTGCTTATGTCTTATTTCTTCAAATGATTCAAAATGTGCACTCATTAAAATACTGAGATCCTCTACTGAGTATTTACTGTTTTTCCTACTGCTGCATGATATTTTGGCAGCTCTTAAAATGTTTACTTCTGTTATTGTGAGAACAAAAATCATCTTTTTCCACAAGAACAAGTACTAAACACCTGATCCCTGGCTCCAGCATTGCTGTAAAGAGCCACTGACTGCCCAAAATTGCCTTGTTGAGCAAAAATCTCTCATGCAACACAGAGGAAACCACAAGTTCCCTTGTTCCCTTTCATCATTAATATTGGACCTTGGTCTCATCCAAGGGGAGATGTACAATATATTGAGACTTTTGGAAGTCAAGATTGTGTTGTGGTAATGCTTTTGGTAGCTTTAGATATTAGTGACTTCTCCATTCTCCATTCTATGAAATACTTAAACGTTACCTGTAAAAAAAACAAGGCATAAAAAAGTTCCAGAAAACTCTGTGTCTTTTTTTTTTTTTTTTCCCTAAATGAAGCCAAATATTTGTGGAGTTCAATCTGTGGCATTTGCCATATTTCATGGAGAGAGATGCCTGTAGTGCAGCAGGCCTTGATGACTACCTGGAGGGTTAATTCAGTGCACAGTGATTTGGGTGTTGGGTGTGTGGGGACTGCGAGCACATGTGCAAGAGGCAGTGTTTTCATAAGGTGCAGGGGGACACCTCAGTGCTCAAGAGGGAGCTCAAATCAGTTTTGAAGATGGTGTTGAGGAACTCATCAACAAGGAGTAGTTTAGCACGACTGCATGCACTGAGAAATGTAATTTCTATATTTGGCAAAGGAATATGGAAGACCATAAGGCACCTCTCAGATGCATCAAGTTGGACACCCACAACTGCAAGTTTTGGATATCTCAGCTTTGATATTTACAGTGCCCTAAGCTGATACCAGCATCATCTCACTGATGCAGCAGCCAAACAAAGCAATGAAGTTGCTTCATCCATTACTACTTTTAATTTCTGTGTAAGCACTTCTTAGCCTTGTAGCCTTTGGATGTGCCACTCAACCATGCTCTGTGGTTTCACTGGCTCTTAATTATGCTGATAGTCTCTCAGTATCACCTTTTCAGTCTCTGTAATATTCATTTACTGTTACAGTTAGCCCAGTAATCAAACTGCAATTCCTCTTTCTAACTGGGAATGTTTGCTATTCTGTATTTTGTTCAGGGTTCTCATCTGTACCTTGCATTTCTCTCTACTTCTTGTTGCTTTATTTAAGAAATTACTATCCTTTCCGTTTCCACTCACTGCCTCTCTCCTTATTATTTCTTTCTGGCTCAGTGCATTTACCTGCCAGCTGCTTCCCTTTGAATTTTTTCAGCTTCCTTTGTATTCTTTCTCCACCCATCTCCCAGTATAATAATATATCCTGTTGCAGAAAATGTGTCTGATCCTGTGCACAGTAGTTAATCTGTGAATTTCCTTAAGGTTTTTTCATGTACGATTTGCTCTGCACATGCCACTGTAAAATTATATTTTAATTTGTTAAAACCTCTGATAGTTATTAATATTTAAATCAAATCAAGTTAAATGACTATGTTTTTCAAATCAAAGCCTGTATGTTGAAGGAGACTGCAAAGACTATTAGTGTGTCTCTTGAAGGCTCACAGAAAGTTTTCAGCCTTCTCAAAGAAAGCATCAGTATTCATTTTTGATGCTGAGCCTTATGAATCCTTATGTTTATAACACTCCTCAACTGGAATAAATCTTCCAGCTGATTATCACAGCATTTGGCACAGTGCCACAAGCAGTTCTGGGAACAGTATTCAATCAATGTATAAACTAGTGAAATGCCAGGAACTTTTGAAAGACCATGAAGGATGATTAGTTAGTAAAGAATAAACAATGTTCCAACGTTGAGTGCAGCTACCAGCTAACACAGGGCTGAGGAGAATTTTCCATGATTTAAAATTAATATATAATTTCTAATTTAGGTAGGTATTTATGTTTTGTTATTTCACACTCTGACGTTTATTTAATCAAAGCCAGGTATACAGGGGTAAGATTTTAAAATAAATAAACACTTTGATTATACTGTAACATGTCTGTGTTACAGTCCATTCCTTAATTTATAGTTAAATGGGAAGTTAATGGAATATAAAAAGTGAAAGATGAACAAAAACATTTTAACCTCTTCAAGAACTAACATAATTTTTTAAAAAGTCTGTTTTAGTCTTACTGGAACAATCATGCCTTAGATTGTTACCCTTTGTACTAAGTTTTGGTGCTTGGTTTTATTCATATAATGAGATTGCTTCCTTTCTAAGTTAATAGCACTTTTACTATTGGGGAAAAGGATTTTTCTGTCTACGTATGTTTGAAAGAATCTAGTTTTAAAGCAGTAACAGACTTCTGCATTTCCCTCAGAATTTAGTGCTCTTCTGAAGTGCTCACCTAAATCCTAAAAACCAAAATAATCCTTGGGTCTCAGAGGACAGAGTTAGTCCTATATACTTATATGCTAAAGTTCTGGTTTCCACAGCTTCCAGATTATATACAGTGATGCCTTTCATTTAGCTATGTTCATTCCAGTGTCGATGGGATCCATGGGGGTTAATTAAGGGTAGTTTATAATCTTTAGGAGATCTTAAATTTTCCCTTAAATTTAATAACCAGTCTTGTATGCAGAGCTCAACAGCTGAAATATGTAACCTCTATCTCCTAGAGCACCCTTTCTATATATAAAAGGTACTTCTCAGATGCTGCACCAAACTTTGGCTCCCTGTTTACTAGTCAGGCATAGCAAAAGCTAGGTTGAAATTCAGAGCCCAAAGTATTTTTATATTATTTGAAAGAGCAACGTTAAGTAGGCAAAGTATGTGCTGACAGCCTCTCAGACACACTGTGGTAGCACAGAGTCAGTCTGTTGCTGCATCCTGCCTACTGTTTGGTGCATAAAAATAATATCTGCCTTGTGTGTGACAAGAAGGTGTCGGGATATTCTCTTGGTGAGGCTGGAGACCAGAGATGTCTATATGCTTCATGTTATGTCGTTACATTTATTGACAACTGTAAATATAATACAGCTGAACTCTGCCATGCTACAGGAAAAAAATATGTGGGCTCTCATTCCTCTCACAATAGCATTTAATTCTTTAAGTCCAGAAACTGCACGGGGTCATGCACTGGGTTTATTAGATCTCATCGTTTTATACTTCTGTACCCAGAAGTTCAGGTCAGCTGTGTGGTTTTTCCCATGATCTCATTATGTGTGTCAGCAACAGACATGCATACAAAAGCGAAATCTTTGAAAAATATTTGGATAATAGAAGAGTTCAAGTTTTCTAGTCTCAGACAGAATTTGTAGTCATCTTTTGAGCAGTGCTTTACAGTAGTTACACTATATTCCAAGTGGGAATAAATACATGTTTTCTAAGGACAAGAGTAATATTATGACAGAAAACATAATAAAACATTGAATTGGCAAGATGCAACAAAATAGGGGTAAAAAGAGGACTGTTCAGTCTGGTTTGAAATCTCTAATTTAATATATGGCTGTGCAGAGATGTTACAAAAATAAAAAAGTGGCGTAAATTACAAGTGTGTAATGTACACAGAATTGATACCCTTCAACAAATAAGATGTTTTGCTATGTGTATCCCTCTTTGAAACGTCTGCCTGTATTATTTATACACAGAAGTGCTGTATCTCACTTTTTTCTTCAAACTAAGTCCTTATGCATGTAGGATTTGTACTGTAATGCATTATTGAGACGTTACAATGAGATGAGAGTGGGGAGCAGGGAAGTGAGGGGGGTGGTGTGCAGGGTGTTTGTATACGAGATGCAGAGGGAATTTTTGTCAGCGAGCAAAACAGACTTAAAAGCAACAATGGTATTTTAAGGCACATCAGGGTATACCTTTAACACTAGGTTTTCTTTTTCTAATGGATTTGACTTTTTTAATACATGAAGAAGGTTAAAAGTGGTATCTTTGTTGAATAGCTACTGTATATCTAATTCTTGGAGGTTTTTTTTCCCCTCATGATGTGGAAATGGTTTCAATTCCTTTTAATATTCATTTAATGTCAGTGCAATATATATTGCCACCTTACTTACTGCATTAGTAAAAAATGTGCTTATGTGCTATGATTCTCTTATGATAGAAACATAAAATCTCGGAAGGATCAAAGTCCACCAACATTCACCCTCCTGCAAAGGCAGGAAATTGATCATGCGAGAGATGCTCACCTAATGCTAACAGATTATTATTATTTATTATACCACTAACAGCAGGGATGTGAATTTGACACCAGAAGGAGGATGAGGTCCTTGTCCTGGAGTGGCTTCAATCTCCAGGGTGATCTTGCAAACACTTAACTAGATGACCAACTATATATGCATGAAATCTTTCTAGCTCACATATTTAAGTTTTTTTTTTTTTTTTTCCTTATGTACAAGGCATTCCCACAGGGTCTGCAGCACTAATTAAACTTAACGTTTCCCCTCTGCATCCCAGAAAATGTGAATACATAAAGGGGAAAGGATCAAGCTCCTCCAGTGCCTTATGATTGTATGGAAGTTTTATTAAAAAAACACCACCCCTTTTCACTAGCTGCCTCTTATTTCCCTGCACTGTATTTCCCACTTAATATTTTACAGCCAGCAAAAGCCATATTTTGCTATGCAGCTTTATTAAAACAAAGATCTTACTGACCACAGTGAAATTCCCGAAAGGCACCACTGTTGGACCAGAGTCTACAGAGGCAGTTATGTAAACCAGCTCAGAAAAAGGACATACATTATACTCTGTCATGTATATGTTAGGGTTACTCAAATGGCAAATTCTGGTCTAAATCCAAACTAAAGTAAGTTTTGCCCAGACCTCCCTAAGACTTCACCCGTTTAACCCTTCTGTGTTTGTGTGTTTGCTTCCAATGTACCAAGGAGGCCTTGCAGAGCATCCCCAGAATTTCTGGCTGTGCTGCTGAGGTCTGTCAGGGCAGCAGCTGGCATCTTGTTCTCTGCAGTAAAATTATCCAGAGATACCAGCAGATAGGTTCACCTCTCAGTAAAATTATTCAGCAGATTTCATTACGAGTGCGGCAGCTTTGTTAATCTGCATTGCCTACAAATGTATGGTTTTGTTTCCTGGTGTTGGATGTTGTAATAGCTTTCACTCGTGAAACATCTTTTTTCAGAGGTCCCCAAAATGCTAGCAAATGTGAATAAGTCAAATGTCTCAGTATTGGACACATGAATCTTAGAGATTGCCAATCCCTTTTCAGATGCCAATGAAAGAGGAATGCAAATCCCTCTTTCAGATTATTTTTTGGTTGAGCTTTGGATATACTTCTTGCCGGGTTTTTATCCTGCTAGTTATAATGCAGTCCCATCAGCAGATCGATGCAGTGGATGGACCATGCTGGCTTTCTTGACCCCCACAGTCACGTCCCAGCCACTGATCCGTTTCTCACATTTCTGATCCAGGAATTTTATCCTGATGGCAGTCATGGACTACTGAGTCTTGGCTGTGGACATCAGGGCTCTGAAAAGGACTTCTACTTCCCATGTAATCTACAATCAAAACCTCTTGTCATCCATGTTATATTTCCTGGGCTTAAAAACAAAAAGTTGGCAAACACAACAAAATAACATGCAAAACATATTGATAATGAGAACAAGTTTAAAATTATTAAATGCAGAGGGACATATCAAAGCTGTGTTCTTCAAACAAGATATTATTTTGTAATTAAACACAACTTCAAAAGAAAAAAGCTAAAGACATGATCATTATAATGTGCATTAAGTCCAGTTGAAACATCATTTGAGTAAAATAATGCTGGGTAACAGGAAGGAGAATTTACAGAGAAGGAAAAATTAAAACCATTCAGTGTTAAGAGAAGCAGGCCAAATTATATTTGGATAATTATGTTTTCTTAACATCTCTCTTATAAAATTATTCCCTGCATTATTTATTTTACAAGCCTTAATTGATAAATATTAGGTGACTGATTCTTGCAAAAGAGCAAGCGCTTGGTGGAACATATTCTGAGCTGGTCTGGTTCATACTTATCATAAAAATGAAAACTACTGGAGCATAAAGAACTTACAAAAAGGCAGCATTACTGTGGATTTAGTGCAGTTGGTGTTTGATACACTGAGTTGTATTCATCACATATGCTGTGTCAAGGCATTGCTTACAATGTGTCGGATCATCTTACAGGCCATAAGCAAGCACTATATTTAAATTGAATGATACCAATATCATTCTAAGTTAATTCTTATATAATAAAGTATAAAAAAAGCAAGTAGCATCCATTTCCACATAATCTCTCTTCAAACTTATCTGTATTTGACTGTATTTTCCCCGTCAGCTTAAAAAAAGCAAATATAACTGAGAAGCCACCAAATTTAAAAAGGGTATTACAAAGACATTTAGTGAGGACATGCTATTTATTGGCTTTTTGATGGCTATAGTGTTTAAGCACATCACAAACAGAAATGGGCTTATTTCACATCTTCCTGAGACCAGTAATATTCGCATTTGCAGGGACCAAAGCCATGCAGTGACATGCCTGCACCCTGTGGGGATCCTGCGGTGCAGCTGAAAACACAACCAGGTTTCTTTTGCTGTTTTAACTGCCAGTCTTAAATATTTTAACTGGTTTTTGTCCCCTGCTAAGGGACGCCCCTTGGCCTGTGAAATCCATCCATCCATCGAGTCCCTGTTGCTCTGTGTGCCAATAGACAAATCCTTACTCCTTCATATTTGGAAATGCTGAGGGAGACGTAACTATGAGTGGTGCCCTGGGAAGAGTAGAGTTGTGTTGTTCCTGTGGGAGGGTTCCCCAGTCCCACTACATACAGCAGCGTTGCCCCTCTCCCCTAGGACTATTGCTTTACCCTTCTTGTGCGTGATGGCCATTGTGGGGTCACCCAGCCAGCAGAGACACAGGTGTCCTGAAACACATCCCTGAATAGGGAAAGTGCATTCTGATTTATTCTGCTGGAAGAATAGTTCCAGAAAAACCTTTTTATTAAATATTCCATAGTTAAAATCGGAATTCATGTATGGTTGAAGCTGTTGGTTTCCAGACCCCTGCATTTATAGAACACTTCTGCTTGAAAGAATGACCTAAAATGTCTTTATTTCCTCAAAATTTTATCATGATGTATCCTCATTAAAAGGTTCTCTTGTCAAGAACTCAGATTTTTTTTCCCAGGCCTTTATGTAGATGGTATTCCCTGTAAACACCATCGACTTTGGCAACTTCAGTAATAGGGGTAAAGGTACGAAAAGAACAATTGAAGGAGATTTTAATGTGCGTTTGAAATTTTGGGCAAAGATTACTTCACCCTTCTCCCTCCTCCCCCCCAATTTCAAAACACCAACAGGCTGTCCTTGCTTTTGAAGTGTCTCATTCTCAAGGCTCTCACCTTGCAAATCTCTACGTATGTGCTTTATTTCTCAAGTGTACACAGACCACAGCCAAAGCTTGGGCATATGTGTGCGTAGGACTAGGATGTCGTCTGGCAGATGGTGCCATGGCACCTAGATTTCTTCAGAAGTCAACTGAAGCCTTCCATCATTTCGTAGAGATGAATAGGAAAGCAATTTCTGAATGCATTATAAAGTGTTATTCAGTCAGAATTGCTTTGGAGGAATAACTAGCATGGCACATAAAAAACTGTGGGTAACCTACACGCTGCCCTGCTGTGTATGTGAAAGTTGAATGCCAGAGTTTGCCTCTTTATTTAACATTTTTCATGCAAAAGAACAAGGTATTATACCATCAAAACAAATATTTTTTATGGAAGGAGAACAGATACATCAAAATCAAGGAGAATAGCCCTCAGTCTTGAATCTTAACATAACTGTTAGCTCATTAACACGAAACTAGGTGGGTTTTCTACATCCCAAACTGTCCTTATCTCTGCAGAGCTCTGTGCTGATTGCTGAAGGTGATTTTGAGACAAAACACTTGCAGAACGATATGATACAATTTGTCTTTGTGTCAGAGGGAGCTGTTTAAATGACTTGAGGTAAGGCAGCAGAATACTATAAGCACAGGTTTGCCCATAGTCTTACCTGAAGATATAGTTGGGCTTGTATTACAAAGAATTCAGCTGTATAAATACCTCGTGCCATCTGTGTATGGCAGGGGAATTGAGCCAGTAGAAGCTCAAGACCTGTGTCAGTGTTCTCACAGAAGGACTGTTTATGAACAGATGTTATGTGGTGTTTTTCACAGAAAATGGGCTCTGGAGAGAGAAAATGTCTATCAATTACTGAGGTATTATGTATAACAGCAATTTTTAACCTTGAGAATGATACTTAGAAGTTCTCTGTGAAATATTCAGTGCCGCGGCCACTTCCTTTGTGCACACTAACACACGCCCTTGCCTACTGCCCAAATTCTTTTTGATATTGAATTTTTAGTTCTTTCAGAGAAAATATATTAGATGTTGTAGGACATGTTATTCCCTGGGAAAAAAAAAATGGTGGCCTGGCTGAAAAACTTTTTCTATTTGCTGATCTCAAAATTAAGCTGAGTTTTTAAGATTGGGTGCTTGTATATTCCGTTTTGTGCTTCTCAGACCTATCTAAGGAATACATGGATTCAAAAATTGTAATTTACTAAGCAAATATAGATGCTAAATGGATGGAAAAAAATATGTGTTCTGGCTAATCTGTGTTCAAGCTCTGGTAAGTAACACTGATTTCAGCAGGGTATTTGGAAGAATGAGATCTTAATCTTAGTGAATAAAGATGAATTTACTTGGCAACTGCAAAATCAGGCAATATTCAGTAAAATTTAGTAATTATTATATAAGTGTATTTATTTAATAGACTGCCAGTGCTAGTTGGATTAGACTAGTCATATCTTACTCTTCATTTTTATCTTCTGTAAAACTCCTGACTTCACAAGGCCTTTGAATTTGGGCTTTCCATGATAACAAAAATATAAAAATGGAGCCCCCAGTTGTTGCTAACAATTACAACCATCAGAGTTGGACTGTGTTTTACCTATCTGCTCTTGCTTCAGGAGACAAAGTGTACCTTGCAAAAATGCACCATTATTAAATATTCTCACATGGGATATCTATGATTCTATAAGACCCTTATATGACCTGTGGACAGACACAGTGTTTTGCATAATATATATACTTTTATTTTCCTCTAGCTTTCTTATTATTTATTCAATAAATCCTTTTTTTTTTCTTGCTGACAGCAGTTGTATTTATAAAGCTAAATCCAACACAGCAAAATGTTCATCACTTTATAAACTAAACGCTAATGTTTTATTTATGTGCAATGAACAGAGAAAAAAGAACTGAATTGATGTTTACCTAACAAGCTGCAAAAAAGTGCAGTAACATAATAGTGAAGTTCATAAGCATTCTGGCTTGTAATTTTTGGTGTCAACATTTGAATTGCAGAAAGAGCTTATGCAGACATTGCACGTATACAAGTGCAGTTTAGATCTACATCTATAAAAATAACATCTGTTTAAGCATACATTACATTTAAAAATAACTGTACAGTGATCAGCTGGTTAAGTACAGTTAACCAGATGCCGTTTTAAAGTGCCAGATGGAACAATGAAACTAAGATTGAAAATTAAAAAATACTGTGAAAGGTCAAATCAATTAAGCAACCTGTTTTGTTGGCATGTAACAGTTAAAAGTAAGTTTAAACTACTTAAGGAGTGAGCAATGTGAAGATGAAGCAGTTAATTTTTAACTTTCTATTTAGAAGAGGGAAAGATAAAATGCCTGCCGTAGTTCCAGAGTCCCTCGGCAAGTCTAGGGGGATACTGGGAAAACAGGCACGGTTAAGTAATGTTTGCTTTGTTTGCTTTCAATTTAAAATAAATACTATCTCTCAGGCTTTTAAGTAACATGTTTTATGGCACTCTGAGCTCATGCAACACAGATGCAAACATCTCTTTCTTCTCTCCTGTGACCAGAGGGAGACTCCTTGGCTGAATCAGCTCCCCTGGTTTGCTCTTTATCCCTGGGGATGTTGCCCAGAGGGGTCAGGGATGGGCTTGGGAACAGGCTGATGCCAGAGGATGCCATGGGAAGCAGACACCCCTTGTAAATGGGTTGTCCAAGCCCTGTTTATTTCTGGGAACTAAACCCACCTAAATTAGGAACAACACCCAATAAGACGTGTAAGGTGCAGTTTTAGAAACAAGAGTGTCACTGTGACTCTCTGAATAAATGACCAACGTTTATTAAAATTGCACCTGGTAATAAGCCCCTGAGAGACAGATATGAGGAAAAGAGAGCTTTTCCACCTCATCTCTTTGAAGTCCAAGGGGGAAAATAGCATCTTTGGAATATTATTTAGGCAGTGCATTTTTTCTTCAGCCCCAGACAATCTAAATTTAAATTTTGGACAACAGGACAGTGGTATCCTTGCTTTAATTGGAAAGGTGTAATGACACCTGCAAGTCTGTTGGCAGACAAGGCAGAATTCGTGGATAATGAGAAAGAAAGCATTGATTTTCCGATTTTTACTGCTGCTACTTTTTGTTAATTTTTTTTTCTATATTCCCAAATCACTGCAACTCAGACACCCTATAACACAGCATATTGCTGGATAATCCTCCAGCCACAGTGCAGAAACGATGGACATCAGAAACCATTTTGGAAAGAAGGTTTAGGCACCTAGGGAGAGCCGTGGGGCTCCAGGTCAGAGTGAGATGCTCAGCTAGCCTGGGGAAGAGCAACACCCTCCCAGCAGCAGCAGTGCCATCCATCAGCAATCCCAGTGGGAATTTTTCCTGAATGAGTGTAGGGCTATTTTCAACCTAGGAACTCGCTGTTGTTCCTTTGTTTTAGTAACTTTGTTTATGCGGGGCTGGCGGAGGGGAGGAGGGCAGAGCCCGGGGCACGCTGCTCCTTCCTGACACCTCCTCTCCTGCTCCCGCAGCTCCCACTACAGCAGCAGCTGCACCTCTCCCGAGCGCACAGCCAACTGCTCGGACCAGAAACACAATGAAAAAAGATTTCTGCGGCTGTTAAAATAAATAGCTTCCCGGCAGGGGGTGGAATAGCGCGGCCGTTCCTAGGAACTTTGTGTACCCTGCTTCCAGAAAGTGCTGGGATAGGACACGCTATGGAGGGAGAGGAAATCAGCCTGGCTTCTGCACTTGGCTCGCTCTTCCTCCTCACACTGAGAATAGTTACCCTACAGATCGCTGGTCCTGTTAGATTCCCTTTCATGGAAATATTTTGCGTTCCTGCTGGTTCAGTGGCTGATGTTCAATTATTTTTATTATTTTTTCCCCCCCCCAAACAGTTTCTCTTCGTTGACAGCATAAAGAAAACATTTGGGCCTGCTGTAAATAGAGAACATAGCAGACCAGTGGCAGGTAGCTTGTGATGTTTAAGTGGGTTGCCAACCAAAGTTTGTAAATCTGCAAAATCGAATCATTATATTTAACAGACAAAAGTGTATAATATAAAATCAGTGAAAAGATAACATAATAAGTACTTTAACTATTATCTGGGGGCCTAATTAGACTGGTGGAATCACTGTAGTCAGTGAAATTAGAGTTATACAACTGAGGGGAAGGGAAATCCAGCCCTTTAGTGGAATGAACACTAATAGAGCCCCGTTGACATTTGCTGTCCCAGGTATTCAGCAGCTGTTCCTTCCCTTTGTAGAAAACAGAACATTGCTCTTCCCAGACCATATTTTCTTTTATTTAACCCCCGGGCAGAGGAAGCTGTGGAGAGACAAGAGGGGCTAATCCCTGCCTGAATCCCAGAATGTTTCACAGAGCATCTTCCCATCATTGTCGCTGCTTCCCTCTGGCCTCCAGAATGGGGATGCTAAATCCTGTGTTCTGCTCACAAGAGCAGGCGCTGGGAGGTCACAAACCTTTGGGAAAGCCAGGACTGTGCACCCCTCTTTGCTCACCTTTCCATCCCAGGCACTGAGAGATGCTGCCCTGGCAAGCAGAGGTTCTGGGGCAATATTTCTGCCTGGGATTCCAGGTGTCAACAGCCAAACCATGCAAGGGGCAGGGGGATGTGCGGACTGGGAGAAGTGGTGTGAAGGACAACGATGGAAGGTGTAGAGGGAGCAGAGAGGAGCACGAATTTCACTGGGATGTGTTAGACTGGTGGCTTACTTGGGGACGTGAATAATTCAGCCTGAGAAAATTGTTTCCCTGATGAAGGAAATAATTCTCAAGGAAGATACTTTGACTGAATTTTGCCATCACTCTCAGGTGCAGATGAGATTCCTGTGCTTGCAGGGTGAAGTGCATCACTGCCAGGGTGAACTTGTGTTGGTAGAAGAACCTTCAAGCACTTGGCAGTAGGATTGGGGCATTTTTTCCTCTGGGAGCAGGAATTCGAGCAAGCTGGAGCCCCTGGAGGATGAGACAGGAGAGCTACCTGGCTGAAGGCTGATTGATTGTGTTTCTGTTTCCCCCAACACCCACTGCCTGGCCAGCCTTCCTCATTACTCCTCTCCTCAGTGCTCTCCTAACCTGTAGCTAAATCACCCTTGGCAAGTTTTCCTTCCCTTGCAAAGACAGCAACTCCCCTGTCAAGTTCTTGAGCATTTGTTTGTGCAATGAAATCTGTGATGCTCTAAATCTCAATGTGCATCAGCTGGCATGCTCTGACATTTGGAGAGCCTCACATTCATTGTGTGCCAGACACACAACGAGAGGCCTCAGCACAGATGTAGCTGGACCCCAGGTTCATCTTGGAAGGTAGGGAGGGATGTGCTGTGGGTCAGCAAGTGACCTGGAGGCTTTTGGTGGGGGAGGGAGGACTGGAAGGGAGCAGTGGATAGCCAGCTGGCTGATTGCGTCGAAACCAGGACAAACAGTTGAATATCATTTTCTTCTGAATTCCTAAAGTACCAGGACATCTGGCTACCTGAAATACATCAACAAATAGGTCAGCTAAGATTGCAAATGCATGCCTCACACAACAGCGCTGTGAGGAGAGTGAGGGCGACTCTGCCAAGGAAAGTCTTCCTTTTCACAGTAACATTTTCTTCTAAAATCCTCTGCAGGCTTTTTGACTAAGATCACTGGAAAATGTGTTAGTCTGGGAATCTCTAATTTAAAAAAAAAAAAAATAAAAAAGATTTTCTGGGAAAGTGTATTTCTGGGGTGGAAGCAGGAGGTCTGCAACCATGGGCAGCGTGGACAGGTCTCTCCCACTCGAGGTTTTTCTGTGCTCCTGCATCCTGGTGCTCCCCACTTGCAGTGTACCTGGTCTAATCATCACGTGGGGAGGGGCCTCCTCCCCCCTTTTGCCATGTTTTCCCTTAGGCCATTGCTGCTGTGCTGATTTGGGAGCACTTTGCATCCATCACCTGCACAGTCCCATTGCTTACCAGGGATGGAAGGTGGCAGGGGACTGTCTTCAGAGACCATTCCATTGTTCCTTATTTCTACAGTGTGGATAGCACCTTATAGAAAAGCCCAAAACTGCCCAAAAATTGCATGTGTTTCATCTCTCCTTAGGCATTTGCAGGATAGGATTTTTCCTCATGGCAATAAACACTAAAAATTACTCCAAATTTTTCTATGTAAAAATACAACACTCTGATTATTTTTATGTCACTGGTGACCTTTCTAAGCCTCTTTTACCACAAATTATATTTATAGATGTATTGCAGCTCCTATGCCTGATTAGGATAATGTATGGGAGCTGAAGTAAATGATGCCACTGTTTGTCCACTGTTTTAGAGGCTTTTAAAAAATTATTTTTAAAGCCTGCAAGGTCCTCGTAACTCTTTTCCCCACCCTCTCAAGCCACAGAGGAACCAGTTGGTCCCAATAAATAAAATTCTTACAACAAAAGTCAAATATGGAATATCAAAACAAATAAAGTCATACTGTTGTTGTTTGCGCTTTATGGATTCAGGGGCACTGGGTAATGCCTTTTTTCAGTCTTTCTTTTGCTAAATCAACATTAGCTAGCAATGCACCTAATCTTGACTGAACTATGTTATTTCCTGCCTCCCTGCCTTTCCTGTCTAAATCTCACTCTCTGCTGAAGCAGCTAAATTCGCTGCAAATGAGGAATATTTTGGGACACGAGTTTTCTTACAAAACATGGGGAGAGATCTAATGCTGTAAGCAAACAGCGCTCTAATTAATGCAGATCCAGGCTATTGAAAGCATTTCTAGGCTACGGTTATCAAAAAAAGAGATCAAGAAATTGATGCTGAACCCAATACTGGCACGTAGTATAAATACTGACCGCAAACATTTTTGGGAATGGTACCGGAACAGATGTGAGCTCAGAAATTCTGGACCTGGAACATATGGGTTTTAATAAACAGACTTCTGTTCCAGCTCCTCAGTTGCTTTTTTTTTTTCCTTTTTTTTTTTTTTTTTAACTGTTCTTCCTTAATTTTATGTGCCTGTGTATGCTTCCATTATTAATTAATCTACAAGTATTTGGCATTGCTTCATCGTCGAGGTTTTCTTTAATTTGCAAATGTGCTGTTTTAGTTTGAGCAGGACTTGTGTAGCTAATGTTAGAATAGAAACATTTTTAACCCTCTGTTTCATCAGTTTCCTACCATCTCATTTTCTCCTTCGAAGGGGAGTAGCTGCCTTTATGTGTGTGCACGTGCACATGTGCGTGTGTGTATTATTAGCTGCGCTGTCATTTTTAATCCCTTTCTTTCAATCATCATTTTTCCTCAGACATGAAATATTTCAGTCTACCACGCTGCACAGGCTGCTCACGGTGAAACACTCGTAGCATTTTCAAAATCTAAAACAGAGGAATACCATGAGGATAGAACAAAAGAAATTAAAACACTAGATATGCCACAGTTGTCTTATGCAGCTGTTAGAAATTTAATTATTTTATCTCATAGAATAATGTGCCCTTCAGAAATCATTTTGGACTAGATGTTTCAAACCAATGATCTGTAGTTAATTATCTTTAATAACTGTTGCACATTATGGTTAGATCTATGTTTTTGCTAAACCAATTAATAATATCTTCATTAGTATAAAGACAAGGTAGCTGGATCCTTTCATTTTTCACATTGAAAGAGTAGATATTTTAAACAGTGTAATTTACTTTAGCTATACATTCCCGATGATATGACTAATTAATGAAACTTCAAAGACATATAACTTCCAAAAGCTACTTATTTAAAGTCATTGTTGAGCACTTAATGACATTATGTTGGGGCATTGCAGAAACCATCACAGCCTGAGTGTTGAATTTGCTAAACCTTTTTATGCTACCAAACTGAAGGAGGCTTGAGTTATATTGAAAAGCAAATTGAGCCAATATTTCTTCATGTTCAAAAAAAACCTGCCACAAAACCTGTTGATTACAGAGGATCTATCAGAAGTTGATGACCTCCTTTCTGCTTAGACGTTGCAGCTGCCAGTTTGACTTATTCATGCAAGTCTGTGTGGAAAACTCTGGGAAAAGAGTAAAGAAAATATTCTATATTTTAAGAGTTGGGTGGAATTAATTTTGTTCAGAATCACTGGTTGTCTAAATATTCTTTTTGTATCTGATTTTTTCCTTTTTTTGTTTTTCATGTCCATGTCTCATTTTTTCAGCTGGCTGATAACTACCACATTTTAGTCTGCTACCTGAAAGAAATTATCCTGAGTAGAGTATTAAACACACCAATGATTGCTTTGGTATTACTGGTGCTCCTGATGGCACAGAGAGTAAAGTTGGATGTTATGGGGCCAAATGGTTTTGGTCTCCTGTTTGGGCATGTGAGCTGATGAAAAGATTCTCCTGCAAAATTTCCCTGACCTTGAGGTAAACTGAGTGCACAAAAAGATGTATTCTGTTTTTCATCTTATATGTATTTTCATACGATCTTCAAATATCATGCAGCCATCAGAGAAAGGCTTTCTGAATCTTAAAAGAGCATCATATATACAGCCCTCCAAGAACTGTTATTTCCCACCATGGAGAGCTGTACACCAGGAATCAACTGAAAATAAAAAAAAAAAAATAAAAGAAAAGGGAAAAAAAATTACATCTAAGAGAATAAAACAGTGCAGTCAACTGTGCACAGGGCTGGAAGGCCAGGAGAGAAGTGTTAACAGCCAGTTGTGACAGCTACAAAATAATTATCCAAGCAGTGAGCACCTGGTCCTTCAGCTGCTGGGCTTCCCACAGGAGTCATCTCCAGTCCTGGTGCAGGTAGGGAAGAGGGTGAATACGTTTAGTCAGGATTAGACTTAACTGGTAGCAGAGATGGGATTCATGGTCCATGTCTGTGCCAGCACTTCTGCAAAGTTGTTTTCCCCCCTTAGACTGTGCCATCTTAAAAATTCTGTGTATTAGTGCCAGACTGTTTGAAGCTGCTGCTGTCAATGCTCCAGTGAGCTGTAGGAGCCTGTATGATCCTTGTCTCGATGGTTTGTTGGGATGAACCTTTTCTTTCTGAGAGAGAGAAGAATAAATTTCCCCTAAATGATCATTATTCTTTTTTAATCCTGCATGTATATTTTTCTTCAGTTACCTTGAAAATACTGAAATAGGATAACATTAGGCTGTCTGCAAATTATAGGAGCATTTGAAGAAAAACTTGAGTAAAATTACTTTTCTGGAACTGAGTTGAATGGAATATTTTAGACTTAAAATTTTGCATACATTTTCATCTAGATTTTGCTATAGGCTCTACCATTTTTTAAATTAGGTAATGGACATGACATGTGTTTATTCTTCATTGTGTTTATCCTTTCTAGAAGTCTAAAATATTTAGTTTCCTATGTTTTTATTAAAGCACATAGTCATTCTGAAATTCTTCAGTGTTGGTCCATTAATATTTCTGGGATATTTTGAGGTGTAAGCAAAATAGGTGGGTTTATAGTAGTCATAAATATCATCTAGCTACAAGTTATTCTTAATCCCCGTGTAAGAAAATAATGCCATTGTTCGTTTTCATTCCCTGGGGTTTACTCTTTGATGTCACACATACCTAATCAATCTTTAAACTAATGCCAAGTCTGATTAAAGATTGTCAGATGAGGCTGGTACTTGTTACTTCATATTTTTGCTGCAAGGAAGGAGTGTCCAGACGAGGAAGTTCAGTGTTTGGATAGAGTGAAGCTGACTTACTAGCTAAAATTTTGAGCTGAATACCTCAGTGCTCAAGAAATGTCACTGCAGAAATGGGTGATGGATCTGGAATAAAGATCACACAATTTTCCTTTTTCACCTGTGCGGGACATCCATGCTGGAATATCTCTGGAGGCATTTTGAAATTAACTCTGCTGTGAGTGTAGCTTGAGCTGTTGTTAGAGTTGTTACTAGCATACAGCTGTATTTTATTTCATTTCATTTCAATGATTTGCTATATATCTTTTGAGAACTTTAACCTCTCCCATTTTGGGCTGACACAGTAACTCAAGCTCTTTTCTCTTCCTTTTAAAGTCTGGGCAGCCAAAAAATCCAAACTCTCAGTGTTTCTGTGCCTTGAAAGGAAGTTACCAGGAACTGGGAGAGGCACTGGACGAGTTAGGTTACAGATGGAAATCATTATTCTGTTTGATGAAAGTTTCAGTAATATTCTCCAACCTTGAGGTGAAGGAGGCTGACTTGTATGGCTCTGTGTCACAGCATCTTGTTCCAGTGGGAAAGTAAATGAAACTCTTCAGTTTCCATAGACTTGGACTTTGCACTGGGAGTTGGTTTGCATGAGATATCAGTATCATGTGCAAGCCAGAAAAGAATTTGAGCAAATCTCAGTTGTATAAGCTGATGTTAGTGAAATTATTGAAAATTTACCACTTGAGAACTTCTGGTAATTAAAGATTGCTTCTAGAGGTTCCCCTGCTCTTCAGAAATAACCTTGTGAAGTGTTCATCTAAGGGCTATTCACAACCTGCCTTTCTCAGAGTCGCTCCTTGCTGCTGTGAAAGCAGGGGCTGGATATGGAAAACAAGCATTTTTAGCACACCTCCTTCTTTGCAGAGCCTGTGTTTGGTTGGTAAGCCCTCAAGGAAGAAACACATAATATAGGGAATTTGATCTCTAATTTGGATATCACATTCGTAACACCTTAAAATTATGATAATGTGATTCTGTTACTGGAGGACTAATTGGGAAACCACAAAATCTTGGAATGCATAAGCCAGTCCCACATTAATGTTACTTAATGCAAATGCATTGGTTTGGGGGTTGGGAGTATTTTATAATTTAAGTAAGCAGTTTAAATTATGTGGTTGTAACTTAAACAAAATGTATTGTGCATGGGAGTGATAATTCAGAAGCCTTGTGGCCACTTAGCCAACTCCTTATCCCATGAGAATTATGCATGTTGTAAAAAATCTTGAATGAACCAGCAGTGGTTAAGAATATATAGCTGAACACTTCCCTAACTCCCAAGAAAATGAGTGATTGAAAATGTTAAATGTTGCTGCTGCCATATTTATGAACAGGAATCAAAGCTCTCGGGGCCATAAAACTTCATATTCTGGTTGTAGCCCAACTCATTTGGCCAAAAGATACCCATTAGGAGTGAGGTAGATGAGAGAGACTTAAGTCCCATCTAAGGCAAATGTCTTGCAAGTTATTTTCGTTTTAGTAATCAGTATGAAACTGTCGTATAACTTGTGTCTGTTGAACTGAGAAAAAAGAATTCAGATACTAAAGATCAAATAGAATATTGGTAACAAACCTCATCTAAAACCAAAACTTGTCAGAGAATGAAAAAAAAACCCAAACCCATACATTTTCTTTTTCTGTTCTTAAAAGAAACTTCATATTCCTCTGCCCATTCTGATTATAGCTGGGTCAAAAAACTAAGTATACTCAGAAAGACAATTGCTAAGCTAACCCAAAGTAGAGAAGATTGGAGAGTTGACATGAAAACCTGCTCAGGTTAAGCATGTACAGTGCCCTGGGACAGAGGATGAGTGGGGAGCATTAGTGGGGAATAAGTTACTGCATTTTCCCTACTGTTTTTCTCGTTGATGGTTTGAAATTTTTTTTGTGATAGCAACCGGAAACACTATTTCCTGAGAAAATAAAAAAAAAAAAGTCCTCTGAAATCTGCATGGCTGGAAAAAAGTCTGGTTCTTGTAGCTGTGAGAATTAGTGTACCACCCAGCCCTGAGTAAGGAGTACATCCGGAATTAAACCCAGCTTTCCTCTGCCTTTGTTTTATTTATTATCTGCCGAATTGCTTTGTACGAATGTTATGAAAGAGCCCTGCATCGGGGAGTTTTTCTGTAAATGAGCCATTAGCTTGAGTAAACAGGATCTGGACAGAGTTTGAAGCCTCCACAAGGCGGCACTGGCGCATCTCGCATCCCAGTTCCCTTTCCCTGCTGGGTGCTCCCTCGCCAAATGTTTGGAAATTTTATGTGCACGCTTTTTATCAAAAAACTCTTCCGCGTCTAAATTTTCGTGTTACCCTGCAAAGTGTTGGGTTAACAAAATAGGAGGTAACCTTGATAAAAGCCGTCAGTAATTTCTTATACAATTATGTGTTCTGGGAGCGTTAAAGCAATGATAATGTAAATTGCCTATTTGCAGTGACAAATATTCTTTTAGTACTTCGGTATATCAGTGACTTGCAAATTTTGTGCCCGGTTTCCGCTTTCCCTTTCGTGGTCATTGCAACGTGTTCAAAAAGTTTCAGAAACTTGTTTTATTTGATTTCTTTGGGTTAACAAATGGATGCACCATTAGCGTGCATGATCCTTTTCTCCCCCCACTGATCACAGCTGGTGACTGAGATGAAGCTACTTCTTGTCTTTACAAACTTGACTCCAGCCAGCTGAGATCCAGGCCCTATTGCCTTTTCTCTGTTAAATACATACCGAACTCTGTCAATAAACAGCAACATGGGACAGGAGAGCAGTAGGCACAGCAGAACAAAGTGGTTTTCCTGATGGCAGTCCCGTTAGCAAGCACAGAGTTGCTGCAGTCAGTAAGGACATCAAGTTGCCCATTTCATCTACCTGTGCAGTAAAAATGCAACTCTCCAGTTGCAAAAATGCAACTCCAAATGAAGTAATAGCAGCAAATGCTCTCTCTGACCCTCTGTCACCCAAGGCAAGCTGAGTGGGGTTTCCTCTGCAAGGCCTGCAAATCTTGTGCCCCTCTTCCCAATAAGCAGAGCTATTTTAGTGAGAGATGTTAGTATACCGGGGTTTAAAAGACATCTTAACAAACTTTAGAATGAGATTTATACAATGCCTTTTTTTCTGTGCTGATACTACTTCACAGAGCCATTGAACAGTTTGGATTGGAAGGGACATCTCATTCCACACCTCTTCCATGGGTAGGGACACCTTCCACTATACCAGATTGCTCAAAGTCCCATCCAATGTGGCCTTGGACACTTCCAGGGATGGGGCAGCCACAGCTTCTCTGGGCACCCTGTGTGAGTGTCTCATATTCCCCCAGAAAAGAATTTCTGCTTGTCACAATTGTTTTGAAAAGTGTACACTATAGTTACCATTCTTTGGAAAACTGAGTAGCTTCAAATGTTGTGATTACCGTATTTTAAGCAAAATTTCCTTTTTATTACTTAGCAGTGTGAAAACATATTAAAGCTCTCCCTCCTAAAACCTTGCTGGCTCTTCTCCCTTGCTCTGTGGTCAAAAGTTAAATAGGATGTTCTGATTATCACCACTCCCAAAACAGATCAGTGGGATTTTTTTTGTTCAAATTAATTCCTCCTCCTCTTGCAGCTACTCTGTGCCAACAAGTTCAAAATACGGGAAACTTGACCTTAGCTACAGTCCTTGCTGATGTGCCACATATCCTGCACTGCCCAAGGAGCACAGAGAGCTGAGGCAATCTGGTGGAGACTTCCGAGCTCTGCCCTTTCCACCAGAGCACAGATTCACAAGGGGAAGAAAAGCCCACGGGGAATCAAGTAAATTTACTTGAAGCTAACAGGTTCCACAGATTTCATTGCAATTTTGAAGCGGGACCCAAATATGTAATAAATTGGCAAGGAAAAAGTTCCCACTGTATATGTGGCAAAAAGGAGTCTTCACCTCCCAAGTGCTAAAGGGGAAAGTCAAAATCTCTTTCGAACTCTGCCACATTCACCAGTGTATAGTGAAAGAAAACATTCCTCCCTGATCCCGATGCTGGCGACCATCCAGAGCCCAGAGCACTCTGGGAAATTCCACTTTCTGAACCCCGCTGTGCTACCTAATCACACAATGGGCTACATATGCCATCCAAGAAAATAAACACAGGTCTGGGAAGCTGTTTGTCCTGCAGGGCTAGGAATGCTCTTCCTAACTTGGCAGGGCAGCATAATCCTCTCTGAAAGGGGAGAGAGAGCTGCTTGAACTCAAACCGACTAATGAGATTGAAGAAAAGCCCATCAGAAGCTGGCACAGCCCTTCGCTCGCCCTGCCAGCACACTGCCAGGTGACACTGCTGGGTACTCTCACTGTGGCTTGTGTGTGTGTCATGATAGAAGCTAGACAGCGGATCTAGACCCCAACAAGGGCCCAAAAGGTTGCCAAGTGGCAGGTTGTACCCCTGAGCTTGTGGTTTATAGGGGAGGCTGCTGCCTTTGCTGGCCCTCTGGGCAAAATCCGACTGAGTTTCGACCTTCATGGGCAGGTTCAGTAGTGGCTAAAACTTCCAATGACTGCAGGTGCCTTTACAGGGTCTTGTGGTCCATATGGACTCTGGGCTGAGATCCTGGGATCTCAGTGAAGAGAGGGCTTGGAGGATGGAAGTGGTGGCCTGTTGAAGGGTGCCAGCTGGTCAGCAGGAACTTGCAAGCTGCATTTCCTGACACTCCACTAGTGCTCTTCTCCACTTGGCTCTTGAGATCATAACCAAATTCCTCCGAGAGCAAGACTTGCATTGATTATAGTAGAAATTGGATCTGGATTTTAAATCACATTATTAGCTCTTCTAGCAAGATGAACTGAGCGATACAATTTGATTAAAAATTGCAAAGACCTCCCCTTCCACCTCCCTCGCTCAGTTTTGGAGCAAATGTGTGTTTCATGGTAACGGGGAATGAAAGCGTTCCACAAGGGCTTTTTTAATTACAGCATTAATAAAATGCACTATATGTTATTCTTGAAATCTACAGATTTGTTGCTTTAAACACATCATATTGCTCTCTGAAACACTTGAAACTCTCAGAAGTTTTTAAAAGTGTGTGTTTAGGTTAAGGTTAAGTTGCCCTTGACAGCATTTTTTAAAAAGATTTGAATTGTTGAATAACCACCTTTCACCCATCCCTAATTGTAATTTAAATGACAATATGCTCCCAATCAATAGCTCTTTGTCACACTTTGAAGATCAAGGATGAGATTTCACCCCATGAGTTTACATGGCAAAAGCTTCTTTTTCATAATGCTAAAAATGTTGCATCCTGCTGTTAAAGAAGTATAAGAATACCTGCTCTCAAATAATTAGTTTTGAATAAAAGCATTTAAGTCGTACTTTATAGCCATTAATTTGAAACAATTCAAAGCCCTTCATATCTGCGCTTTGTTCACAGCTAAGTATTACAATAGGTATTTTAGCCAATTGGAAAGAAAATCAGTTACAGTAAGATAATTTGAACAACTTAAGTTGGGTGACATTGTAAGAGGTGGGTTTTGAATAACTGTAGCTTTATTTTTGCATCAACTCAATTTCTGTACCGAAATCTCTGCAAGTGGAAAATTGAAAAGCTTTTAAGGGTGATCACTGTGTGTATGTGATTTTGCAATGTTGTGTGCTTGTCTAACAGGTACATATGGGGGCATGTGGCTGTTTCTCCAGTTGTACACATAAAGACATGCATTTATTATACAGGCTCCACTCAAAAAGCTGGTTTTCTTTATTTATTTTATTATTTTATTTTCTTTTATTTCATTATTTTATTTTCTTTTATTTCTTTATTTTATTTTATTTTATTTCTATAAATAAACTCTTTCTCAGAGTCCTAGGCAAGGGCCAGGCCTCTACTGTGCTTGGTGTTATGAAATGCCAAACAGAATGATGGTCTTTGTCTGAGAGTGCTTACAATTCTTGTTTTTAGTTAGAGTGGAGAAATGTTTTAAGAAGGATAAAGTCTGGTCTGTTTCCATGTTGTCCTTGGTAAACCCAATCTAGTCTGGTCTCAAAAACGGAGCAATTCTGCTCGTTGCCAGGGAGAATACATAGGTATCCAATGAGTCATGGTCAAACATACAGCCATTATTAGACCACAAACACAGGAGGAGAAAAAGGATTTCATTTGGACCTGTTGTCCCTGCCGAGCTGGTGAGGAGGAATAACAAATAAGCGAGTGGAGGAGGTTGCTCTTTAGGTATTTATGAGGAGCTTCTCTCCCTGTGGGGATAGACTGGGGAAAAGCAGAATTGTGCATGTTGGAAAATTTAACTAGAGCAAAGGAGGCTGCGTCATGGTGTAACTAAGAGCACTTAGTACATTTTAATGGCAAACTAGAGACAATGGGAAAGAGAAGCTGAAGCTGTAACGGGCTTTAGCAAGTACAAAGAGCTTATTTTTAGTTTGGAAGCGAAGGGGCAATCAGAAGACAGACACAAAGAGAGAAGTGATTAAGTTTTGTGTTTGAGCAATGTTCTCCGTGGCAGTATCATAAATGAGTAAGAGCATGTTCATCCAGACCAAGAGAAAGGATGCTGAAGGAACAGGACACAGGGTGCTGAGCACCACCATGCATGGCTGTGTTTCTGTGGCTTAGCAGAAAAGGTCATGTCTGAGAATTGTTACGCAGAAATGTTTTGCAAGACTGGGCCCATCCGTATGAATTTAGAGAAAAATCTCAATTAAAATTGGAGCACAAGTTCTTACTTTTTACTGTGGGCTTGCATAAATACGGAGCTAAAAACGACGGAGGGAGAAAAGGAAAAAAAATGTATTTTTGAAGTTTTCTTTAAACAGAAAATCTACAGAATCCTAAAATTCTTGAAAAAAAAAAAATACTTTCAGTATATATACTATAAAAGAAAGACTTTGCACTTGGGCAAGCCCTCTTCTCCTGAGTTATCATTTACTGAAAGCTTAGGAGACTGATTGATTTTATCCCTGCACTGAGTTTTGGCTGTACCAGAGTAGGAGAAAGTTGTGATGCTGAAGTCTTCCTGTCTGGGCTTCTTAGTGGAAGATTCGGAGAGCATCAGGTTCTGCTCGAGGTCGCACATGAATTGAGCCATGCCCAAATACAAAACAACAAAATATCACCCTGGCATTGCACTTTATGCATGGTGATCTCAAAGTAAGGATTTGGTATGGCTGTGAATGGCTGTGGGTATTCACAAAGCCTTTCTGTGCTCCAAGTTTTCCTATGTATAAAACAGAGGCAATAATATTTCCAGCTCTGACACTAGTGGTTAGGGAATTTATACTATTCAACATTAATTTGTGAGAAACTATATTGTTACAAAATATTGGTTCTGTTCACATTGTTCCTGGTTATTAACCCTATTATTGGTCATTGCATCTGTATACTCAAAACACAGAGTTTATTGACGGCTTTTATTTCCTATATGTGTCATATAAATGCCTTAACAGATGAACAGGGTAGTGAAAATGATAGGGTACTTCAGAACAGCTCAAAGTCACTGCTTCTTTAATAAAGCTTTGGTTTTGTATGTCGGGAGAGATGGAATTCACACCCCAACCTATGCACAGCTGCAAGCCCTATTAAGTGAAACCCCTCCTAAATATAGATCCAATGGCCTCACCCCTGGCCAGCTTCCAAATGCCATGGAGGCCTGTTTCACTCCTTCCACGTCCCCCTCCCAACACACAACGAGCATCCAGCCACCGAGCCCTTGGCTCAGCAGTGGGAAGAAAGGATGCAGGGACTGAGGGCTTGGAAGGTGCTGCAAAGTCTTCCTGCAAGGAGGGTAATTTTCACATGTGTTGGTAAAAGAACATTACAATCACTATAGCTATTCATAAGCTGTTTATTAGTTTTCCTGTGTATTGTCACTTTAAATAAAAAAGGCCTTTTTTTTTTTCCAAGTAGCCCTAAAGACAGTATTCATGAGATGAGCAAGTCTGAGCCATGTTCAGACAGAACATTTTAACGATCAGGAGAGCCCTGATGCCTGGGAGTTGCCTGGGATTGCATGTTAAGAGTAAGCCAAATCATCAAAATGCAGCTTGAGTAGGTCCAGTGAGGGTGTGTTATATTGCTACAACTGTGGCTGCTGGAGCTAAGGTTGAGTGGGCATTCCTGTTATAAACCCCAGCTAGTAGGGTCGAGTATTTTGACCACATCAGATAATGTCAAGTGAAACTTCTCATGTGAATTGACACCCAAATACCTGTAACCTCCCTTACAAACAGGATCAAGCTCTTCCCCTTCCACCTACTCCTCTTCCCAGTCTATACTTGGTTTTGTAACTGGGTCATTCTCTTCAAACAGAATGGATAAAAAATTGTAGATATTTAGTTTAAAGAAATCAAGACTAAGAGTGCCTGATTGTTGGTGCAGGTTTCACACCCATGTGGTTGATATCACACCCATGCAATGGTCATGCAGACCAAACCTTTGGCCAAAGCATCCCCAGGAAATATTCTGTGATCCATCAGGTTCTCAGTGACAGCCAAAGTGCAGCTGTAGCTTGACAGTGACATTGCATTTCACCAGACAGCCCTCAGTAATCCCCATGGGTAGAAGATCAGCACTGGAGCACATTTCCTGGCTGCAGGCAGAAAGTTTCCCCAAGTTTTGCCCAAGTGCTCTTGGCACATGTGGCCAAAGTGTCACAAGAGCTGAGCGCCTCTAGCAGGGATTAGAGGGGCCAGAAATTTAACAGGATTAAAGAAAGAAAATGAACTTGGATAAAACTTAATAAAATTATCCTACGTTATGTTGCTAAAGCTTTCAACACAGTTTTCTGGACGGGACAGATTTTGCTGCTACCAACATGAACCAGTAAAGGATCAGAAATGTATTTTCTTCGTAGAAGGGTGACTCTTAACTTTATTTAGGAGAGAAAAGATGCTCCAGTGGTGAGGGAGCAGCTGAGAAATCAAACCCCGGAGTGCTGTGCCATTTCCCTGTGATCATGAGGAAGTTGAACAGGCCTAGATCTTTGCAGATATTAAGGACTTCATCCCTCAGCAGTCTCTGGGGACTCTGAATGAGCATTTCCAAGGACAAGGCCTTAGTCTGTAGTGCCCTTCTCTCCATGTGGAAAATGAAGAGCTCAGCCTTTACCTGCAGTGCTGGAGTGGACAAGCCTGTTAAAGCAGGAAAGAGATGAATGAGTCAGAGGTTGAGTAGGAAGAGAGGGAGCGGAAAATCCTCCCACTGATAAATTGCTAATGCCCTTTTGCAAAAGATTTAAAATACTTGATGGCATCACGATAATTTTTTGTGTGTCAGAATTGCTAAATATTCAAACATCTAGTTTTTGCCAAACCTAGTGTGTAAAAGCAGATGAGAGATATTTTGCAAACTTTTAAAATCACCTACAGCACTTAAGATGTTGAAGGTAGATTAGATAAGACTAGCAAAGTTATTTGAACATAAACATTTATTTAAAAAATATCCTCTGCTTTGCTGAGCCCATAAACATTGTATAAATAATACACAGTTCATGAATAGGAATGAACAGACTTGTACCCGTCACTGGTATGGATTTATATTCTGCACCTGCCAGGACTTTATTAACTCTCCTGAAAACAGTGGTATCTTTGCAGACAGATCTAAAAGAAGTTGTTCTTGAGAATATGCCCCCAAAGCTTAAACTTCAGGAATTAATGGATAGATTTACAAATGCATTTAGGCAAATAGGAATGAGAATACATGACTAGTCGTATTTATAAAAGTTAAGTAAGTTAGGGACCTGTCTGCTGGCCTGGGCTCTGTTGATGTCCTTTGATGAATTCATGCATTTTAGGGTCATAAGGAATTATATTCTTGTTCTGCAAACAATGCTACCTGTGCTTAGCTTGATCCATGCAAATAGTCCTTGGTGGGACTGCTCACACAAGTAAAGTGTTCACATATCTGTAGGAGCTGGCCTGAAATGGAAAACATTACAGAATGGGTCTAAACTACCATCTTTGGGTCTGATTTTAAACATGGTCGAACTTCAGAGGTGGTTGATTTCACGCTGGTGGTGAAAAACCTTCACAGAAAAATCCTGCCAGGGGTTTGTTCTCTGCTTGTTTGTCACCTTGTTTCAATTCATTCTTCTTTGCAACCTTCCCTGTGTTCTCCCAGGGGTCTGCCTGAATATTGGTGGCTACAAAGTCTTCTGCTAAAATAGAAGTCCCAAAATAATGCACTGACTTTCCTATGCAGTTGGGAGGTTAAAAGAAAATAAACCTAGGTACGAACAGCTGTTCTGGAATTTGTTCAGTGTGTTTTTTCTCTATCTGTGTCATCTAATCTGTCTGGTGAAAAAACAAACAGCAAAAAGCGCGAAACCCTCATCTTTTAAGTCCACAGGTGCATCAAGAATTCGAGTCTCAGACAGGGAAAAAGACAAAGTTTTTGAATCATTTATCTACTGAAAGGCAGCCCACATTCCACAAAACATGGAATACTTCAAGCTTCTTGCTAATAACCCTATGTCTGTTGTTTGGGCAAATACCTAATGAGTCAATTATGAGCACATACATCATCATTTGTAAGGTATTTACTGTATTATAAGTTTTAAAATGGAAATAAGTTATTAGCTTTCAAGTACCTTTTAATCTTGATCTTAATAACAAAGAGAGATGCATTTGTCTCTATACATTAATAATCTGATGTTTAATACTGTATTTGATCAAAAGGAACATCAAAATGATCTTGTAACATCTCAGAATACAGCCTGCCTGTGCAGCAAGGTGATGGGGTAGAGACCAACTCCCCATTAACTTTGTTGCAGGATCAGGATGGAAATTCCAGTAAAACAGTTAGTTATTGGATGATGTGGGAAACCCTGCAGATCAGAGAGCAGTCAGAAATGTGCCAAACAAAAAAATAATGTTGAAGCATTTTTATTGCTATTAGTACATTTTAGTATGTTTTTCTTTTGTTAAATATAAGAAATATAGAAAGATGAAATATTTGGAGAGCTGTGACTGATGTAGTGGATATGGAAAAGGAAACAAGTTAATTGATGGGTTTGGTTGTAGTTTTGTTATAGCCAAAATGCATATATGTGAATTGTGGCAATTGAGTTCGAAATGAGCATGAGAACTCTGGGAGAAGTAGCAGTAGGAGTAAGGAGTAACAAGGAAAGGATTATTAATACACTAAATTCGTGTTAAGGAAAGTACTTCTGGCCTTTTTAATATGGGTAAGTGTGAGAAGATTTGTGACACCTTGGGGATAGAAATGACCTGACAGGTAATTGTAAGAGAAGATTGTAGAGATGCTTTCTACCAAAACATCAATAATATCTTTGTAGAGCCATCTCCACTGAAAATATCAAGTATGGCACAATTTGATTGAAACATTTCATCCTATTACAGTAAGAGCACCAGAATCCCTCTTTCTTGCTGTGTAAATTCATGTACCTTAGCCAGTGTTGGACATAGTTAGGCTCTAAGGGACAGGAAAATCCCTGTAAACAAGGCCAAAGGAAGGATTGCTGTATTGTTAACAAAACCTGTGAAGCCCAGAGATCTTACTAGCTCCCTGAGGTAGGGTGGACACTGGAGTGGGAAAGAGGATAGCTCTGGGAAGCCATCCCAGATGCCAAAGCAAAGCACTGGTGGGGCTGAGGGCACAGCAGCTGCTCCACTTCCCTCCTGTCAGGCAGGTTGGGTTTCCTTTGGCCCTCCGGGAAAGGCACTTCAGAGCATGTGGAAACTCTGTATGAATGAAATCCTCTCACTTTATGCATAGCCCTCCAAATTATCCTTGTATGAAATCAGATGCACAACTCAGCCTTGATATATTTAATGTCGTGTCTCCTTTTCTGCCTTTCTCTCTCTGTGCCTTGTTTCTCCTGCCAGACTTATTCTCTCTTTGTTTTTATGGGTTTTACAGCAGTAAATCTGGCTGCTGTTTTGCAAGGAGAGCTGTAGCTTGATTCAAACCTTAGTTACAGACTGTTTCTTTTTGTTGTTAGACACTACCCGCCTCATACTCTACCTGGCCAAAGCTGCCAAGTTTTGGATTTCCTAGAGGAGGCTTTTTATTCTGTCGTCTTGTCTGCACATGTACACACAACCTCCAATTATATAATAGGTGAACTCACTGTTGTGCTATTGTGCATTTTCCTCTTTTTACAAGCGAACTGCACTGACACTTTTTTGTGTTTCGAGTCTATTGTTACCTCGTGCTGGGGCTGCAGCCCTGAGATTTCCTCGAATCTTCACTTTTCCCACACCTAATCAAGAGCTTATTTTTAGCATGGGTTTTTTTTTCCTCCTCTACTTTTCAAGTTTAAAACCTCTAAAATACTAAAAATGGCCTGGCCAACATAACCTCCCTAAGCATTTAGCGTTGCATAATCTTCAGGCATGCTGTCCACCTGCCTAGGATGGCAGAAGAGACTCATCAGCAGTAAAAGAGCTCAGTGTGTTCAAAAAAGGAGCAAGAGGTGATTCCCCTTGGTGCTGCTTTCACACTCAGCTTTCGGAGGAAGCTCCTGGAGGGAGCACCATGTTGTCATCAAAGCTGCCAGCGTGCAATTTGTACCTGACAGCGAGGAGGAGGAGGAGGANTTCCCCTTCCAGCCACACATGGTGCGTGGGCACGAAGCTTCCCAGAGCCAGGCTCTCAGCTGGCACACATCTGCCTCGGCATTGCTCCCCTCCTTCCCAGCACACCCTGAGAGATGAGCTTGTGGCAAACCAGCTCTTTGCCCAGAGTGGTTTCTTGGAAAAGTGACCACACTTTTCTGATCGGAGGAGAGGAAAGATGCAATCTCTGCCCCTGACCAGCCTCGAGATCATCCCCCTCTGCAGACCACATAGGAGGAGGAAGGGGAAAAACAACTGCAAACAAACAAAAATGGAGTGAGGTGGCTGAGCCCAAATTAGATTAATTAGCCCCAGGCTGTTTTGTATATTTATATTTAATTTAGGTTTAGCTACTTCAAAGTTCACATAGTTTTAGTTAATAACTTCACTATAACTTATTATTTTCAGATGTTGGCAGGTAGACAAGTTGTGAGTCACCTGGAATATGAGGCTAAATAAGTAATACTCACTGGCAGGGTTTTGACCATGACTGATTACACTTCTCTGTCTTCTGTGTTAGAAAAATATAGCTTCAGAAGGAAAAAAAGTCTACTTTTCTCACTTCTACTACCATTTTATGTTGAAATGTCCATGGGGTGGGTTAGATTTCATACATGGCTGTCTAGCTCTCAAAAACTTTCAATCTTTAAACTGCTGCTTAATGGTTAGTATGTCCTGTAGCATACCAGGTCTTTATTATTTCATTTGACCTCTTTTGTGAACCTAAGAAGGTCCACAAGACCTGTTTGTTTATGAGCAGGGCGGTCTAGAGGTTAGTGGTCTTAAATCACAGAGGAGAAAATGAATGGGCAGCCCTTTACTTGGGATAATAAAATTGTTGTCACTCCAACTATAGATTTTTGTAGGTTATTACATTAGTTAAATAAAATACTGCCTCATCAATGCAAATTCCAGTTCCGGCTAGTCCTGATGTTGGCCATAGAAGCAGGAATTCATTCATATTGCTGGCACTAAAAAGGAATAAAATTGTGTTTGACAGGAGTGGAGAGTTAAGATCATAACTTTTCAGAACCAATAAGGGTTCACGGAAAAATATATACTTGGGAAGAACAAAACCCTAATCACAGGCATTGCTTACTGGAGGTCTACAGCTGTGACAAATGGTGTGATACTCATGAATATGCAAAGTTCTTTTCAGCCTGTAATTATAAGAATCATTGAGCCTATGTATGCATTTCATAGGAAGCCTCAGTTGCATAAAGCAGCAGATGTATTTTGGTGACAACAATCAATAGTAAGAGAGAAACTCATCATAATCCCAGGAGCTCATCCTGGGCCTGACAGGTTGTTTTTCCTCTAGATTTCCAAACCCTTCCATGAATTTGCACCACTGGAATAGAGTGTGTTTCTCTCTGCCCTCAGAATAAGTCCGCCATCCTTGACACCCAGTCAGATACACCAGCTCCCCTCCTTTACCTTCTCTTCTTTTATCCCATCTCTGCTTTGGAGAGAGAGAAATAAAAGGCTGCTTTCTCCAAGCCCTTCCTTCTCCAAGCACAAAGGGTCTGTCATCCCAAAGCAGCACCAACTATTTGGTGCTCCAGGGCAGCAAACCACTGGGTTATTTTGCTTGATTTTTCTGCTGGCATTTTATTTGAAGAGCTACTTCCATCTGGAGATGAAATAGCCACAAAATCTATCATCTAACACCTCTTTCCTACTGATGTGTTTTGCAGATGAGGCCGTGGCTGGACCAAATTCAGCAGCACTAGCTGAAGACACAACCCCACATGTGCAGGTCGGCGCCGAGTGCAGGTTGGGTTAAATTTAAGTTGTAGCTGGCAGAGATGGGACTTGGCCTCTTCCTCCAGGCACTGCTTTTTGGATATGTCATGATGGATGGAGGAGATGACAAGAGGTGTCTCTGTTAAATATTTCCCTTTCACTACTGGAAGAACCTAGAAAAGTCTAAATTCAAAAGTCCTGCAAGAGTTCTTAGGACTTAACCTTCTTAGTCCTAATGAAATCATCTCCAAACCTAAAAAACGACAAAAGAAAAAGAAAAAAAAACCAATTCCTGATAAATTCAGAATCAAGTGAGACATAGGAGAGAGGTAACTAAGACACCTATAGCAGCTTATCATGGAGGAAGATTATTATTACTCTGTTATGTGCGTCTAGGGAGAGAGGCAGCTGTTTGTGTTTTCTAAATATCACCCTGGGACTAACATCTCCCCATACCAATGTAAGCATATATTTTACAAATTGAAATACCTGTTTGTCAGCAATATCAAAATATCTGTGTTTATGGCAGGTTTATTTTGGCAGTAAATTATCTTGCTCCTGTTGGTCTTGATAAAAGGCATTGAGATGTGTTGTTTGCTAGGAAAGACCATCTCAATATTTTGCACCTTGTTTTCACTGCTCCCTTGTCTGCTTTCGCAAGATTTCTCAAGGTTTCTTCTTATGAGGGCAAAGCTGTTTTGAAAACCATAGGCCCACGTCTGTATGGTCAATTACAGGCACAATTAAACCCTTACTCAGATGTTATGAAGGTGACTATCAAAATTTCTACAGGTTGTTTGGAGTTAACAGCAAATGTCTGAAAGAAACATATATTTTCTGCCCTTCAAAAAAATCACCTGGAAGGCATAAACAGGCTATCATGACAATTGTTATTGTATAGTTTAAGGCTCTTTAGGAAATGGCTCTTTCTTAGGGAAAAGGCAATAAAATTTATGTGTTTAAGAACAATAGGATATTTAAATATTGAGTAAAACCTGCCATACGAAGAGAAATTGTATTCCAAGGGGCTTCATTGTGTGTTTTTAGGGTCTCTTGGCTCTTTGTTCTTCCTAGCCTAAATGAGACAAAATACTTGTTCTTAGACAGCAGTATACTGATTTTGTAAAGAAAAATCCATGGGTTGTGGCATAGCTGTGTGAGAAGGCAGCACGTGGGATGTAGGGAGCCACAGGGTTTCCAACTATAATCCATCAAATTCTTTTTCCTGAAAAGCTGGGATCTAGCCCTTAGAACAGCACCTGCCCAGGGAGGAAAGGGGGGCACCTTGCACCCCCTCATGTGGCTGCATCACAGGGCAAACAGACCAGACTCTCTGCCAGAAACATTCTTATTTTCCTTAGGCTGAGGGAAATATTGGCTCCCACCATCTGCACAAACGGAGCCAGGACAGGGCAGGGGGTAATGAGAAGGGACACTGTGATGCCTCGAGTTTGGGCAGAAATGAGGTGACAAACACCTCTGAAGGCAGTAACATGGTTTAGGCTCTGTGGCATCACAGCTGTGTCTCACACCTTGCTCAGGACTCGTGGCATTTTAGCACCTTTAAACTGTTGACTTTTTGCATGCCAGAGTCAGATGGAGAGGTGTACATCCTCATGGCTAGATGGATGTGCTAAGCATGGAAAAATGGCCCTAAAATACAAATGAGTGACCTGTGGTGTAGCAGAAGGGGATCTTGTCATGCTGAGTGCTGTGCAATCTGTTGAAAGCAAGCCTTCATATTGATTAACTACTTTCTTTCTGCTGCCATAACATAACTGAAATCCAATATGTTACATAAATAAAAATCTTTCTGGTTATTAAGGGGTCATTTATTTGGGGAAAATGTCCACATGAGTGTACAGCCCTTATTCATTCTGAATAGAAATGATAAATAATTGGGGTTTATGCAGAAAACCCACTGGGGGTAAAAGACTGCAAGGGTGGAAGGTTCATTCCACAAAAAGGATTAGGGTGACTTGGTGTCACTGATTTTCACCCTGGCAGCACCTTCTACCTTGAGGATTTCTGCTCCCTGCTGGGACCCCCAGGCCAGGTGGGAGCTGGGCAGCTCCAGTGATGGTTGCTGGACACAGATCGGGTAGGCAGAAGCAAAACTCTTGAGAACGACACCAATGCTTGATTTTTTAGGCATGAACTGCCCATAGGTTTCAAAAACCCAACAAACAAAAGGCAGAATTTAGCCTCAACTACATATTTGCTGCTTGGCACATTTGTACATTTCAATTTCCAATAAGCTGTGTTCTCTAATCACAAGACTTCTAATCTTCCACCACCGAGTCACCAATTTTGAATTCAAATTTCCTTCTTTTTGTCTGTATTTAAAAAATAATAATAATCATTTTCCATCTATTGCAAATAACAATACAGATCCACAGACTGAATGTTGAAGTTGTAATTCAATCTCAGGCTTTGGCTGCCATTCATTGATACCTCGAGCTGTGCTCTTATTATTTATGACATCAGCAGAAACTCTCGATTGAATTGCAGCCTTATATTTAATTAGGGACTATGTATTATTTTGTATGCAATATCCAGAATTAAAAATAGTCCTTTTCCAGAGTATAATGGGGAAAAGGCAGCAAAGTTTGAATATATATTCTAATTGATATTTCTTGTACTTATTCTAAAAGTAATCAAAACGTATGTTAAATATTAATTATAATATTTTTACTGCATTGTGCACCCTGATTTATTGCTGCCTCTTTTGGTTCACTTTTTAATTACTGTATATTATAAGAAAACTAAGGGGTTTTTAAATAGAAAAGTTATTTAGCATTAAAATTAATGTATAATTCAATATCAATCTTCATAGTGAATGTTATATTAAACGTAATGAACAAAAGGTGTATTTAACACAGTTTGCAAGTTTTTTTTTTTACTTTTTTTATTTTCTCTCCTCTCACAACACGCCTCTCAACTCTCTCCACATTTAAAAGTCGGGGACAAAGCTCATAAAGGAACAAAAGACTAAAATCAGGGATGGTCTTTTTTTAAAAGAGGTACGGTTTCAAAGCCTGGAGGGAAAAAAAAAGATAGAAATCAAAGTGCTCTTGAATACAGAGAACATTTTAAAGGAAATATTGAACTGTTTGCTTAAAAATCTTACATTATTGCCTTCTTTTTTAACTCAATTCCTTTTTGAAGGAGAACACCAGATAGGGACAAAGAGAATATTTTCATGCAAAAATCAGGCACAGGTACAGAGGCACAGCCAGACATCATTTCAAGTGGGCACAGGAATTTAATTCAAGTTATTCTCTCCTTTATTCCACATTTAACAAAGTTGAAGGATTTATCCACCTCTCTGACACTAGTGCAGACTTCACTAGGTAACATTTGTATCCAGTGGCAAGTAAATATTGGGCTGGATTTTTATGTCCACCTGAAATGGATTCTGGTTATGAACCTCAGCAGTTGTAGAAAATTAAGTTTAGCATCACTGTGGAGCTGTGCACACAGCTTTGTTAAGCTGTTACCAGCAAGAACAAAGAAATGATCCTTGTTTACCCACCCAGGTCTAATTCAAAGGCAGCACAACCCATTTTTTTTTGCAGGGATAAATTCACCTGATTTAGGTGAATTTAGAAAGAGCTGCGAGTGTTGGGAAAATGATGCACTGGGTGAGTGTTCCCAAGAGGGTGCTTTGGAAATCAAATCTCCAGGGAAGGAGGTGATATAGTGGAGCCTCACTGAGCCCTGGTGTGTCCTCATGGAGACATGGGGAAGGACTAAGGTGATGCCTCCTGCCCCAGGGCAGGTCCAAGCCTGGGGTGTTTGGAGAGATGGATAAGCTGTTTGAGAAAATATATTTACAGATGTGCTAACATTAGCCTGAGAACCTCCTTGTCTAATCTACATGACCTGGTTTCCTGAAAGGAGAAATGAAAAAAACATGTTTGTTTTTAAATAAATAAGAGATCCCTCACTAAATCATCTAACATACTGTCTATTTATATTTCATAAGGACAAATGTTTCTGACAACTCTCATAATAGGTCTGTACAAGTATGCCATGTTCTTCCCAAGGAGTTTCTTTGAGTGACATAAATTGCCATTAATGAAAATTTTAACAATTCAGGATAAATAATTTTTTAACTTTTAATGTGCAGAGATGCAACCTAACATGGCAGGCCTTGCGAGAGAAGACATTTGTTTTGGAAGGAAGTTGCAGAGTATATTTATTCATAGACCAAAATAAAAGCAGCATGAACATTATTTTTTAATAGCTCTGCATGTTGGGTGGCTGTGCAGAAACACTGATATATTCCTTCAGTAAATACTGGAATATGCAGTGCAGTAGTGCCTTGAGGAAATCTCAAGCATCCAAATGTTAAAAGTACTGATCTTGCAGAATTAAGCAGTGATGTTGACCAAGAGGTCACCTGGGACAGTGGGACTCTGTGTGAAATCCCGCCTCAGCTCAGCTCTTTGGTCTTTAATGACAAAAACAGCCACTGAACAACCAGCACCGAGGAAGAAAACTTAATAATATTCCTACAGAAATCCACCCCTTGCCAGCAAAATCATCATATTGCAACCCTAAAACACAGGTGCTGGAGATATCACCCAAGGGAGCAGGGAGAACTTCCTTGTCACTCTTATCACTCCTTCCCTCATCAAGCTATGTCTGGGTCCACTAATCCATTTGAAGTTCCTATATCACTGTCATTTACCCTCCTTCCTGCCCAGTGCCATTGATGTTGGCATTGACAGGCACCTGTCACTTCCCATGAATTCTGGATCTGGTCCACTGGACTTGTGCGAGGCAGGCGAGGATCATTAGGATTTTGCAGTGTTAGTTCCAGCTTTCCCCTTATATAATAGCAGTGCCACTTGAAAGGCACAAAATATAGTTTCAATAAATGGCTTTCAGATCAGATAAACGTTTCTGCTCCGCTCTGGAGTTTACAAAACCTGACAGTTGTCTACTTTAAGTGTACAATGGACACTCAAACATCGGTGTTTAAATATCTAATAACTCTTACATAAGAACTTGGCACTAATGATGCCATCACACATTCATTTAAAAAAGCAGTAAACTAATCCCAAGGAAAAGAAAATGTGGATATTGCTACTTAATAGTGTATTGGGCGAGCATCCTTATCTATTCAATCACATTAGATTTATTTTTTATTGTTTGCCAGGCAAAACAAAAAGGTTTTCATCAAAATAAGCATGTATTTTCTGTAGCCGAGTTGGTGGGGAGTGAAAATGCTGTCTGTTGCTATAATGTAGGATCCTTTCTTTATTACAAGGAGTTACTCTAATAACCTGTATACATCAAAATCATGCTGTATTTGTTACATAAAAGTATGCAGTTGTGTTGTCTGTATAGCCTTCTGAAAGGCTTAACTCAGCAAAGCACTTTTATTAGTATTTACTGCTCCCACTGAAGTTAATATACCTAATTGCAGACAATAAAACAACTGAGATTCTTCAAATTAAACACATCTTTAATTGCTCTGCGAAAATTGAACAGTAATGTCATTATGTTAACAAACACATTTATCTAGAAGAGGATGATGTAATCAAACATGAGAAAGTCAGAGTGGAAAACTGGAATCTTTATCATTAAGTGTGCAGAGCCCTTCCAGAAGGGCTTAGGAAGGAGGCATGATGCAACTGAAATGTAGTCCATTGGGGGGAAAAAATGGGGTGAAGAAACTAGACACATTGCAGAGTTAATTCCTAATTAAAATTAAAACTGACAAAACAAACCCTGCAGGCAAGCATCCATTAGTGCCACAAGGCATAAGAAGATGGAAATTTATTTTAGTGCAATAGTTTTAGCTTTGTGTGTGTCCTCTACCAATAGCTGCTGAATTATTTGTAGTCTTCAGCATGAGGAGCAATTAGGGGAGGCAAAGGGAGAAAATGGTTGTGGCTGGTTCTAAGTAGGTAGAAGCCTTATTAATTGTAATGAAGTTGGACTAAGCTTTCACTAAATTTCCCTAAAGGCAAATGGCATGAGGGGAATTTTGTATACGAAGGAAGAGGAAGTTTTCATGCAACCGTTGATTTTTGGTAAAACACGTCACTCGTGTTCTCCTGCAAACACCAGGTTATTGCTACCAAACGGGATCAATTATTCTGGTCTAATCCATAACTTGGATAGACAGAGAATCACTGAATCCTAGAATATCCTGAGCTGGAAGGGATCTGGAAGGATCATCAAAGTCCAACTCCAGGCATATTTCTTACGCATGAGCAGGGGGCTCTGAGAAGCAGACCTGCCCTCTTACATTTTGATCTTGAGTAAATCATTTAACTTCTCTGTACTAGTTTGTGTGTGAAATTGGAATTGTATATATTTGCTTGATTTTTAAAACATCAGACTGTGAGGAGGAAAGTAGCATGACGAATGTTGTTTATCATAGCTTGGTTTCTATCTGATTTTCTTCATAATGCACACAGTAGTATTGCTCTATCTTGTGAGCCACAGAAGCAGCTGCAAGCATCTAGATATTATGGGTTTTTTGTAAGGGAATCACACACCAAATTACTAGTTTATTTTTGTAAATTTTTTTTTCTAAAGCTATTAATAATTTCCACTTAAGGAGCATATTAGGGCTTTCCTTGGGCTCTTGTGCCCATCTTCCACAGTGGCTGCAAACAGAGATTCCTCTGTTGGGAAGTTGGTCTATTAGAGGGATCATAGGTAACCTTTAGTAATAGACTTTGATATATGTCATTTAGGGTGGAATGCCCTATGCTTTCAGATTAATAAAATACTTCATTTCCTGTCTATATGTGCCAACTGATAACTAAAGCTGGAGAGGAGCAGTGATTCCTGTGTAGGGATATGGAAGGGAGCATAGAGGACTAGGGCTGGACAGAGGAAAAAAGAACATCTCTACCATCATTTTCTTGACTTATGAGATCAGGTTTCCTTGGGTGACTATGTCCTTGTCTTCATTTTTAAGGTTTGAGGACACCAAAATATTGAGGATTCGTCAGCCAATTTATGGCTGCAGTGGAGAGCAGCCCAGTTTTGAACTACTTTGCCTGTATTACTGTTGGTAAAGAGTGAGCACCAGCATTTATTGCAGAAATGATTAATTGATATCCTTTGTGGTTTAACCTGACAGCAACAGAACCACCACACAGATCCCATCCAGTAGGATGGAGAAGAGAATCAGAAAAAAGTAAAATTTGCGGGTTGAGAAAAAAACATTTAAAAGGGCAGTTTAATTAAAAAAATAAGTTCTGTAGGGAATTTAATTCTCTGTGGTCTGGAATATCCCTCTGTCCAGTTGGGGTCACCTGTCCCAGCTGTGTCCCCTCTCAACTCTTTGTGGCCCTCAGCCTCCTCTCTGGCAGGGCAGCACAGGAAGCTAAGACATCTCTGACTCTGTCAGCCCTACTCATCAGTGTGTTACCAACATCATTCTCATCCTAAACCCAAAACACAGCACTGCAGCACCTACTGGGAAGAAAATTACTCTACCCCAGCCAAAACCAGGACAAATCCAGAGGAAGAACTTTCCTGACCCAACAGATCAAGACCTCGTTTTCCTTTCAGCAACTTCAGATGTAAGGGCATTGATCCGGACAGGAAGGACTCATGCACAGGCCTCACAAATTTGGTTGCTGTGGCACTGATATGGATTGAATTTGGCTCAGGCTCTAATCACCTGGAGATTTCAGCAACTCCAGCAACCAAACTTCTTTTTCAACTTAAATGCAGCATCAGCACCCACACGTAGCTTTTTTTTGTTCACTGGAATGACCTCAGGAGATCCCCCAGGCCATGCTCCTGCCTGAGTCAAGGCCAATTCACCCTCCTCCTGCCAGCCAAGCCCAAAAATGTCAAATTCTTCTTGTCTCAGTGTCACCCTCTCCAGAGCAACTGCTTTACAGCAATATATGGGTTATGCAAAGGACATCTCACAGAGCTTCTGTAGCAGAGGGTCTCAGAGCTCCCCCAGTCATACTGTGAATGTGAGTCAATGCCTTACTGATCTTTGTCCTCTGACTGCCTCAAGGCCTTTCTTTAACTTTAGCACTCACAATTGTACAAGACTCTTTCTGTTCTGCATCTTCCTCCCACTATGACTCTTTTGCTTTTCTCATGACCTTCCCAGTGGCCTCAAAGAACACATCAAGTGGGAAATAGTTTTGTAAACAAGTCAGATCACTTCTCCTAGGTGGGGAAAATGTCATTGTAATGGTGATCAGAGTCTTATTCCTCTGCAGTTCCTCGGTTCAGCTTGTTGAGCCCTTGAGAGATTTTTCCCTCACAGGGGAAAAGATGCACATGGATATCTTCACAGAATGGGAGACTTGGGAAGGCAAATTGTTTGCTCTCTTTTCAAAACATTTTATTCTCTTTCTCTTTTGCTGTACCCCCAAATGTGACATCTTTCTTAGCATGTTCTTCAAATCATCTACTGCAACTCTAAGGAGCTCTGTGCACCTGTGAGTTCATTAAACCAAAATGTTCAGGATAGCTTCCTCGGCTCACTTTAGACTAATTAAATGGTTGTTTTCATCAGTTCTTGCAATTTATTTTACTACAGATAACAGGAGAATATATCAGGCTCGGAATTGCATTAAATATTTCCCTCATAACATATTGTCAACAAAAGTCCTGCTGAATTAATGACTTGTGTGCCTGTTTGAAAGTGGGATTGTACTTGTCTAATTGTGGCATCAGTTGTCATAGTGACTATCAGGCAATCCGGCAGCAAACACCCTTCCTTGGCAGGGTTTAGGTAAAGCAGCCTTTGTGCAGTTGTCAGCCAGAGATTTATGATGGTAAAAACTATATTTGGCAGCCAAATCAATGCGTTGACCACTCTTTGTGCTCCTGCCCTTATTTTAACTTAAACACTTGATACTCTACCTGAATATTAAGAGGCCATATGTCTCCTGAGCTGTTTTGTTATTAATAGATCACTTTTTATAAACTGTGTGTGGGATGACTGGTTATTTGTATATATGTCCAACAAATGCAGTTGCTGGTATTTTCTGAGCATGTAACTCCAAATGTCAGCTCTTGCAATCAAGTGGATATTAGAGGGTACCTTTTTATGCCTGCTATTAAAACATGTCGAGTGATCTATAAATTACCCCATTGAGATAAATAGTGGATTAAAATAAGGCACTCCCTTTCTGTCATCAGTGTAATATTAATCGTTGGAGTTTTGGTCTTTAATGTTAAACTGTACCTTTTAGCAGTATATGTCACTCCATATTAAATTACATGTGAACTGACAGATTTTTTAATCAAAACTTGCATTCTGAGTTTTGTTTTCTTCATAATGTCACAACAAGGTAGGAAAATAATTTTGCAATGTCTACGAATTTTTTTTAACACTTGGTGTTTTATTTTTGCTGTAGAATTTGCTTTTCTTGGCAGTTTCCTTAAGTTTAACACTGACTTGTTTCTTTCATTGAACCTACAAAAATCCTTATTTTAGTCTTATTGTATCAGCTGGTAAAGGCAAAGAATTATAAATTTCATTCAAAATATTAAAACTATAAAGTGTTTGAACATAAGAAAATATAAAAATTTCATTATGTCAGTTACTAGAGGAAAACATTCGTATGGCCACAAGAGTGTCACAGACTGGGTCTGTATAAAACACAAATATTTTCTTGACTGGATCTCTTTTTTGCCATCATTCCAAATGAAGCCATGTTAGTGGGTCTAACAGCATAGATTTACTTTTTTAATAGCATTGGACAATAACAGGGCCACATATGTAAGTGTTTTTCTAATCCAAATATGCAGCTTTGAGTCTGCCTATTTTCTTTCATAGGGAAAGTGGGCTGCACTCATCTCATAAAACTACAAACCTAATCATTCAGGACAAGAAATCACAACTTTTTTGGGTTTGGTCGTGTGTTAAGTTTGAAACTTTGAAGGCCAAGTTCCCTGTTGTCATATGTGGGTACTGCTGCTCCAGGATTCACATCAAAGTGTTCACCCATTTAAAGTGCTGCAATACTACATGACAGTGGGTGTAATAACAATTTTACTGGTAAACAGCCTGAAACACCCACTGCTGTTAACATTCCACATTTTCATGTGGTCAGAAAAGTAACTTATTATTGGAAGACATGTCTTGTGTCTATGTCCTTCAAAGCAATTAAAATACAAATTTAGTTTGAGAGTGTTCTCACTTCCAGTGTGTCAATGTACTGGAAATATTTCCCTTCTGTTAAGGTGATTTTACTTTGTGATCTGTTGTATATGGGATTTTTTTGTGCATTTATTTCTTTGTGTGTGTTGTCTCTGGAAGGATTTTTGCAACCATGGACTTGCCATTTCTCCTTTTCCACCCCTCTCATTATGCTGACGTGGGCACAAGTGTCCTGACAGGGACCACCAGCCTTTGGTACACCAAGAGCTACTCATCTGCAATGGCTAAACAGGAGGTCAGGAGCCAGGAGAGAAAATCTGAGGGAGGAAAGAAGGAATCTGAGCTCATGAGAGATGCTCCCAGCAGAAGTATCACAGAATCACAGAGGCATTTGTGTTGGAAGAGCCCTTAAAGATTACCTAGTTCTAACCTCCCTGCCACAGGAAAGGAACCTCCCACTGAGATGAACTTGGCAACAAAGAGGAAAACTTCCAAGTCGAGAGAAAAGTTTGTGTCTTTGAATGCGAGGAAGACTTGCTCTTGAAGGAGACGGCAAAGTTATGAGTACAAAGCAAAGAGGAAGACAGTCAAAAAATCAGTAGCAGGTACAGTGGATTCAGAGATAGAAATGGTTGGGTAAATCCGTAAGTCTGTTGGCTGGGGGACATCCGTGTAGACAACAGATGGATGAATCAGGAGAGAAATACAGAAGGAAGATCCTAGAAATGGAGAGACTTGAAAAATTGCCATCCTAGTCACAAAGAGGGATCCTGGCAAGGAAGTGTGTAGATGTTATCAGTTAGAGGTTATCTCCCACTGCTCCTGCTGGGTGTGTGCTGGAAGCTGGTGTGGGGCTGGAAAAGGGAAACATTTGCCTCAAACATTTTTTCAGCGCTTTATCAGTTTGTTAACATTTGGTCTAAGTGTCCCTGGCTGCCTTTTCCCCATCCCCCCACCTCAAATCCCAGGCGTCAGAGCTCCTTTCACAACATATTGATAATAACCAACACAGTTGTCCGTCTTGGAAATAATAAAAGCTATAGACCGTAATAGATTTTTAAAGTTACATTTCGAGTTTAATGCTTATAACTATATCACTGGGAGCAGGTACTTGGCACAAATGTCTCCATTGGAGCATAAACACCTTGGCCTATAGCCTCTGAGAGTTTATCAGTGCCATGGGAGATATTTCCTGCTATGTACATGCTCCTCTACAATGAATGAACAGCTTGCAACTACATATTAATCTACTTGATGACCTAGATCAAGAACAAGGAAAATAATATTGATAAGTCAGTCACTTTTCCTTTTTGGTATATTCATGTCTATTAGCGCTGGTAGGAAGGCAAACAGATGAATTGAGACTTTGCTTTCTGACACAGGTCAATATCATTAAGAAAACTTTCTTTTTTAGTTATTTCTGGGCCAGACTGTGCAAGTGGCTGGATGGTGAGTGGATTGTGGAAGATGAGCTCAGTTCTGCTGGGATCGATCTGAGATCTGCAATCCAGCACTGGTTGGATGGTTGAAATACAGAGTTTCTGTGCTGTTGCAGTGATCTACATCGGCCAGGACCTGGACTGTCATGCCTGATTCTGTGAGAGAGTTTTCCGTGGGGGTTATTTTGTGCGGTGTGGCATCTCCCTCCTAACCTCTGAGCATTCTGTCTTGGCCCTAAGCAGAGAGTTGAAATCAAGGCAGATAAACCCAAGTGTTATCTGATAGAGGGTTATGCAGCCCAGCAGTCATTCAGCTGCAACCTTTACAGTCACCTTCGTATACACCCTGTATCCTTCCTGGTTATGCTCATCTTTCTCCTAGCACCTCTTTAAATTACACACCTGCAGAGGCACTGATCACTGCAGTGTAGCCATAAAGGAAAGACATTGCTTCTTTGCCCTCCTAAATACCTTGAAACACTGCTGATTAATTTTTCACCAAAAATAGTCCACCCTGAATGGATTGAGAGGGATTTACCACTGGTATTCTGTAGGCAAGTGTGTGTGGATGGAATCCCACTCCCTTAGCTCTGACCATTGTGTATTCCAGCCTCAAATCCCTCTTTTCTGCCACAAACTAACATGCCTTTTAGTCTTTGTTCTTGCCAAGCTTAGAGAAAAACAAGGATATACATTTAATGTAAGTATCACAATAAGAAAAAAGTTTCAAGTGAGAAAAATATGACTGTTGCTGTTTTCAACAGAAAGTGCTCCCCAATGATCCATATATTCAAGATGTATGGGAAATTAATACCTTAACACGTATATTAGTATGTCAAAATGGCATGCCTACTTACCCATTTATCAGGTTAAAGGAGGAGACTGGTGTGACTTTCGATAGTCATTTCATTTCTATGTGCCTACGTTCTGTCATTTAAAAACAGGAATATGGATAATAAACAATAGCAGAATGTTATTGAGTCGTTCACATTTATAAAGCCCTTTGATATTGTCTATGCCTCAGTTTTCTCATTTGTAAAACAAGTGTAATAATTCATGTATTTATAGCTTTAAAGGGTGGATAATCTAATTTGACATCCTGTGGAGCAAAATCCCTGGCATTTCATTTAGCTATTCCTTCACTGTTCTCAGTAACTTGTGGCCTAAAGAAAGCACATTTTAGAAAGTGAGGAGATTTTAATTTTAAAAATGTCATGTGACTGATAACCTTCCCCAGCTCTTGGCAAACTATGCCCTTCACCAAGCATCCAAACTATTAAAACTATGATCCTTATTCACCATGTGATATTGTTCATGATTCCTAACTTTCCAGCATATAATTATAAGTAATTTATTTTATTGGACAATTTGTACAACAGATTCTACTCCATCTATTGCTTCGATTATTCAAAGATAGGCTGGTGGCCTGTGCTTTATGGCATCCTTCTCTGATATCCCTTTTTAACAAGTCTGAGTCACACTGGCTGAAAGATATCCAATGGATGTTTGTAATACAGCCCCTGATAGGATAGGGATGTGTCATTTGTGATGATCTGCCAGAGATTTTTCTCAAGTGGGCAGAGGAGCATTGACCAAACCGTCGCTAAGAGGCTGCTAAGTGGAGATCAGCTCTGTCTGACTTTGCACTCATCTTCCCTCCCCGAACTGTAGAGCTCTGTTATTTCAGGAGTCACTGGAGTGCACAGAAAGGAGCATTCCAAGTGGTGGGAACCATCTGCTTCAGAGGGTGTTGCTGGCAGCTCCTTTCCAAGCTGCATCTTAGTCAGGATTGAGAATTTTCTAATTTGATGCAATGACTAAAATCTCCTTCTCGATCCTGTGTCATCCTCAACAAATTTCTGATGTTCTGGCTTTTGTGAGGAAGACAGCTGGATGCAAATACAGATGAAGGCAAGTCCAGCAGAAGAGATCAGGCTGTGTTTGCTTGGGTGCACAGGCACATGCAGACCAAATTGCCATAGCTGCAATTGCAAAATTGCATTTTCCAAATCTTTCAAAGTATTATTCTCTAGTTTCCTCACATTATGACTTTTGGATTGGCCTCTGTGAAGGAAAGAAAAAAAGAATCATTTTGCTCCAAATCCAGTGTGTCTGTTAGAGAAATATAATTTACCATTTCAAATTCCAGTTGTGGCTAACTTGTTGATTGGCAATTTTTTTGATTTTCAAGGTGACAAATACAAACAATTGACTCTGAGTGGATTCTTGGCTACTCCATACAAAATAATTTATTTTTATCCTTTTCAAAGCTGCCTTTTGGGCCTATCATGAATGAACCAGCTGCCTTGAAACTTGGATAAAATATTATTCTTTTACATATATAACAAACCAGTGAAACAGTAAAAATAACATTGGCATAAGCTTGCCAAGGGGATTTGGTTGAACCATTAGGTAAGGTCTGCCAGATATATATAGTTTCAGCTGTTAAAATTGCATATTCATGTGTTTTCCATATACCTATTGGCCTTTCTCTCAGAGAACTTTGGAATAATTTTTTACTAGACTATAATTAAACAACAGCAATTGAGACAGGGTATTCCCCAGAAATTGCAAAACGAGGAGTGTGTGGTGGCCACTTGCAGAGTTGCTCATTAATCTTGAGAAAATTCAGTAAGAACAGACTTGGTGTGAAGAAATGGGGGGGTGGGGTACGGGAGGGGGGGCACAGGACTAAAACATGATCTTATTGTACACATGTTTTGCAGATTTAAGTTTTGTGCAAGGAATGCAATTGTAATAATTCCCTATAGTCCAGCCAGTCTATATTTGTCTATATTATTTCCCCCTACCCCAAGAAATTGACTTGAGTTGGTGCCATGTGTCCCAGTGCCATCAGTCTGGATGTCTGGGAATAATTCACTCCTAGGCTAGGATATTTGATGATTTCCCTGGCATACAGCTCTAGCCTGCTGTATTTATGAAGCAGTGAGTCAGGTTCTCTGTTTCTTTTTTTCAATGAAACATGACATTGAGTAGCTTCTGGGATGTTTGTGTTGGTGAAGCTTTTCTTTCCTGAGAGTTCTGCCTTACCAGAGTTACCTTGTTGGTAGGACTTACCAGTTGTCTTGATGTAGCAAGATGTTATTAATTAAAAGAATACTCTTTTTTGCCCTATCTGTGAGCAACAATAATTTTCAGATCCCCACCCCAAATCAGCTTGGATCAGGAATGTGAAGCCTATTCCTGGAGTGTTAGTCAAGAACCGATCTAAATTGGGAGGTCACGTTTCTGGTGAGGACGAGTCTGAATGCTGCTAAATTCGGCAGGACAGCAGGGAAGTCATCCAAAGCTCTCACTATGGCTTACACATTGTCACCCACCCACCTCCAAAGTATTTATGTGACCTATCAAAGCTTCTGTTTCTTCGCTCACTTGGGTTAAGCGTTGACGCTGTTGCCTTCAGAGACCTGTGCTTCAGACTCAAGCTGTGCAGATTGATGGTCAGAGCAGAAAATGGACTGAGCAGGGCCTCTGAAAGGCTCCAGCATGGAAATCCACGCAGGTGTAGCTTCTGGGTATGAGATGGTGGCTGTTCATGCCATGTCCTCCACCACTCCAAACTGCAGTCCCACTGCATTCACATCACCTTGGTATGTCTCTGATTTTACATTCACCACAAGCTACTTTGTAATTTTTCTCACATCAGAGCCATGAAAGTAGTCCAAGAATAAGTATTTAAAAGGATTTTAGAAAAATATGATAGTGGAGTCAAATGTAATCCTTAAGTTACCCCAAGATTAAAGAGAGCAAACATGATTTTTACATAGAGAGTATTTTTATGATGGACTGGGATCTCGTGTGTGTGTCACCGTCTTTCTCCTTTCTCTAAGAACTATATGAATATTAATCCATAGCCTTCCAGACAAAATTATCTATCTATCTATCTATCTATCTATCTATCTATCTATCTATCTATCTATCTACCCATGTTGATATTTTTAGTACATTTTGCCCTTGTTTTCAGGAGAGAGTTTTCTGTCTTGGACAGCTGGGATGGTTGCTTTTGGGTTTGGAAAAAATGATGTTTTGATTTCCAAGTGTGTAGAAACTCTACTGGTGTTGCTCAGTTTAAGGAAGACCTGTGGTCTTGGACAGGATATTCTGATGTTTCAAGTATACAGGCATTGATAGGGAAATACTGAAAAACATTTCAAGGAAAAAAAAATCATCTCCTGGGCCTTCTTTTTTCCATTCTTTTTTATTCTTTTTTTTTAATGTCAGCAGTCTACAAACATTTATTTGGAGAAGTTTATTGGCTGTGCAGACGTTTGTACTGATATAACATAAGTGTCTATTGTCTTGATATCTTGTGAGAAGTCAGTTGTAAACTCCTGTCATGTCTATTTTCTTTCTCTCTTATTTCTTGGGTCCCAGTATAAGGTAGGATAGACATCACTGATACACTCAGAGTATCAGTATCCTGAACCTGATTATCCACCAAATTCTAAATCTCAAAGCAGCAGAACTTGAATTTCCTAGATTAAGCATTCAAATTATGAAGGAGGAAGGGGATGGGGGTGGGGGTAAGAGAAAAATAAAAAAATCAACTCATTCTTCCCTAAATTTAACGAATAAAATAAAAGAACCCAAAACATGCAAACTACTGGAATTATTTTACAAAGACTTTGCACATCTGAGGCCTGGTGTGTTGCAGGCAGTGCACCCAGAGCAGCTTTCTTCTGCATATTCTGCTTTTTGAATATCAGAACCCCCCTTCACAGCAGGGAAAACTAGTGAACAGAAAAGCTAAATGCTAAATGTCCCACTGGAGGTTCTTGGCAAAACTAGGAGCAGCACTCAGAGATTCTGGCTCCTGTTTCAGTATCTTAATTACATAATTAGCCTTGCTTAAATCAGGTCATGTGGCATTCAATCTGACTTCCTTTGCTGTCGTGCTATCTGTGCTATGTAATTCTCATGCCAAGATAGTGTGCGGAGCCTTAAATAATCCAAGATATTCTAGTAAGGCATGGTAAAAAGTTAATTTAAAAAAAAAATCACATAAACATATATATAAGGAAATTAACACTGTTAGAGATTAACATAATCAAACAAAATATGGTTCATTACAACTGTATATATTACCATGCATTTAAATGAATGCTGATTGAAGGGAAAATGTATTTTCTCTGCACTGAAATGAAACACAAGAGCAAAACAAGTGAGCTTCTTTAAAGAATCTGTAGCTAAGAAATTTATTTCATAGGTAAAAAATGGTAAACGGACAGGAATAGTTATTTCTGTTAAAGGAATAAATCTGCTGAAATACTGTGAAACATTTTCTGTGCAGCAAGCCACAATATATACAATAATGCAGTAAAATCCTCCACCAAATATCTGTTAAAGGAATAAACCTGTCAAAAGAATTAATTTTCTGTGCAACAAGGTTATTCATTCAACAGGCTTCCACCATATGTAATTTATGAAGCAAATTATACTATTCCAAAAAGGAAAGGGAAACTCATACAATGCAGTTTAAACTACAGCAAGACTGGCTGGAAGAATGCAGCCTCAGAAGTCAGGAAATCTCCGAGCAGAGCCAAGTGCCTGCGCCGGCGGCGAGCAAGGAGCTCTCAGTGTGCTCCAAATGCTCCACCACGGCGATGGGGACAAAAAAAGAACACCCTTCTCATCCTGTATGAAGCAAACCTGTCCATATAATAGGCAAGGGAACCGTTCTTATTTCTGATTTCTACTCAGAAATGTACTTTCCTGGTGTATCCTACAGTTCTGGGTGAGCAGGAGATGCAGTCCAGTCCTAGCTGAATTAACTGTCCAGTGAATCAAAGGGTACTGAAAGTATTACTGCTTGAATTAGTGGATCCTGTAGTATGCAATAATACCTGCTGGTGTTTTCTTTATTGCTACTTTCAACCTCCTGCTTCTTTTACTTTGGTGCCATTGAGTTTGAATGTAGGAGGCAAAGGGACTCACCAGCACTCAGAAAATGTTGTTATTCCTTCCAGTCACTGCAATCCTTCTGTACCAAAAAGCTTTGAACAGTGCTACATGAAGGTGTGCTCTCTTTTACCTGCAGCTGTACCTTTGCTGTTCGAGCCAAATTCAACAAAATAATCAAGCTTTGCCCCATGCCAGATCTATAATTTAAAAATCCCTTTGTAATTTCTTTTCCTTGGTTATCTGTCTGGGGGCCACTGTCACTTCTGGGTGAAGTCTTGTAATCCAGCCTGAAGTGTCATCCTCAGTGTCAAGTTTAAAGCATCTGAAATAATTTATTTACAAGTCTTTAATTTCATGCAAAAGTCTTCCAGTCCTGGGCAGATTAATTTGCACTGTGTGTCTCAATCTTATTATTTTAATAACTTTTTGCTAACCTCTAAGCAAGTAGAATGTTGATTCTTAGAATAATGATAAAGTTTCCTTAAAAAAACCTTCAGCAGTGTGAAAGTTGCTTTGTTTGAGCTTTTGTTACAAACCCAGAGACTAAGCCAGGTTCAGTGGGGTTCATGAACCTTTTTGCAAATGCGGGCTGAGTGTCACCACAGAATCACAGAATGGTTTGGGTTGGAAGTGACTTTAAAACCCCTCCAGTTCCAGGGGCAGGGACACCTTCCACTATCCCAGATTGCTCCAAGCCCTGTCCAGCCTGGCCTTGGACAATTCCAGGGATGAGACAAGTCATGTGAAGCCAAGTATGAATAAATATGGACTGATTTATGATTTTGGGTGGAAATCAAGTACAACCAAGAGAAATGTGGCAGTGTAGCTAAGTCACTATTGCTTTTTCTGGGTATTGTTAATCCAAAGGTAATAGGAAAATTCAAGATATTGGATTCCCATGACATGGGTTATCCCTTTCAAACATAACTCCACGGGTAAGGAGTGGGGAAAAGGCAAAAATCATATTGGATAATTGACAAAATTACAAAAAATGCTACAGCCACCTTTGCATTTTGAGGCAGACAAAAACCAGTGCTCCCTTTAAGCAGCAGCTGTAGTCACCTGGAGAACTGCACAGGAGGGAAACAAGCACGAGCAATAATTCACAACCAGTTAACACATAGCCTCCAGTGGGGAAGCTCAGGCAAAGATTACATAAAAGAGATTTAGACTTCCAGGGATTGTTCATTCCAGGTCTGTTTATTTACATAAATTTGTCAAAGCAGAATTAAAAGCTGCAGTTAAGATCCAGAAGTCCATATTTGTGATTGAGCTAGGTGTAATATTTGAAAGTATGTACTTATCAAATTGCAATATCACTTTATTTTTTTCCTGCAGGCAAACTAAGGAATAAATTGTCTCCCATGCAAATCCACTCATCTGGTTTTTGTTGTTTTTTTTCTTTTTTTCCCCCCCTGTTTTGTTTCATTTTGTTTTATCATTCAGTTACTGAAATCTGATCTCAAAAAAATGTAGGCAGATGTACAGAAGACTTATTTTTCCCTTGGCATACTGTTTAAAAACTTATAAATTAACTTCCACTCTTTTAAATCATTCTTCTCGAGGTGTTCCAGCCAGGCATCTTTGCTAACATCCTAAATTCTTTGGGATTTGCTGTTGGCCTGAAATTATTGTGCTACGTGAGCTCATCATCTGCGATATTAAAAATATCCTTTACTTCAAATGTGATTCGTATACCCAGTGGCATTTGGGTAAACAGCAACACCACTGACTCAGGGATCCAGTTTGGCTCTGTGACATGTACTAAGTGCAAAAGCAACACCATTTTAGGGAAGAACATAACTCGAAGATTATTTTGTTTATATATTATTGACTGGAAGGGAGATGTGGCCTCCTAAGCAAGTGTATAAAAAGATTTAGGAAACAGAGGCCAGAAAAATAAATCATTGTTGAAATAAAATTTTAAGTTTCCTGCTCCTGACCTCCTCAAGAAAGGTCTCATTTTTCCTTTCTCTCATATTTTGAGTGCACAGAACTGCAAACCACGAAGTGCTTTCTCAGTGATGGATTTTGCTCCTGCTCTGGGCTGAGTTCTGCTGCTGAGGAGGTTTTGTTTACTGAGTGTGCTCACCATTTGAATTGTGGTTGTTGTTGTAAACTGTTTTAATTGCTGATAAAGATTTTTCAAGTTAGAGAACATCCTGAATGGTCTAAAATATTGAAAAGTGAGACATTAGTTCAGATTGAAAATAAAGTCTGATTAATAGTTTGATTTTTAAAAAAATTACATAAAAATACTGTTTGAAATCATTCATTTTAAACAGCTGACACTTTAATGCATAAATATAATTACAGACTCTTTAAAAAGAGCCTAATTTTGGCCTTGATATATATGCTGGCAATTGTGTATTTGAAATAGAATCATAAAATGTAAAACTTTTATATTTAATCACTAGTGTCAAAAATTATTAGGTAATAACCACAGCAGGAGAGAATGTGATAAAAGACACAAAGGCCCATATTTAAAACATAATTTTTCTAATACTTGCTATGATTTTAAGATGTCATGTCGTCATATGAAGGTAAGTGGGTCAGAAGCAAGATTGACTTTTTTTAATGTGATCAATTTACACTCATGGAGGGGTTAAGCTTACTGGAAGCTGAGGTTCTCTGTGTCCATGCTCCAGGTACGTCCCAGAAACATCAGCCCTGTACCTGTCTGCTCTTCATGGGTTAAACAAATCCTCCTCCCACCCAAACCCAACTCAGAGCTCCTGCACAGAGCAGGTACGGAACAGGAGCTGGAGGAAGTTCTGAAAAGAAATCTGTCATCTCACAAAATGCTGTTTAATTATCTCACACCTGGTGGTTTTCCACCAGGAACAGGGGTTTTCCTTTCAGATGCTTAACTTCTTTCTGCGGCGCCAGCCTGAGTGCTTCCGTGACAGAGAGAAAAGGACTCTCACAGCTCTGTTGGAGGCTATAATAGTGCACAAAGCAGGAGAATCACATCCAATGTGTGCTCTCACTGCATTTAAGGCCCTTTCCACTCTTTAGTCAGCAGAGATTACCCTGATCCTGTAGTTTGCTGTTTGTCTCAGCAATCTTTTTTCCAGATATGCAATAACTACTATGAAAAATGCGTCTGCTGTTTCCAGTCCATTTGTGACCATCAAAAGATCTGAGGTTTTTAAGTCACAGCCCCACACAAATGATACCATCCAACTTGCAGAGCAGAAGGTTGATGTATTAGCATTATTCCTTACTGCAGTGACTTATTTACCTCTGGGACAGAGCTCAAGAATTCATAAGCCTTGCAGAAAGGAGTCCCTGCCCTGGCAACCTCACAAAAGTGCTCTGCAATCAGGTCTCTGCTTTCCTAAAGGAACTAATAGGATCAGTCCCAACAGAGACAGAACAGGAAAGAGCAGCAGTGTGGCAGGATAATGGCCAGGCATTTCTGCTATTACCCCTGTAGTGCCTTTGAGTGACCACTTTTAAGTGGAGAATTGGGGTTTGTGGAGTACTTTAGTGTCATTTTTACTCTCCAATTTTTTTACTCTGGCTTTGCTTAAATGAAAACTGCTTTTGAACTGCTCTCCACTTTGGCTGCCTGCACAGGAGGGAGAAATGGGACAGGCATAGCAGGAATCCTGCATTTCAAAACTCTGCAGCACCTACCAGAGCCAGCCAGGGGATCATCTGTCCTTCCATGGGTGATCAGCCCCCTGTGGCTAGAAAAGGGAATGGGGACAAGGTGTGGAGGAGGAAATCCTTTTCTCAAGGCTCCAGGTACTCCTGGACTACTGCCAGACTGGAAATAAGATTTCTACTGCTTGTAATAAGGGCAATCCAGAAGTGCTGAGGAAATTAAAATAAATTCAGAGACAAAATTAAATTTTAGATTGAAACACCAAGGATTGTTGGTTTTTATCTAGAAGGCAGATGATGGTATTTAGCAAACCAGGTGATTTTTAAATCTTATGTGTAATCATTTAATAAAAGTTACTGAGAGTAATTTGAAAAGAAAGTAGACAAAGTGAAAGAGGTAGTTCAAGACAGTGTTTATTTTAGTCAGAAGGTCAAACAAAAATATGCCTAAATCAAAGAAAAATATTTATTTCTTAGTCCCAGAATCATAGAAACAGAATGGCCTGGGTGAGAATGGACCTTTAAAGATCAATAAGATACCAGGCTAGAAAGACCTTTTCTACCACTTCTCATGGCCTTTCTTATGTTCTTACTTAAGAAGTGCTTTGCAAGTTTTAAATTCTTTAATTTAAATGAAAATTAATTTTTTATGTTATTATTAAAAAAATTTATTTAAATTATTTCATTATTAAATTTTTAAATTATTAAATTTAATTTTAAATTTAATATTGTTCTGTATGCCCTTTAATGTCAGCTGATGAAATGTCACTCACCAGGAGCCATAGATAGAAGCAATCAACAAAATTTTGGTCATGAGATAAAGCCAGTGAGATAATAGACATAGGTCAGGAGTGTTTTGACCAGGAGATGCTCAAAAATTGACTTCTCCAAACCAGCTGAGAATCACTGGAGTTTTGTAGAAGCCAAACTACAAACCTATGATTTTGCCTTATTTCCTGTCAAGAAATACATGAGCACACTTTGTCTCTGTCATATAGGAGAAATAATTCCAAATTAAGAACTCATGGGTGTCAATGTTTACTGATGGTTTATCTGATGAGTAGTAGATGTACTGCTGGCAGAGACTTTGCAGCCCTCAGAGGAGACAGCTCTGCTTCCAACAAAACTGTCTCTCAGCCAAAATGGAAAAGCATCTCCACCCTCACCTTGGTAATCTGGGTGAGTCAGCTGAATTCAGTGGAAATGATCTACCCAAAATCGAAGAGAACATGTTAGCACTCTTCCTTTTCATCACCAGACTTATCTTCTCCACTTAAGAGCAGGTTAATAGTTCAGGAAGGTCTACAGAGTTTGGAAAGTAGCCAAGATAGTGCCACTTTTAAATGTGGCACCTAGGAACAGCAGGAAAACCAGTTTGTGTCCAGTGTCTGATCTGCCCTGACCATCTGAAAATAATTATATGCAAGCATATGTAAATATATATATAGGGGAAACAGCTCTGATTATCAGTTTAAATATATCCAGTCTAAACTCCTTACTCATGCATCCTGATGGGCCAGGAGCTGCTTGTTTGTTTGCAGTTTGCCTTGTTTTTCCTTGTGCATTGTTGCTAGAGCAGATGGGCTTATCTCTCCAGAAGGGCTCTCAGCAAAGTGCATTATCAGATCACCCCCTCTGATTGCAGCACAAAACCAGCCTTTTTGTCTTCCTAGCAGGGATGTGTGGGAAAACCTCTCTCCCAGTTTCACATGTGTCCTTGGCTGCATTTTTGTTTGATGCTGTTGGCTTCATTGGGGTTGGTGTGACAAGAGTTTACAGCAGAGAGGAGCCACCAAAGCACTCTGATGATAAAATCATCCTGTTTGTTGATGCTATGGCCAGTTCTTTGTAATTCATGAGTTTGTTCACAGTGGGTGATTTTAGCCCATATATTGACAGGAATTTTTAATCTCCGTAGTATCTCTGGGATGATGCAAGCAGGAGAGGGTTGTTTATGTCTTTCACAAGCATCCTTCACCCCTACAGTGTTGGCTTTAGATGTGTGTTTTATATGGGGGTGGTTATCTCTTGCTGATCTCTACTTGGCAGTGGCCACTGAAAATAAATCTATGTTGATTTTATTAGATCTGTCAACAGTCCTTGATGTTATTGACAATGAGGTTTTGTTGACTTGTGGAAATGGAAGAAAACCTTCCTCAAGTTTAACATTTTCTTAGCATCCCATGAAGTGTATCCAAACTAATATTCTCAGCAACAGGCTAGTTTATTGTGAAGTGGCCAGACCTGATTATTTGAGGAAAAATAATAGAGTTTGATGGGTCATGATATGGCAGAATTAAAACAGGGAGTGGGGATACAAAGAAAGAAGGCGGAGGGTTCTTTAGCATGATTGAAAGCACCCAATTTCATGGTATTCTCTGGGCTATTATTGCAAATACTGTACAGCATCTTGATGTAGAGAGGTCTGTGAACCTCTTGGTTGTTCTACAGCAGCATTGTGTCAGATAAAGAGGAAACAATTCTATGCTTTGGCAATAATCTTTGCTAATACATTTTCCAGCAGGGAAAAAAATAATCCTAATTAAGAAGTAAGTTTATGCCTTACAAAATGGAAGGGCAAAAGGTTGCTTGTTCCAGGGGAAGAACAGGAGAGTAGATTTGAGAGCTGACAGTGGTATTGGCTTGGATTCACTTCTCTTTAAGCTTAGTTTTTGCAAGCTCTCCGCCAGCTTGGAGCACGATGGACCTCTTTCCATACCTAATGGCATGCTGGATGTCAGCCCTGGCCTCAAGAAAGCTCAACTGCAGAAGCAGAAATTACGTGTGTTTCTGTGCCACAAAAACAACACCTTTCTCAACAGCAACAATATTCATGCTGCTCTGGAGGCAGCTGATTTGTAATCCATTCATGCCCACATGTAAAACACTTGCACTGAAAACACAAAGATAAAGCAAGCTGTAATACCATCTAAACACGTGCAATAGCAGTGGATTTCAGAGTTATAGCTGTATTTATGCCTGGAATATTCACGCCTTGATCTAATCCTCTTTTTCTTAAAGGGGAATTTTTCAAAAGTTCTTAAGTACCCATCATTGGAGCTACATCTTGAAAAGGGCACATCTTTCTCTCACACACCTCAAACAAGGTGGCCTGATGTTTCAAAAGCTGCTCAGAATTCAAACGCTTCCTTTGGGTGCCTAAGTGGAAGAGCATCTCTTTTGAAACTTTGGCCACTTGTGGAGGTGTTTAAATGGGAAGACTTGGTGCTAAGTAGGGCATGTAAAAAGTTTTTCCTTGAAATATTTCCTTAGGGAAAATTGGGGTTTTGACTACTGAAATGTTATTTCACAAAGAGCAATACTTTCTGTGATAATAACAGGTTTTAATAAAAAGAAAAATGACCACTTGAAGAACAAAGAAGATTCCTGTTATAAACTAAAATTTAAAGCATTTTCAATTTAAAAGTTAGCATTTGCCCTTTGGAAGCTTCATTGAATTTTTGTTTTATAACAGCATTTTCCTCAAGGAGGAGGCTGGGCAAGAACAATTCTTTCCAGATCTAACATAAAACTTTAAGGTGAAACAAGTGGCAAGATTCAAACAAACAGAAGAAAAATGAACTCATCTTTAAAAACATCCCTGGGAACAGCTGAAGATCCACATTCATTCCATTCTGTCACTGAAAACTGCAAAGTTTTCAGACAGCTATCAGGAAGCAATGGGGTACGTGTGCAGAAGGCTGTAACTGAAGGTAGATTAAGAATTGGAGCATAAACTTCACTTACCTCTTGAGTAGACTTTGAGCTCCAAGGCCCTTAAAGGTTAACAATAAAATCTCAAATTGAATCCTCATTTTCAATATGAGACAATTTAAGTTATAAAACAATGAAGTGACATGAGCCTAGCGAGGCCAACGAGGACACTTAAACCGAGGTTGTCAGAATGCCCAGGCTTTATCACCCATGAAAGGATGTAACTCTCCATGACATTAAGGATGCAGGGTTTGATGGAGTGTCACAGTTAGTTGACACCAGAATCATCCGAAATCGTAGACTCCCTGTCACATCCTGCCACTGCAGAATAGAAACTAATGATTGTGCTACTACACCATCACAGGCATGCTGGGGTGCTGGTAGCTGGTAAATTATTACACAGCAGTAAGAGTTGCCAACAGGAGTAGACTTCTAGAGCTAATAGCTAGGAAAAAAAAGGGAAACTATAAATGTAGCCTGTTTTACTCCAGCAGAGTCGGCTGCTGCTCTGAGTGTCTGATGGCACAAATGGTTTGGGGACAATATAAAGCCATGCTGGGCCACTGCATGAGTTGAAAATCTATACTTTCCTGTAGAGGTTTTGTGAAAGGGACATTCAGATAAGAAAACATGAATATGCACTTTTGGTAATGGAAAATATTTTTGCAGAGACTAATAGATTCAAAATACCAAGGCTCAGATTTTTAAACAAATATAAACATATAAAATAGAGGAGTGTCTTATTTCCAAAAAGAAATTTGCAGGAAAAAAAATGGGAAATATTATTTTCAGAATGTCATTCTGAATATTTCACAGACTCCAGAAGTCTGTAAATAACAGAAATTTAAAACATCTTTTGGGCCCAGACACAATAGGCATTAAAGTCTGATGAAAAAATAATTCGATTCTAGATTGATAGCTTTTTATCATTTTCTCCAAAGGAGCAATACCAAAAATCAATGTGTAGGAAATACAGAGGACAGATGCACTGTATCCTCAGCTAAATGATCTTTCTGAACAGATTCCTGCCCAGGTTGCATTTGAGCACAGAAATAGAAGCCTTATGGGTGCAAATCAATGGTATTTAAGCCTAACAAGCTACCCAATTACACACAGAAAGAAACTGGCTGATTTGGGATCATCACTGATCACAGCCTAGCTGAGAGTCCAGGTGACATCTTGCTGTCATATGCAGTGTTCAAACAGACCTAGCACTGGGAGAGGTGGGAAGTTATCCCTTCACTGTACATGCCTTTTTTCCTTGTTTGTGTTCCCTATTTCAAGAAAAATTGTCATTTGTTCGGAGAGGAGCCTGAATGCAACATCTCAAAACCCCGAGCTAGCAGGACAGATTGGCTGAACAAGGTTGTTTAGCTTAAATAATAAGCGCTTGAGAGGGGACATGAAAGTAATTACAGAAGAAACAGCGGCAGGGAAGACAGAAACAATCTGTGCACAATGGAAAGGACATGACATAATGGGCTTAAATTACAGCGAAGGATTCCGGTTAGACATCAGGAAACTTTCATAACAATCAGGATAATAAAGCACTAAGGTAGACTGCCTGCAGAGGCTGTGGGATCTCTGCTGTTGGAGGCCATCCAGAGCAGGGCAGACAGACTTCTGAAAGGAAAGACAGGAGGATAATTGATCTTGCTGTAGGGCAGTTGGGTGCACCAGGTATAACCTTCCTAGAACCTTTGACCTTGAACTGCTGATATCCTTCATCCCCAGCCTTCTTGAAACTTGTTTCTTAGTCTTATGTCTCTGTTTTCTTCTGGTTTATCTTTCAAATCTATTTCTGATTTTATTTTAGAGGTTTGGCCTTATCCATCTTCATCTTAAAACACGAATTTAACTACTACCTCTATGCTGATGATTCACAGGTCTATGCATCTTCCTACCTCAGACCCAGCTAACACTTTTCAAAATAAAAGCTCATTCTGTTTTCCTGACATATCATTGCAGATGTTTTGCTCACCACTAATCTCAGCACAGCTAAAAAAAAGTCTCATTGTAATCAATTCCCTCTGCTCCCTGCTTTTCCTTTGATCACATTGAATCACACTGTCAGCCTGCTGGTAACTCAGGTCTAGATCCTGGAAATCATTTTACCTAAGACCTCACCTGCACTATGTATGTATTTTATGGAGGAGAGGCAACATTGGCCCTGCAAAAGGACACAAAAATAGGGACTCTCATCATCTCCATTCCTTGAAAAATGCAACACTTTCTCATCTACCTGTTCTCAACACCACCAGAAGTTTCATTGCTGTCTTGGCTGCTGCTTTGACCCTGTCAGAGTGGGGAACTGCAGCTCAGCAGAGCGAGAGCCAGGCTTTGCAGGTAGCACACTGCACCCAAACACATGTTCCTATCTTGTTATACCACTAACAATTTGTTGTTCAGTGCTGAAAACATGCTGAATAATGAAAGATGCCTGGAGAAAGGAACACGGCGCGTCCGTGTACCTGCAGCGTGTTGTTTCTGTTTGTGTACTCAGCCCCGAGTAGAGATGAGGGAGTGTCGGCCTTGCCTGGTGGATAAGCACCTGTTTCTCTGCCAAATGAAACTCTGTGGCTGCAGAAACAGTGTCTGCATTTGCTTTCCAGCGGGTAAATACACCCACTGAATTCCTGCCATGTGGCCCTACGGCGTGGCAAGCACCTCTGGGAAGAGCCCATGGAAAGGGAGGGGGCAGGACTTCAAGCCTCAGGATCCATCTCTCTGCTAAATCAAAGTGACCTTGATTTGGAATCAAAGGTGTGCTAAGGGAGTGTCCAGGAGCATCCATGTAACCTGTCAGAGATACATGTTGACTACAAGATTTCAGGACAAAGATTGGGTTTGCTTTTTGTCTGTGTTTGTGCAGGTGCCCAGTGCAGCTCCATGACTAAGCTCCCTGGCAAATCTCACAGTAAAATAAGTAAAAGCTGCTTTTCAGTGGAAAATAAACAGACAAAACCTTCCTGCCTTCCTCCTGGAAATGTGCTGTGGTGTGCTGTAGTGTGGGGTGATGCTGTGAGTGCGAGTTTTGGTCACTCCCTGGGAAGAGCTGCTGTTAATGAAGAGCCTTTTAATGATGTGTTTGGACCATGGATTGTTCCAACCAGCTGCTGGTGGAGTGACTGTGAGCTAGAGGAGATGAAACCCCCACATAATGAAATGGAGTAAGGAGGTTTGGGACTGGAAAATCAAGAGGGACAACAGGCAAACAAAGTGGGGCTGTGCCACAAGCCTCTGAAGTCTGCAAGTAACTTCATTATGTCAGCAGCAAACGAGGGAATAGCTTTGCAAAAATTCAGATCCCAAATACCATTGTAATTAGCATTATTTCAAGATTAAAGAAACCACCACTTCCGTGTAACAAATTATCTCCAATTTAAAAGCAAAAATAATGTATTTTTTGTTCATAAAAAATGCTCAAGCGGAAGCATTCTCACATTAATTATTTCAGTCTATTCGGAAAGCATATCCCTGCTTGCTTTTTATTATGCCTTCCAGCTCCTTCTTTGAAAAATATGTTAAGAAGCTGCAAGCTATTTTCCAAAAAAATGAAAAATAAATAATCTTTGAAGCAATTAGAGCTGAACGACAGAATGTATAAATATTTTTTTTACTTATTCTCCCCCTAGATTCAAGTCCTCCATTTTCTGCCACCTCCCATCTTGGCAGCTGCAATTCAAGCATCTTTGCTTGAACTTTGGAGGCAGGCAAGTGTTTCTCTTTCTTCCCCCAGAGTTGAATCAAATCGTATTCTGTAGATTTGACTGGCAAGAGCTTTTATAAGTGAGCTGAGGGTTACTCCTGGAGGCTAAATGCATTATTTCTAGAATGCATTTGTCTTCACTCTCCTAGGAGCCTAAATACTTCTGAACCTTTCCCTACAAAAGTAATAATTAGTGAACATGTTACAAAAAACTTTGCTTACACGAGAAAAATCACAAAATTGAATAATAGGAACTACGCTTGGTACTGTGGAATTATCTGGAATGTATTTTATTGTAAGAACAAAGAGCACTTTGAATGTCATGTAAATATCATTACAGAGCTGCTTTTTATTTTAATGAAGGCTTTGCAGTGGTTCAACGTTGGGCACAACTGCTCAGCATCAGCGCAACTTTAAGTCAGCCTGTGCTGCGCTGAGGCTTCAGCTTTGTGCTGCTTTCAAAAGCACCTTCAGCCCCAGAAAGCTGAATTTAAAATGTAATTAAGGAACATTTGTCTAGTTGCATTGCCACAGTCGAATCAATATGTAGCCCAATTAAACAAGAACAGTGAACTGTACAGCACTATCAGCTACATTAATAAAAGGTACCTGTTTTCAATTCTCTGTAATATACTTTCTCCTTTTCTCTCTGTGATTTTTGCCATAGGAACAGGAGACTGCATCTAAACAGTTTCCTATTTCTCTGGCACTAGCTGGAAGTAGTCACAAGTTACAGGGAGATAATATATTAATATGAAACTAGCCAGGAGATAAAAAGAGCTTACACGGCACTTTTCATAGGTAAGATGATTAAAAGTGTTATATATGATAGTAGGGCATGGGGCCACATCCTCATTTGTTTGCTTTCCCAAGAGGTGGATGGGAGGGTGTGCTCCAGGGATCCTTCCTGGAGATGGCATAGAGAATATTCTCTGTGGGGCAGGAGAGATTGGGATCAGTGGAGGATTTCTCTTATCTAGGAAAAATTTGAGATCTTAATGCAAAGACATCCCGGGCAGTGAAAGCAGCCCCTGCCCACATGCACTGGGAGCAGAACAGGGTGACCATGTGCAGAAGGGTGAGACTGATCCTAGAATAATCCTACTGTGCAGCATTTGCTGATGCTGGGAGCAGCTGCCCACCATGGGTGACAGGTGTGAATTGGTGCTGTACCACATGGTCTTTAATGGGCTTCTTTCATATCAGAAATTCTCAGGATCATCACTGAGAACTGGAAATGCTGGGAAGTAAAACACAGGAAAGGGCAGGGGGGAGCACCGTACCCAGCCACTGAGGCTTCCTGTGTAACTCAGCCCTGACAATGTCAGAAACAGACAAAAGTTTTACAGCAGTTTCAGTTTTAAAGTCACAGTTTAAAACCTTTCAGCAATTGAGGATCCACTGCAACCTAGGATAAGGCTGGCAAGTGGTCAGGGAACTTTCTTTCAGTGCATTGTCCAATTTCTACAGACTGTGATAAAGTTGCTCTGTGATCCCATCAGAGTTAGGCTAAATGAGCTTTTCCATGAGACAGCATCTTTTTCAATTTCTTTAATGTTTCCTATGACTTTCTACTATAATTGCCTAATTTTTCAATGTATTTTTAAAAGTGAGGATCCAGAACTCCACACAATGTTCTCACAGAGGCAACAGCAGGCTCAAATACAGAAGCACACCTGCTAAATAGACTCCTATCTGAGCATCTCAGAATGGATTTGTTCTTTAGTCCATAGCTTAATACTTGAATATAATGTTGAAGGGATCATACCCCTGTATTCTGTAGAACTAGAGTTCTGCATTTAGAGACTGTGGCCTTCACATTTTAATAACTAGATGTGTAAATTCATATGAAGTCACATCTCTAACTCACAGTTTTGCCTTCAGATGTTTTATGGTCAGTAACCTTTTTCTCTATTTTGTTTACCACTTTTCCAAACATTTTTTTACTCCTGAACTTTGCAGAAGCAATTGGTTTTCTCCCAATGTGTACTAATGACACATGGTACAAGAACAAGAACTACTCCCTGAAAGATTGTACAAAATGTTGCCATGTTTCTTTTGGTTTAATAATTAAAATGTCTTGGAGTAATAAAAGGAAAGCTAATGACATTAAAAGTCTTCTGCAATGTCACATTTATGCTGCAGTATGAAGTATAGCCTGGAAGTTGCTAGATAAGTGCCATGTGCTCCAGGATGAGCTTAGGATGGCTCATTCAGTTTGTTTTCCTAAGTTCGTTTGCATCCTGTGATTCTGTATCTACCCCCAGGGTTTTCGTGCTGTACCTTTGACTAGTATTTACTTGACTGAGAGCTGAATGTCCTCCCTTTCCTCTCTGGTGTCTTTCTTAATAATGCATTAAGGTTGCTTAATTTTTGCCTGAACTTATCCAAGGCCAGTAGGTATTGTGTTTCCTTTCAGCCAAAAGGACATTTTTTTGTTTGTTTATTTATTTTTTTTTTAATCTTTTCTGTCTAAGGAATATCAGCTGTGTACTTTTCTTGGCCTTTTTTTGACAGATCTTTGGAAATCATAACTGCTGAGAGCATTTCTTACTTGACAGGGAGAGGTGGCATCAAGATTTCTATCTGCAAGCACTCTGTTATGCATTGAAATGTAAAGAAACCTGCTCAAGCATGGTCTATGACAAGCAGGGAGGGACAAGGAATCTTAAAATCAGCTGCCAATCCCTTCCTGTCATGGAAGTTCCCGGGCAAAGAAACAGTTGTTTTAGCTGTAAAGAAAGATATTTTCTTTGGGGATCGGCAATGTAAAAACAACATATATTTCCTCTTCTGGCTGTAGAGCCTAACTAGCTGTTTGTTATATTATTTACTAGGTTTCTGTAATCCAACCTCTTTATGCACGTGGGTTCTCTACAGAGTGGAGAGACAAATCTGCTCCCCAAAGATGCATTAAAGAGCGTCAGCTGAAATGTTGAGTAACGATAAATTCCTTTGAATTCCTTGTGCGCATTCTAATCCACCACGATGAAACTTTCATGTTTTGTCAGCTATTGTAATTTTGCTTTCAGAAATGCAATACAAATTCTTCCTGGCTAAGTGATTTGCACATTTAGCAATGTCTTTCAGAAGAGGATCACTACTGTCGTGTTATAAATGGCGCCTGTTTCAGTAGCACTCAAACATTCAGGCTCTTGCTCTTGTAAATTTGAAACCCAATTGGTTTTACTCAGCTGAAGCCAAGCTTACTTCTTTTTATTTCTTTCAGGAATTACCTTATGTTTTATTGCCTGCAGGGAGAAACCCTAAAATGAAGCAAAGTTAAGGATGTGTAGGTGAAAACAAAGATCGTGAAAAGATAAAGGTCCTGGTTCTATGATCTTGGATTACAGCAAGTCATGAAAAAAACCTGATTTGACTCCTCTTGTCAGTAAGAATCTGTCCATATCATGTTTCAGTTTTATTTGTTTTGGAGCTATGAGATTTTTGTAAAAAAAAATGTATGAAACATTTTGTGGAGAAGAAAAGCCATAGAAGGAAACAACTAGAGAGAGCATACAAAATTTTCTTCTCTCTCTGCCTTGCTCTCTTCAAATCCTTAGCAAGATACTAAAGATGCTGGAAAATTTCCAGCAAAAGGTCAAATGGTTTCATAATAACAAAAAACAATCTCCATCTCAGCTACAGGAGTCGCTCTGCTATAACAAAATCCAGTAGGTTGTATAAATGCAATATATTGCATATCATATGTTCAATAACAACAGAAAAGCCAGCCTGGCTAAAAATAATTATGAAGCTCAGCAGCTGTAATTAAAATAATTTGATGGGAGATAGGAAACGTTTATGCATCTTGGCAGAAAAAGACATTTTGAGGATTTTGATTGATGTCTTTTATGTTTGTTCGATGTATTGTACAATAGCAGATACGGGCACTGCACCAGGATGTTAACTAGGCATAATGCTGCATGTCTTACTAGGGCAGATAAGAGGTCAAACTGGGAAGAAAATAATTTCTCATTGACTTCCATTTTCCACCAAGTATCCTTCCATTTTCCAAAAGTATCCAGGTAAGATGATGCAAGTTTTTCATGGGTGAGCCCTTATGGACTCAAAAAATCCAGCTGAATTAATATGTGTGAGGTCTATTTATATGCATTGCTGTTCACCACAGTGATTAAATGTGAGTGAGGGTAGTTCATTTAGAAGAACAAAAAGTAATATCTGAAGTCATATTTGAGAGACTATATTAACCCCTGCACTGAGCTTTCCAACACTTCACCTGGGGCTTGGAAAACATTGCAGCAAACAACTGATCTCACAAAGCCAGGCTGCTCCCACCAATTTCCTGTTGATAGTATAATTTTTTCTTCTGCTCAGATAAAGGATGGGCCAGGTTTTTATCAGGGAGCTGACTCCAGTGTTTCCAGTGAAGCTGAGTGGATGTTGTCTGCACTAGTGTAATCATACCTTAGAAAAACAAGGAGCTATCTTCAAATCTCAATTTACATTATTGATGCAGTATGAAATAAGTCCCATAGTAGATGAGCACTCTGGGGATTCTCTTGTTTGTCTCAGCATGTTAAATGACTGCAAGGCATTACACATCTGAGATAGAACTGCTTAAGTGCATAATTCTTCCTCGTGGCTTTGCTAGGAGCTAAACGAACCTTCTTAAACTAATAATAAAATAATCTAAGATATAAAAATATGTTTCTTTTGGACAAATCTGACATGTTACAATGACAGAGTGTTTATGACTCACAATCACCACCTCCGCCACCAGCACTGCTGTATTTAGAAGCAGCAGGCAGCAGAGTGAAACAGGCAGCCCTGAAGTTTCACATCAGGATAAAAGTGGCTAAATTCTTACTAAATGGGGATTAGATATTAATGAAGAAAAAAGATGGTGGATTTCCAGGACTATGGCTCAAGGGAACACTCTCCTATTTCACTGAGCCTTGTAGTTGTGTCTAAGTTCAGATTGCAGTTTAGATATAAACAGATGAAGACTTTAGGGATGAAATATAAACATTCCCAAGTTCTTACAGCTCTAAATTAGGTGCGGTTCCAAGAACATGGGTTTTGGTCCTAGTGCTGTTTACATTTGATTTTTATGTGTCAAGGAGTACTTATTCAAAGGTGGAAAAAACTAAACCAGGAAGGTTTGTCTCGTTAAATCTGTACATTAGAGGTGCCTCACAGCGTGCAATGATTAATTGGTTCTTAGAGGAGACATTTCTACTCCCCCAAATGGAAAACTTTTAAAGGTCCAAGAACACACTCTTCTGTATGCAGAAAGGATGAATAGGTTGTAGTCAGCTTTCAGTGTCCTGCAAAATTTCTAGAAAAATGTAGCATAGCAAATCTGTGTTATTATTGCAGTAAGGTGAAGTAGAGGAAATGTCACTTATAAGCCTCAGAAAAGACTATCAAAACCACTATTTACAAGTTCCTTTTTATTCATAGCCATGTAAAGCCTTTAGCATCACTTTGGACGAGCCCTTGTAACCTTTTCCCTGTGCTCTCTCTTATTTTAACTCCTAATTCTTGTGCCAAAATTCCTGCAGTCATATGTTACCTATTGAGCTAAATTAATTTCCATCCACAGAAAGTTCTGGTAGCACAAATTGCTCAGCACCCCAGGCAAGCCACGAACCAGGGATCTGTCAGCAGGACCAGAGCCCTCCCCAGGGCAGAGGGTGAAGGTGGGTCCTTGAGGACACTGACAGGTAAATGTGGATCTCCAAGGAGTCGCTCCCTGAAGGTGAAGCTCAGGGATTTACAGGGGCCTGTCACACACACAGCCCCATCACAATCTTGCCAAACCTCAGGAGAAGCAGTGAGGCTGAATTGACCCCTGTGGGATGCACAGGCCCTGCTCCACCTGAGAGCAACAAATAGTTTTGTGGTTTGATTGAGGCAATCGAAGCAGGGACCTGCAGGAGCTGTGGAGGGAGTGGTTGTGCCACCTGAGTTTGAAATCAGACGTGATGAACTGAACAAATGTACAAAACTACACGTCTGTCCAATGAATGTGGAAGTCTTTGTAAAGGAAGGAGGAGTTTTGCACTCCTGATGTGATGCCAGCTCAGGATTTAGCCAGCCTGATGACCCAGTTTGACCTGAATGATTTACCCAGTTTACCTGTAGCTTTGCTGGTTTGCTTTAGTGAATCCTAAATATAAGGTTTTTCCCCCTAGCTTTTTGCTCATATTAAGCTTCTGTTTGTGTAAATAACCATCTTATATAATAGACTGTGAAATATTGTAGTATGAAGATGTATTTGACACTTTTTCTTGATTTTGTTCCTCACCCAAAATATAACCACTCAGACATGTTTTTGGAATGACGCACATTTTAGCGGAAAAAAATATTTTAGAAATATGCTGAGCTTGTTGGCATTATTTCTTTTTGGATCCCTCTGGTTGTAAGCAAACTATCATTGTGAGCTCCATTGGGCAAAAGAAATATAACTACCACTGTGTAAAATATGTGTGTTTGAACTCTTGGTTAAATATTTTAATGTTAGCTTAGGTCTTTTCCAGTTGCCATAATTTTAGATAAAGAAATTTGTGAAACACTAGGATGAACGGTAAGACGGTCCAAATGTTTTCTTCCTATTTATCAGCTATGCACATTCTTACCACAGTTACTCAATTTTTTAAATCTTTCATGGCTATTGGTAAGATTCCAGGGAGTTTGCTAGCCTTGAAATGAAAAAAAAAATCCACAATGCCAAGAAAATGTAGCCCAATCTGCATTTAAAACAACTAGAGTTAAGTATTTAAAGGTTTTTCTGTACCTCTGCAGAGCATTTTGCAGCTTATCCTTAAATTTAGAAGTCCTAGATTGCCTTGCCTTGATCATTTCCTCTCTGTTGTCTTGTACTTTAGTCACCTTATCAGTAGAACAAAAATTTCTCTGTTTTATACCATGTTGCCTTTCAATCAATTTTTTTTTTAATTGGAAACTCATCTGAATTCTATTTAAACAGTAATTTCCAGTGATTTTGGAAGAGGAGTGGGAAACTTTTACCTCAACTAACCTTGTTACAGACCATGCTCCATTTACATTCTTTAAGTCAACCAAGTGCATCTTGGAGGTGCTATTCTATCTTTACCTGTAAACCTTCTTTAGAATTGAGACATAAAAATTCCTAGTTCAGAACATGGAATTTGAAAGCCCATCTTTCATTTGTATCTTAAACCAAGTACCTGTAAATATACCAAGTACTATTATATTGTGGTCTAGTACCTTCTAATCAGCCTGCAGACCAAAGATTTGTCTCACCTTTATCGGGACATACCCAGGTTATTTGCTAAGCAGCATAACAGAGCATAACACTGATCCAATTGATCCCAAAGAGCTCCAAATTTTTTTTATTCTCCTAAGCAGAGGGCAGTGCTGCAGAGCCACAGGAAAGTGCATCTACTTTGGGGCTGGTTTTGCTCTACGAGGGGTTGTCAATCAGTTCTTTATGGACAGTTTCTTGCTAACAATGAAAACCTACTTTTCAGTGGTGAATGCTGTGAGCAGCTCCAGGTGAGGATGTCAGGAAGGATTTTCAGGGTAGAAGATGACTTGCCCAGCCAGATCAGGCTGAGATCTCTGCTCATGTGCCAGCACATCCAACAGGAGCTCCTTGGAGATGAGTTTGCTCCAAGGCATGGTAATCTATGGGTTGTCCCTCCCATCTAACCCAACCAGGCTTGTGTGAAGCTGGTGCAAATTTTCCAGTGGTATATTTGTTTTTCTGACCATCGCACCCAGTGCTGTGCCCCTTTTCCATGGTGCAGTGAACCTCGTGCCAGGACAGGATTAATTAACTATAATTAACCATAACCCCCTTGAGAGGGGGGAATTTGGTAGGGCTGAGCCCCTCCTGCACCCGTTCATCTCTCTGAGCTCGCCTGCCTTTCTGCATGTCATGATGTTTGGCACCTGGTACACGCTCACAGTTCTGATTGAAAGGAAACAGCCTACAACTTTAATTAGCTAATCAGACAGTGCAAAAAAAAAATCTGTAAAAGGGGAATATTAACAAAGCCTCAATGGTTGGTAAATTATACACTTTCAGTGGATCTAGTGCTGCTCTTCACTGTTCTGTATCTAAACTCAGGTCTGCAAGGAGTGTATGGCCTCCATTCATTGAAATGAATGGCTCTTCTCATCTCATTATAGGTGTGGTTTTTGTTTCAGTTTATCTTTTTAGTCTCGTGATGTTCAAGCAAACCAGATATCCTTTCAGAGCTGTAACACTAAAATTCTTGAAGGAAGCACGCATGCAGAAGTAACAAGATAACAGCACTATCAGCAGCAGGGCAGGTAACGACAGGTTTAGAGACTGAAATTATTGAACTCATTTAGTGTTCCCACTTTTGCAGCAGGAACAAGCTGTCCTGTTCTAAAAACCTCCTGAGTGCTAGTGATGCTTTTTTTCTGGCAGTCTGTAGTTCTGCTGACTGAGTAGTTTATCACATGAGGAATGAGACTGCCATGGCTGAAGTCTGCGCATCCTCAAAAAAAACCCCTAATCTGCCTAATGTTTTGTCCTTTCTGGCCTAGAGGTGACCTCTGTTTAGGGCTTTACTCACTATATTGTGCACTAAAGGCTTCCTTGTTCTCTTTGGTGACCACACAAGCCACTGCCCACAGTCTGAGCTGGTGTCCAGAGGGTCAGTAAACTCTCGCTGGCACCCTTCCTTCTCAACCAGGGTTAAATGAACAGTGTGACAGAGGGAACTGGATGAGAATCCATTTCATCAGGGAATTTTAAACCTCTGATGGTTTGGTACAGTACACTTTACATAGCACTTTCCTGCTCTTCCTAATATCCACCTGTGGGTTTCAATGGAAAAAGTGTTTTCACCTCTTTCTGTGACCAATGTAATTCAATGTTTGGCACAATTCTTCCTCTTTGCAGACATTGTTTTAAATCAGATATTAGCTGTGCCACATCACTGCTAATGCTCTACAGCCTGAGAATTTTTTGAGATGAGCAACATAGACTTTGTAAGAAATTGGTTATCTCAGAGGTTGGGATTACTTTCAAACTCCGATACCAGATGCAACTGCAGCCCATTACATAACAACCATATTGGGAGAAAAGTTAAATGTTTTAGCAAAACGACAGTCCTCCCAATACCATTAAAAGAGACTTTTTTTTTTGCCCCCAACAAATTCTGTGTGTTATGCTTGAAGAATAGACTTGGGTAGTCCTGCCAACATAGGAATTTTTGCCTCATTGTATAACAGATCTGTAAGCATGCATCAGTAGAAATCCCCAACATAAATTACTGGTAGAGGAGCAAAGGGGAGCTTACAAAGACAGGAAGGAATATGTGTACACTGTATATACATACATAGCATATCCAGAACAGTCAGCAGCCTCAGCAGTAGTGTGGTACATTTTGGACAATGTGCTGAGTCCACCTCCACCATCTGAGGTCAGGTATTGTACTCTGAATGGATTTTCCTTTGTGTGCATCTGTGTTATGTGAAAGAAGTTGCAAAGTCTCTCTGTACCAGACCTCCTTTCTGCAAGGCGTTGAGGAAGGAACCTTGGGAATGAAGGGGTTCTAGAAATTGTCCTCTGTGAGTGGAGGTGTTTCACCTGATCTTTCTTTTCTTTCTGTCTTCTGAGGAAATGGCAGGAGGTAAAGGACTGGTTGCAAGGGAAGGATGTAAGACAGAAAACTATAGCTCAAGTGAATGTTTTTCTCCAGGTGATTATTTCAGGATGTCCCCACCCTGAGCCTCTGCAGGGGCAAAATGTTTAATTTTTTTAATGACCTTTAACTCTGCACTTGGAATGGCTTGCAGAGACAGCTCACTGAAGCTGCAAAAGACAGACCTTGGGCATTGAGCTCTAGCTGTGAACCAGCAATATTCCCAGTCTGGAGAAAAGCACATGAATTTCATCCCACATCCATTTTTGATATCCAAAATACATTTTTTGGATATTTATGTGCTTTTTACTAGATAGATCTATTATATTAGAAGAACACTAGCCAACATTATTACCCATTTTGTAAAGTTTAGCAAAGTGCCTTCCCTTGGTTCTACACAACCACTTGTTTTGGTGCTCTGAAATTAACTTAATTTTGGATTCTTCATTGGGATTTATTTCAAATGCTGAATCCAACTCTTCACCCTCCAATTTTTAGAATTTCCTAAACTCTTCATAAACAACTGAGTAGCAGGATCCTGACAGAGTTTCAGCACGTTCTCTTACAGTTGTCAGTGGTACCAGTACCTATTTGCTATGGCCTTAATCCAGTTTTAATTAAAGCATTGATAGGTTGATCATGAAATGCGTGCTGGATTGTCTCTGAGTTCCTGAAGCAATTTGGAGGAGTTAATGACAGACACGTCAGAAAAACTGAATCCAATCAATCAGAAGAAAAATTTCAATCCAAAGTTAGTTTTGATAGGAGGAGTATTTATTTATAGAAGAACAGTGTTTATCTCCTTAGCAGCACTTGGATGGTGAAATGGCCATGCCAAAATCTCGTAAACTGTTCTCCATCAGGCACCAAAAATCTGTGATGCAGTTCTGAAACAAAGGCACTTTTCATCACATCCATCATGACTAAATATGGATGAAGTCTTGACCATGCTGCCTGGCTCTCTGCTGATGGCAAACCCCTCAAACTCATCTTCTTGCAATGGTGGTTTTTCCTCAACTTCAGCAGCAAAATCCCTTGCAGGCACTTGTGGGGGTCTGAAGACTCTTTATCTCACCTGTGTGCTCCAGGAGCTGGGAGGAGAGAGGGAAGGAGGAAGGCTCAGAAGCTTCCTGCAAAATCTTCTTAAGTGCTTGTTGTCTTTGCTTCATGGCTGAACAGTTACAGGGCTGCCCTGAACAGAGAGGTGACTGAGTTTAATTTCACACCTATTGTCAGTGGCTGTGTGATTTCCCAAGGGAGCACAGGGACTGCAGAAACCTGCAGCCCTTGGTGGAGATGCTCTGCTGCCTGGGTGATGGATGTCGTGTAAGACCAGGCACCAGAGCACTCTGGCCTTGTCTTGCCCTGAAGCTTTTCTGTAAGTTGTCACTGATCAAAAACCCCAAAAGAGCTACCCTGCTGCAAGAATGGGAAAGGAAGGACACAGAGTTCATCTCAGACTCATAGCATGGCCAACAGTGCCTTCTTGCAGCTCCTTCCAATGGAGCCAAGGATGTGGCCCCGGGGGAAGCAGGTGGCACCAGCCATGGTGCAAGAACATTTTATGATGCCAGCAGTAGTTATCACACAAGCAGGAGTTGCAATGATAGCCCTAGAAGACATGTGCTGGTTCAAAGGACCATGGGGAGGGTGATGAGCAGGGGACAGAGCCCATGGCACGGTTCCTGCCAGCTCTTGAAGACCAACTCTCCTCCTGCTTGCAAAGCTGAGCCTTACACCCTGCCAGAGAAGAACCAGGCAGACACTATATGAAATCCCATGGAGATGGGGTCAAAAGTTTAACTTTCTACCCTCACTCCTTACCTAGTCACACAAAACTTCAGCTATTTCAGGAGTGAGAACTGAAGGTAGCTTTAAAGCCGTCTTCTGCCGATTTTGCTGCAGGGGTCCCCTTTGCTGTCAAGTTCAGTTAGCATTTGTTTAAACAAGAGATGTAGATAGCTGATAAGTGGCAGCACCTGGCTTAAAGATGCACTATGGACAGCAGAGAGTAAACAGAACAGCTATAAGATTCCAGTGTGCAGAGGTCAAGACAACATCTGTTTTGCCTCGTGTACATATTCATACATAGTTTTCTGTTCTAGAAGTCACTCAAGCATCTAATAACTTCCTGCTCCAGGTGATGTTTCAGCAAATTGTTTTCCTGCTCCAGTTCAGTCAGGATTTTTCTAGCTTTGGCAAAATGGCTAAAATACCTACAGACTTCACATGCCACCCCGGCTTAATTGCAGTGTCACAAGTCTTGGGCTGGGAGCCAGCAACAAACAAGGCAGGGAGGGGATGGACAGGGAGCCAGCAGTTCAAACACGGGCTGATGAACTGAGCTGAGGGTCGGCTGGGCACCCTTTCCCCTGCTGTGTTATATAGTAGCTATATAGCCTTGTGGTTTTTAGCCTTAATTCCATGCCTTAGTCTGTGGTTATGGGTGCAGGCTGGGAAGCCACCTTTTGTTTTCAAGACTAGCAAAGCAAATAATACATCTGACACATAGTCTCACCTATCCATTTTCATCCATCTAAATTGGGAGTTTTAGGCAAGGTCATGAGTTAGGCACAGAGACATTGGATTCAGCCTCCTCTCAGAGCCAAAGTGTAGCCATTTTGTTCCAGCAAGCATCTAAGTCATTAGCGTTATTTAAACCAAACTGGTTCATATTCTGCAGATAATAACTTTACATTCTGTTCCTAAAAATTAATAATTGAACAAGTGTCTCTAATATCATATTTTAGTATTTATGTTTCAGTAGAAGCTAAAAACCCACCAAGATCAGGGCTCCCTTGCGCTGAATAAAGATGCAGTTAAAAACAGATTGTAGATAAGAAACATACATTGTAAATAATTAACACCAGAGGAAAAAATTGCAATAATTTGATCCATCCTTCTGTCACACGTTTTTTCTTATTAATCTTCTATATCTTCTCAGACTCACACTCATCTAGTTCTGTTTTGCAGTGGGGCTTTTTCATCTTACCCAATTTTTAAATTGTTTTTTTAAATGCTAAAAGTAGGTGCAGTATAAAATACTATGAGTAATCCATATTTTGGAGTATGTAGGCTTCTGTAAACTCTTGAAAAATGTCGCAGATACCAACTGACTTTTCTGTGACATAACTTTGTGTGTGCAGTGTTATCTCTCTTTTGGTTGCAGTATTTCCTTCTGCAGTACTGAAATACTTTAATCTTCCTCCAGTTTGGCAGTTGGTTTATTAAATGTTTATTCATTTTCTTTGCATTTGGGATGGAGCTGAAATTAGCACGTCCATTTTCTTGTTTAAACAAGAGAAACTTCAGTGTAAATAACATCTCGTCACACAAATGCATTTTTGTCCTTTCACTGATGTCAGAACAAAATGAAGGATGATATTTGTGAGGAAAACAAAACCAACCCAAATCTCTTTCCTAAAGCCAACAGAGGGAGCACAAACCTTTGCATTTTTGTGAGACTTTTAAAAAATAGGAGGTTGGGTCTACCACAACTTACCTTTCCACTGAGAAATAGCAGGTTTAAAAGCTGGAGAAATAAGTCTTAGAAACTTCTTCCATTGACTGCTACAATCTGCACAGATTTGGAATTTATCTAGTTGTCTTCAGTGTGTTCCTGCTGCACTTTCTTTATTATTCTTGCCATTCAACCTCTTGACTTTCCATAGATATTTTTCATATACAGATGTAAACTGTACCTTCCTCTCTCCCTCCTCACCACCTTTGGCCAACCCTACTGCTGCTGTGGTGCTGCCCTGCAGCCCAACAAGCTCCCCTCCCTGCTTCTGTGGAGTGATTCACACCACGTCTGGGACTAGGTTTCTCCCAAAACTTGTTGTGCAACGTCTCTTGAAAATTCAGGTAAAAATAAAATCTGATAAAAATGGAAGGCATGAATACTCTGCAAGGAAAACATGAAGAGAGTCCATTTCCTCCTCTCTCTGCAGCAGGGTTTATCATTTCACCCTGATTTCACTGGTGAAGAAGCACCATCTATGTTCATAAAGGGACACCTGGGGTGTTCTGGAGTGGTTTCTTAGAGCTTCTGAAGGACAATGGGCCAGGTTCTCCAGTGATGTATGTTAGTTAGCACAACCCTAATTCAGTGTAACCCACAGGAATGGGATGGTAACACTGTTGTCAATCCTTTTGTGCTTGCATGTCCCTCTAGAAGACATGCTCCAGTTCCAGCACGGCTTGTTCAGAAAGACGTAGGTGTGTGGATGTCTGTGATACCCTGATGGCAGGACATGCAGCTGGACATGTCCCTCTCATGCAGGAGAGCTCCCACCCCTTCCCACCTGGTGTTGGAGTCAGGCAGATCTCCTCCTGCACCAGGAGGTTGTGCAATGCGTGGCTGTGTGGTTTACCACCAGACATTGCCTCTTTCTCCACAGTTGTGCAAGGTTCAGGCCTCTATCTCTTCAGACATTTAAAACAAGTGACCAGATGCTGTAGGCTTACAAAAGCACTACACATAGGCAGCTGTGCCATATAAATCTTAGACTTCTTTTTTTTTTATCATCAAGCTGTGGTTTGTTTGTGGTGTCTCATTTTTCCATCAGCTAGACATTCCTGTCCGTGCTTCCCATTTATTTGTTGGGATCACATAAAAACGTAGCTTTATTTATGCGTATGCTCTAATCCAGAACATAAACTGCTGCAGCCGACTCATCATGTATTGTCTGAGGGAATGCACATCGTAAAGCGCATACGTCACACTTATAAGAGCTTTCTTATAACTCTGTGCAGTCCTTTTAACTGGATCTCTGCTTTGGCCATCTGTTCTTTAATATTATAATGAATATTTCACACTTATCGCTGCTTTTGTTTGAGGATCTCTCACTTCTTTTCAAAGGTGACTAAGTGTCGTTATTATCTCAGTGTTTCAGACAGTGTGGTTGAGGCACAGACGAGTTGGGTGACTTGCCAAGGTGATGTGTTTGGCAAGTGTGAGAATGAGACTTGCCTCTTCAGCTTTCTCTTTCCTAGGCCTCGTTGCTCCATGCAGTTGCAAGTATGGTTTGGGGTCAGCCTGCAGTAATAAGTCATATCATTCAACTGGTTCTTTGACCCGAATGTTATAATTTCAGTTAAACAAATACTCTCTAGTTTGGCTACCAGCACATCACGGTGTCCGGACACACTAAAAAAACCTTGGGAGATCATAGGACCTGAAAATGGTCTCCACAATTTTTTGTTAAAATTCTCCAAGTAGTTAAAGTCCCATGCTGACACTTTCCAAGGGCTCAGGTTTAGCAGTAAGCACAATTAGATGATGTTTGGGGGTATTTTTTGGCTAATTAATTGCCTACATGACTGGACCGAAGTAGCTATAGACCTGGGACAATGCTGAAAGGAAATATTTGTAACTTCTGAATTTCATTCTCAAGTCAAATGCCTCAGTTGGACCCTTCTGATGGTTTAGTTGATTTTTCCAGAGGCACCAAGGTGGTAGCTTAGCTGGATGGTGTTTAGGTGGTTTTGTTTACATGTAACATTCCATGCAAAGAGCAAAAAAGGTAAAGGCATTTGTACAAAAGCAACCATGTATATGGCAGTCATGAGCACTGATCTGGAAGAAAATGGATTTCAATCAATGAGTATATAGATTAGGCAAATTGCAAAATGTTCCTGTACAATGGTTAGAAATGGTTTTTCAGGATAGCAGCTCAGGCTTTGAAGGCCTCTTCTAAGATAGTTGATAAAATCAGAAAAGCTTCAGTTATCATCCGCTCTTCAGATATAATAAATAAAAATGGAATAACCCCAGTTATTCCTGCCAGAAGTGGCCTGCTTTCTCCCTTAGCTTCAAAGCTAGAGGACTTTAAATAAAAACCAGATATAATGCATATGCATCTCAAGGAAACAAAAGATTTAATTCTTGTGCCCCCAACCAGCATCACTCTTAATGTGTCTAAAGACCATCTAAGCCTAATTAGCTCTAAATGGACTTGTGACAGTCCCCTGCTCTTCTCCCACCTTGGGTTGCCTGTGACTGTGAACCTTGAGGTCAGATTGGAGCAACCTGGTCTCAGGAAAGGTGTCCCTGCTCTGGAAAGGGGTTGGAATGAGATGATCTTCCAACCCAAAGCATTCTATCATTCTATGATTTGCCTAAGTCCTGTTGCCTTTGGATACAGTCAGTGGCCCACTGATGAAACTGAAGGGCTTTGGAGATAGGGATCAATAGCCCAAGGCTGCTGCCCACCACAAATTCTGTGTATTAGGAGTGGTAGGTGTTGAAAGTGAACATATCACAAACAGCCATAGCTGAAATTTTTCCACACATTTATGAGCATTTGCAAGGCAGTTATGTGGAAATAAATAAGTAAATAGCAGCACAGAGTGCTGCTTCTAGAGAATTTACCAGTTGGAGAAGGACCAAAACCTGCAGAGAAGTTCCTTTGTGATAAGATAACCATCTCAAGGCTGGTGAGTACTCCCCTGACAGCATGGTGCCATTCAATTAATAAAGGTGCGCTGCTAGAGATTAACTGTCTTGATCTGTACATTCATCCAACAAAGAGATGGTCTTGGTAGTGTTCACCTGATGGGTGGCCCAAGATAAATGTGCTCTCTGTGTTATTTTAACAGTCCCTCTTCATGAGTCAGTGCCCTGGCATCTGCTCCCAAACTGTTCCCATCCTGTTCAGAAAACTGACCTGCATATAGATTGGTCTTAATGATCAAATGTTTAAAAATTCATTGTACAAGAACAGCTGAAAGCAGTTGATTGGTTTGAACTTTATTGTATGCACCTTGATTCCCAGATCTGCAGTAAAGGGGAAGGTCAGCTGGTAAACATTTGAGCATTTAAAAATAAAAAGGGATGGATTTCCCGCTACTCAGGCCTTTTATGTTCAACCTCAGTACAGACCTGGATGTACTGAGGTATTTCTCATGTATATGATTTAAATCCACCTGGACACTGTGGGCCACATCTTCCCTCAGCTGGTGTAAATCAGCATAGTCCCTTTGAAGTTAATGAAGAAAAGCCAACTTTGCACCAGCTGAGGATCTGGCCCAGTGTTACTGTAACTTATTATTTCAAGAATCCACAGATATTCCTGAGAAACAGCAGAGTATTTAGAAAGACAAAGTTCCTGACCTGATTATTCTAAAAGCACAGTCTTTCAATACATTAATTGCCCCAAATTCCCTGTGACAAGCAGAGCTGGAAATCTCAGTATGGGGTCAAACTTAAAGTTATACATAAGGGCTCAAAGGGAATAATATACCAAGAGAAATCAAAATGAATGTTAATATGCTCCCCTCTTCTTGATGGTCCTTCTTTATTTTATTTTAAGACATAATCTTCAAATATATTTTAATTTTTATTCTGATTATAATATTGAAAAACCAAAACCACTTTTATTCAGTATCATCAAATAGTGGCAGAGTGCAAAAAGAAGCAAGTACTGTCTTCTTTTTATCAAACTACTCACCATATTTGAGAACCCTAGTAAGAGCAAACCTGCCGCAAATCAGATTTTTAGGTAGATTGCATATGAAATTTTGTGTGGATACACGATAAAGGAGCCAAGGAACATCAGGAGGGCAGTAGCAGTGATGGAAAGAGGATTTGCCTTTTGGGAACCTGTTTGTTTTTCCTTGATTTGCCTTCACCATAGGCGGGAGATACCCAGCATTACCTGACCAGAGGAGGTGGCTGTGTGATAGCAAATTGCTCAGTGCTGCTGTGAATCAGTAAATAAATACAATGTGTTCCCTGAAGACATCTGCACTTTGTCAGGATAATTGGCCCAGGAGCATTAGGTGATGCCCATTACTCTGTCTTTGATCCCGCTGCCCTGGTGTGCATTTTTCTCTTAAGTCATGGGAACAAGACTTAATCACAGGCACACCTTAGGACACCACAGCCATGGCACCCAACCCTTGGGGAGAGAGGGGCAATTCCTGCAGTGCTCTCCTGCTTTGGCCATGGGGAACGTGCACCAGGTGTAACAGCACCTCTTCATGCACATGTCGGGGTGTATATATATATATACACATATATATATATATCACCAGTCCTCAGAGGCTCCTGAACACAAGACCTTCTCAGTCCCATTTCAGCTCTTCCATCAGGATTTTGCCAACAGCAGCACAGGACTTTCACTAACCCCACTCCCGAGCTGTGCTTGGGACCAAACTTCTTAACTTTGTCTGCAAAGTCCAGGTCAGTTCTCACCAGCTCGAGCTCCAAGATTTATTATTCCTGTCTTCCAACAAATACGTGAAATGCACTTTAGTTTAAATCATTCAAGCATGGCAACTCTAATAATGATGTTTTAATAGCGTCTACAGTGCTAAAGTTTGTTGAAATCTGATATCTGAGGCTAGCTAATATAAGCAGTATCATCCCCTTTTTAATAAAACTGTTACTCTAATAGGGAACTCAGTTGTACTTTACTGATAAAGACTAATGATTTTAAACATGACTTTTTCCTCCTGTATTTGTGATTTTCATTTTCACCAAGATTACTCTGTTGTTTCAGCACACAAGCAGTAATGTTCTGCCATCTAAGTACATTTTGTTCACCTCAGAGAATTTAGGTAACTAATTATCCAGAACTACTGAGGCGGTTACTGTTTGCTTCCTGTTCTATTGCATAGCAATATAAGTTTTCTGTAATGGAACAAAAATAATCCAAATTCTTTGCTCTGTATTCCAAGAGCTCCCTTTTAAAATGCTTGGTACTCTTGCCTGCAAATTTTTTTGTAATGAGGACTCTGGATCAGCTTAACAAGGTTAACATTGTTTTGGGGGTTGCAGATGTGGACTTTACATCGTTTTTAATGAAATCAAGCCCAAAAGAGGCTCAATAAACAAATGACAGTGTTTGGAAAAGAGAGGAACTCATTTCCTTTGATAGGGTGAAGGGAATTTAACCAATCTGTGTTTATAATTACTGTCTGGTTTAGTTAGTGCGAAAGAATCTACTTGTTACCAATTTATAAATAAACAAACTAGACCTGCTTTTTCCCATTCTGCAGCAGTCTTCTTAGAGTTTATTTTCTTTTTATTTGACTACAGAGCATTTACTGTATGTTTAATACTCAAATTGTTTGGGGTTTTTTTGTCTCCTTTAAATATATACCACTACTTCTGAAATTCTGGACTATTTGGCAAAATTTGCACCTTGTCATTATATTTTCTATGAAATACTTTTACTCTATCAAAACTATCATTGTTACCTAAAAATAGTTGGGGGGTGGAGGGGTGGGAGGGGAGAAATCTGTTGTCCACATTTTGATCCTTGGTAATTTACCAAAGATATCATTTTTCTTGGCAGTCTTCTGTATAGGCTAAGTTGCTACTGCTTAGTTAATTGTAAACCAAAATCAAATTAACAGTCTTTGAAGGTTTTGGCTGCTACAAATGTGGAATTTTAAGCAAATTAAAAATCCAACATTTGGACTGCCTAAAATGACACAATTTGCTGTCGTGGAAATTAGAGTCTAAATTTTCAGTTACACAGAGAAGCAGACACTTTAATAGATGTAATTTTTGTATAGCTCTTTGAATCTGTATTCATGATTTATTCTTCTTTTTTCTTTTTAATTCTTTGCATTAAGTATGCAGATTTCCCTTTAAAATCTTTCTATTTTTTTGGAAATGCAGGTTCATTTCAACTTTGCATCAGCCATAATTAGCCTTAAGATTTTTTTTTTCATTTATATAGAAAGAAGTAATTAAAATTGCAATTTCTTGCTCTCTAACAGTAGTCACAGAGGTACAGCATTATTTAGCAAGTGACTGGTTTTGCTCCCTTGCATAACCCTATGTTTTTATGATTTTGCAAATTCTTTGTAGTTTACCAGCAGTTTTTTTTAAACTGGGATGTGAGTTTACCTTTGTTTTGGAAATTGCATAAATCTATCAGGAAATTCTGAAAAATCAATAAACTAATTTTATCGTTAGAGATATGTAAAGCAGTAAGCACTTTCCAGATGTGGCTGGGGATAGAAGCAAAGAAAACTGCTCTGTTCTAGGAGAGGAAAAACTGTTGACATTTCTTTGAAGTATAATCTCTTTTGTTTATTTGGGTTTTAATAGCTTCCAGCAGTTAGCTGCATATTTTTAAACTGATGTTGCTTGCATACTCATTTTCTAAGGTTTGTGAGTGGCATTCATTGACTGCCATATGTTTAAAGGCTAACCTGGATGTTGATGAATGAATGAGATTGATGAGGAGAAGGGAGTTTTAACTAAAGATGGACTCAAGCTAAAATTCTCGATCCACACATTACCTGAACTCTGAAAGTATTTGAAATTCAAACAACCGAGGCTGGATTTCACAAAGGTTTATTTCATTTCTGACTTCATTGCTGCTTATTCAGAATTCTGGTTGCTTAGCAAGAATTAAAATACCTAGGTAGGAAGTCTAACACTTTCAGTCCAATGTTATAAATCACCATTTTTCTCCAAGCAGAAATTCTCCCTGTCAAAACATTGCCTGGAAAGTAGCCAGCTGTACAGTGCCATGGGACTCTTATGGCACTGTACTTTCCTAAAAGTCTTATCAAACACATGTCCTTGGCCTTCCCTCCACCCTGGACTAGGGAGCAGTTCTGACTGGAATCTGGATGCTGCTCATTGATTCATTCAAGACTTTAACTAGGATCTTAAAATAATGTTCTCACTTCCCTGGGCCCAAATTGCTAGAATATTACAGAAGAACTACTTTGTTGATAGATCATTGGAGAGTAGGAGTTGTGAATAAAACCCTTCTCTGACATCTTGTGCTTTGGTGAAGCATGAGGCTTTTTTGGCTAATGCACAAAATATTTAAGATATTTAACTCCACGGGTTTTGGTGTGAAATAGGTGCCTGTGTATCTTCTGGAAGGCTGGACCCTACAGCCCAGCACCTACCTGGGTCAGTGGGGAGCTTCCTACTCTGGATGAGGCCCATTGTCTCCACCTCCTTTAGCCCATCTGTAAAATGGGAGTAGAAATACTTATCTAAATCCATAATGAGATTTTAAACTATTGGTCTGGAAAGTGCTACAGAAGTGTGAAACCCTAATGAAGAGGAGAGCAATTATTCCAAATGTATCAATTTGCTGCGTAAGAGTTTTTAAAGAAGTCATTATGATTTCTTAGTATAAATGTACCTATTCAGAAGAATGGCTTTACAAATCATTTATTACTGTAATAACAGCTATTTTGAGCCGAGATATCAGGGTGCAATCCAAAGCCCATTAAAGTCAGTGGAAAGATTCCTACAGATGCTAGTGCATTTTATGTCTGTCTTTAAGCACATGCTTAATATTAAAGTTAAGGAGACTTAAGTGTCTACCAGAAGTTAAGTACTGAAACAGCCCCTAGTCCTTTGTCTCATACTGGACAAAAATGCTTCTTGAATGAGGTTTCATAAGGAAAAGTAAATCAGCCACTCCAAAATTTTCACTTCTTGAACATGGAGCTCTGGTGCACAAGGTAAATACTTGCACTGCTGGGAGTACAAGTGTGGAGCTGGCATTCTACCTTGTAACTTATTGGTCCAGAAAATATGTGCAGCATATTAAATATTAAATGGGTTATTAAAAAATATTCATGTGACGAGCAAATTTAACACACAAATCATTAGAGCTGGTCTAAGTGGCGGAAAAGGGGTTGACATTGAAAAATGAAAACTATTTTGGAAAGTAAGTGGAAACTTAAAAAAACCTCAAAACACAACTATATATGAGCTCTTGACATTTCCTAATGATTTATGTGACATACTGTATGAGAATACAATTTAATTTGACTTCAGATGCACTGTTGGCTGTTGCCAAACTCCAGCAAACAGCAAGCATTTCAGATTGAGAGGCTTATTTTTTTTCTATACAAATAAATAAGATTGAAACAAACTTCTCAGTCAGCCCAATCAAGTTTTTTATTATTATTTAGATGGATGTGATTGGCTATGAAATGTTTTGTGTGGAAAAATCTCTTTATATAATTTCATTGCTCATTTCAAGAAAGTTTGCTATTATCCTATGTACTTTAAAAGTACAAACACTAATTATGTCTGGTTTGATACATTTTAATGGTCTTGGAGTTCTACAAATTAATAGTTGGGAAGCTTAGCAAATTAACTTTCATTTGGTTCCTGGATTAAAATTCATCTCTAAACAATGCTCCTTACACATTAGTAATAAAATTATTCTAAATGATGCTACTTGAACAGTTGCTCTAGCTACATATTAAGATTTGCTCTGTTTTTCATGTGTTTTCCATCAAGGAAGTCTGTGGTTACCTTCCTGATTCTGCTGGACTGGAAAAACATAGCTAATATGGTGTGATCTGGAGAAAGCTTTGATGCAGGGGCTTTACAAATAAACCTCCAGATGCCATATGGTTTACATTCATCTCTCAATTTATTTCCTATAAATGTCTATTGAATATTCCATTGAACCAACACATGTGAAACTAGAGCTGGAAAAGAGAGCGAGGTATAGAATGCTTTGTGGCAGCATGTGATTATCATATTTCTTTTCCAATATTGCTACCAGCCTTAAACGCACGGTAAATTAGTCAAATGCCAAAGTTCTCAGAGCTAGGGTGGAAAATAAAGAAACAATATTTTAAACCTTACAAAAACAAACACCCCTGTCTCGCATGTTGTAATGTATCTCTCACACCAGAGCTGGTTCTCCTCTGCACTAAAGCTGACTTGTGTGTTTGGTTTCTGTCACTAGATAATTAAAGTCCAGGGGAACTCTATGGGAAAGAAAACCCTGTTAAAATTTTGCAAAGCAAAAACAAATTAAGGATACGAAGGTTAGATGCATATTTGGGCTTGATTAACTAATACTTTGTATCAGGGATCCCCACCCTTCTTAGTTTCTCTTCTTTCTGAAGTCAGGCAGCATAACTTAAACACATCAGACTAGAACTTCTCAGTCAGTGGGCCTTTCTTAGGGCTACATTTACTCAAAAAGAACTCCACTTCTCCAAATGTTCCTCATGGTAGAGGTGACATCTCCAAAAGGAACTCTCCATGTACTATTTGGAGCTTCTCTTATATCTGTCAGCCCCCATGCACAAGTCCCCCAGCCTCTGCTGCAGGCACTTGGCTACTGGAAGTTATATCTGAAAATTAAGAGAAAGACCCCATTTGAGTACAGATGAGGAAAAAAGCTTCTGTTGAGATGGACTAATTTGTTTTACAGAGCTATACTTTTCCATAACCCAGCTTTAACGAACTTACCAGCTCGGACTTCTAGTTTATGTTGATCAAAGGAACATATTTCTGTGCAGCTTATAGAGGAGCTTCCCTTTCCCTCCAAGACAACTTGGTTTGCATTTATCCATGCTTCTCTCTGAGACAGAATGCAAATTTCTCACCTACCCAGACTGTCTACATAAGGCTGAAAACCCACTTAAGACCTGCTTATGCCTTACCAAGCTTATTAGCTCAAATACCATAGGCAGGAAATCTTTCCCCTCAACTCATTTCAACTAAGGATTTATCTGGAGGAGTCAGCACAGCATCTAGTCTGTGCTGGTCCTCTATATGTAATTTTATTTTGGCCAAGAAACCTTGAATAAGTGAATCTTCAGATCACTGACCAACATACTAGAAAATTACTGTTATTCATCTGTCTTTATGATACCAGATTGAAAAGCTCCAGTCAGCAGCAGAAAGTCCTATTCATTGCAGCTGAAAAACAGGCTTCGTTATAATGTGAGTTCCATAAATAGCAAAAACAGTTAGGAAAGCAACCAAATCCACAGATGAAAAGTAAGGTAACTAAATTTTTTACTGCCTGCATCATCCTCTTATGTTCCACTGAGACTAGGGCTGGGAAATCCTATATTTAACATACTAAACTTTGATGTCTTCTACAGGGATGCTACTCAGATATGTTTGATTGAAGAGATTAATGGAAAAGAATCTCTTTGTTTAATCTCAGCCATAAAAGATGTTAGAGACACTTTTTATGTATTTTCCATTNATCTTTAGAGTTTCCTTTGAGAAATAAGGTGTTGGATTATTAAAATTAAAAAGGCCAGAAAATTAGACTCCTACATAGTCACAATGGCCATGCACAGGTTCTGACAAGAGTATTGAATTGCTAAGATATTTGTCAAAACAACTTGCATGTAAGAGAAAAACAAACTGGCAAGCAAATTATATTATATACCAGTGTGGAAATATCAGTCCCTTCCTATTCAACTCCAAGAGCAATAAAAAATGACTTTTTACTGTTCCCATGTACAGTAAATGTAATAATTTTCATTTTTGTGAAGTGTTATCATTTCAACTAAATTTCCTCAGTGACTCACCACAGTTTCTTTTCTTGGCAATTTGTTACTACACTGTCCTCTTCGATGAAAAAAAAACATAAAAGAAAGCTTTCAGTATAGGATAGGATAGGATGAAGATTTTTCCACATAGTAAGAAAGAAACAAGAGTTTTGACTCGTCTTTACATGTTCCATCAGTTTTTAGAGGAATGAAGTAGGGCTGTGAGGGAGTAAGCCCTCTTCATCCCACCTGCCAACTTCCCTGTTCCTGACTCTCAAGATCTCATTTTGGACAGCTTTTCCTTTTATTTTTTCCTTTAGTTGTTAAAGTACTGAATAGCTCCCAAACACACCAGCAGCATGACATGCTTTATTTTCAAAATACTCTCTTACTAAGTATACCAAGGGACTCCTGGAACAAGCACATCAAAACCCAAGGATCCAAACCCAAGTCTTCTCTTCCTCTGGCTTCCTATCTCCCAGCAGTATGATCCCACATGGCCTCTTGACTGACACGTTTATTTCAATCCCAAAATGTTCCTTGCCTGCTTCTTACCTTTCCAACTCCAGATGTATTGGTAGCAAAGCGACTTAAAAATACTGCTCCTGTTTTTTCGCACCCTTATTTCCTTCCTAGAACAAATTCCTGCTGCAGTTCCCATGCACTGAGCAGCTGGGAATGAGAAACCATCTAAAAAGGTTGGGTGGAGCCATAGTTTCTGTGCTGGTGTCCCCAAGTGGATGTGTCTCCTACATCCAGGTGAGTGAGGAGGGTGACAAGTCAGTGATGCTGTGGCTTTGCTTGCCTGCCTTCACCCCAGTAGGAATGCCTTGCATTGACAAGGGAGTTGAGCCCAGTTCTGGTGTGTCTCATGAAATCCACTTCAGGCCTGAAGGCACAGCCAAGCAAACTGGGTTATAGCATTTTAAATGAAGCTTACAATTTCCACGAAAAGCCCATGTTTGTGCCCAAAGCAGTGCTGCTCAGTTTGGGTTTTTCTGCACTTGTGCAGTATTGGGCAGGAAACTTCAGACAGTACTGAAGTAACATGATAGAAAGGCTGTGCACGTGGAACAACAACCACACGGATAATGCTGCTGAAAACAAGGCTTTCTTATCAAACTAAGCTTAAACAAGTCTGACTTGTGCAGAGCCCCGAGGTCATTCTGGCCTTCAGTGTGGGTGATTTTTACCTCTCCCACGATCAACACTGCTGCCCTTCTTGGCCAGGAGTCTCTCTCCATCACGGTGAAGTTTCCAGGGCAGAAGTGCTCTGGCATTTCCTGAGCTGTCGCTCGGTTCCAGCAACGCTGCAGCTGTTGCGTAAGTTTGTACCTCTTGTTTTGTACCTCCTAGGGCTCAGTCATGTGTCTGCTGCTTAGAAATAATTACTTGGGTTATAAATGCTTTCGTACATTCTTCCACAATGCTCAGCCAAGTCTTCATATTGGACTGGTACAATAAAGCCATTCTAGGTATTTTCTCGTAGATGTTCAATGTTTTCAGACACATTCTTCTACGATGGTTCTGCTGCTGTCTTTGTCCTAGGTGGAGCCTGCCAAAGATCTCTTCCCAGAATGATCTTATTCACGAGAAGCAGCATGGAACAAACTCTCCAGCCTGCTAGGAACTGGGTGCTCACCAGGAGAGTTTCCTTAGCCAGCGTCAAGGAAAAACATCCCGGGGTCATTACCCGCAGTACGGGTTAGACACACGGCTACGGGAAGGGCCCTAAAGAGTGGGAAGAGTGAATACAGAGATGTCTCCTGCCTCTCAGAGCCATGGAGAAAGGTGGCACTGTGCCCAAGGTAGAGATCTGGGGAGAGAAAGGAGCAGTCTCTCTCTTGACACTAGGCAGATGGGGAGGAAGAAGCAGAATTTTTTTTTTGCTAAGCTTGCAAAACAGGGAATACAGCGAGGATTTACGCTCTTACCTGCCTCTTCCATCACTTAGCCCAACACTTTACTCTCAAAAATCCCAACTAGCTGTTGCTTAAGAGTAGGAACACTGAAACTGAGGCTACATTAAGCTTCTCAAAGTTTGGCATATCCAGAAGTTGTCAGTTTTCACAGAGTTTGTCAGTCCAGGGTCTATCTTCTGCAGGTACTGGTTTCCACAAGTAACTTTTCTTCTGTTCATCTGGCACGTGGAGCCAGCTATGAAATCTCAGACAATGGCAGATGGAAACAGGTAAAAGGAACATGATGGTCATAGCCATGTCCACCAAACTCTTGTATTGTTTTCAACTTTAATTACTTCCATAGCTGAAGGAATATCTCCTTCTGGGCTTCTGGGATTAGAGAGGACATTTTCACTCTTGTAAAACTCACTCTGAAATTAATTGACTGTCACAGCCTGTTTTTTTGTCTACTCTGCTGTTCAAATCTTCCTTCCATGACTCCAAGCTTTAACAAATAAATAGTTCATGAAAAGTTGGTCACTGCAGGAGAAGGGAGGAAGCCTGAACACTTTGAAGTGATATTTATGCTGAAAGGTGGGACGTGCTCTGATAGTACTCTGAATTCATCTGTACAGGATGATTCAGGCTCAGGACATGGCTCTAGCCACAAACTACCAGGGGAAATATCTGAACTTTAACTATATCTAGTACCCATTTTGGGGGTAGAAGGTAGGGGGTGGAAGGAATTAATGTTTGTCTTCTTCTCCCATCTTGATAGGAAGGGCTTGAATGTTTCACTTCAGGGCTGTGGCTCCTGAGCAGAGCTCACTTTGTTGTCCAAATTGAATCATCTCTCTTCCTGAAAATGGTGGGATTTAAATGACAGTTCCTAGCATCTGGCTAATTCTTGGCATCTCTTGAGCTCCAGCCTGATGGATTTAAGAGTGTCAGTGTCTGTGGCAGAGCACCTATGTCTGTGCAACCGTGGGCACCTAAATTCCCTTTGCAGGGAGATTTGGGTCTGTACCAGCAGAGATTCTGCAAAGAAAGCTGACAGCACAAAACTCTTCACAGGTACAACACAGCCTTCTCTTCCTCCTGCAGGCAAGCATTTCCAATGACCAGTACAGGCAAGAGGAAAAGCCAAAGTTCCACCTGGTGTTCACATCAGATCAGACTGAACCACTGTGACAGAAATCATCACTCATGGGGATTTGTAAAAGTGATAATTTTTCTGTATTTGCATTTTTATTTCAGTGCTACCTGAAGGGAAGGGATAATACTTGGTCAGCAGAAGCAGGAGTTGTCTCCCTGAACACACAGCCAGACAGATCTGATGAGGAGGACACAATATATTTATACAGACCTTTTTCAAAGTGGAACCACACTTTAAATATTGATTTTCACTGGCATGCAAAATGCTGATATCTACAGTCAATTATGTCATTGCTTTATTATTTTATTTTTTAAATAGATTTTCTACATGACAGGGTAGATCCTTAGTTCTCAGCCAAAAGAACCATCTCAGTAACATGCAATGAACTGTGGGTTTGACTGAAATCCAGCTGGAGCATAAATTTCAAATCCAATTAATTGTAAGCAATATCTTTAAGGCATTTGAAGAACTGTATCTTGCTTAAAGTTTTCTAGTCTGTAATACATATATACTATATACAATAGTGCATATTTATATATACACACGGGAGACATAGATATATGTATATATACACCAGTTACAGTACTATATACAAAATTTTTGAACTTGAATGAAAACTTTTGTGAGTTTTAGGAAAGTGTATTAGACTGTGCCTGCTCACATGATAAACTCATGGTATGGCAATTGTAAAGTTCAAGTGTTCTGTACTCCCAGTATTCATCTAATATTTTATAATAACTAGCATAAAACATCCTGTTATAGGGTTGGATTCAAATGTTCAAATTGGGATAAGTCAGGACTACCTAGGCCCATTGACTTTGGCCCATGAGCTGCTGGTAGTGGCCTCATGTAGTTTTGAATTTTACAGTATCAAAGACAAGACCTGCAGTCACAAAAAATTAACTTCTTTTTTCTTTTGCTAAACTAACCCCACACTCCTGTTGTCCCATGAGGCAAACACTGCACATGAAGATTAATCCAGAAATTCTTGCCTCTGATACAGTCAGGCATTGGGATTCCATTGCCATGGGACTGGGTGAGGAACCAAAGGCTCACAGCCACCCAAAATGCTTCTAAATCCTCAGATTTAGGATGCAGGTAGCATTGTGGCCACCACTGAGACTGGCAATGGCAGTAGTGCCTTGCTGTGCCTTTAATTTCCGATCCACCAGTCTGGATTTCCAGTGCAATTTAGTTGCCTTTGTACCGAGATAAGCAATTTGTTTTATCTTTGCAAGAATGGTTGTCTTGGACTTCCCTAGTAGTCATCCCAAGGGTGATGACACATTCATATGACATCTGAAACAATGTATGCAAGATTACCTGACCACAATTTATCGGGGAAGTGGATGAAAAATGCTTTCATTTAACTGATTAACATTTAATTAACATTGTTAATTAACATTGATTTTAACTTTTTCAGCTGAAGTGTAACACTTAACACTGACCTTAACTTTTAAAATCAAAGCAAGGTGCTAAGAAAGCTTGGAGAAAACCATGATTGATATTGTGCATTATAATCTAACTGTATGAGATCTGTGTTGAAGTTATGGAGTAATGTGCATTGTACCATATAAAAGTCTAATGATAGTTAATGTTAGTTAATTAAGATGAACACTGAATGGTATTACCCTGTCTCATATGGGTATTAACATCGTATTAGAGTCTAACAAAATATTATTTTAGTTAAAACCACATATACTGACTCAGTCTAGATTCTCCTGAAATGAATTCTGAATCCGATTAAACTGCTTCTTTTAAAACCATGTGATGCTCCTGGATCTCAACACAGCAAATAGGAAAACAAGGCTATAGTCTAATACAACAAATGGGTCTTCTTTATTAAGTAAAAATAAAGAGAAAACTTTATACTTATGTTCAGGAATTCTAGGACCACGGAGCAGAGATCTCTACTTTATTGCAGAAAAATGCATTAGATTATTCTGCTCATAAGTTTAGCATGCTCCATTTTCAGCTGATAAGGTTTTTCTTCTGCCTTTTCACATCCTCCCATCCTGAACTCCTCCTAATGAGCTGTTAATCCAGAACAAGGTCTCTACTGAGATATATAAAAGACAGGACCAGCACTGCTCCAGATCCCAGGACAGCTCTGTGCATCTTCCCTGACCACAGAGTAACATCAGCCTGCTCCTGCCTCGACCACCACAGGGATGAACTGAGCATTTAGCTTTTTGTAATCCCTCGTGTATTTAGCTGCAAGAAGTTACAGCCCCCTAAAGAGGGCTCAAACCACTGCTGGGTACATTATTTACCACGGAGGCAGATCAAAAAGGGCCTCTGATCTCTCTCCATTCCTGTGTTGGAGACATCCCTGCACACACAAACAAGGGGCACAGGTATAGGTGGATAAATGTAGTGCAGAGTGTCAATTGCAAGTTCATAGTCTCGGGCAAAAAGCAGTATCTAAAGAGAAGAAATATGCAGAAATGCAAGAGTGCATATACCCTTTAAGCACATGAATATACATGTGATATTAAATGTGAGAAGGATTTAAAGAGACCGTATTGTACCTTTAATTAGCAGGTGGTGCTTCTTAGCATTGTAAAAGAGATGAGCCCTGTTAAGTGATCTGGAGACGAGCATAATGACTTTAGCACTCGGGTTATGAAGGGCATTTCTATAAAGAGAGGAGTAGTATTAAACACCCAAACTCTCCGTACAGTCATATTTATTCTCCATAGTCTTATCAGCAGAGCCAGGTTGTCACAGGTTGGTTGGTGCAGCTGTGGAAGTAAAGCAAGGACCAAATGTCCCAAAATAAATTCGTATTGCAAGAGCCTGTAGAAAGACAAGTGTAAGAGGAGGTAAGTGTGAGAGTGAGAGCAAAATTCAAGCTGGCTGGAGCAAAAGGGGAAAGCAAAGAGCAGCTTCATCAGGTCAGATTGTATTTGGAAAGGAAGTTGAGGTCCCTGGATGGCAGGCAAAACTTCTTTCTTTCTGTTTTCCTTCTGAGCCAGTCTCAATGTCTGATGATTTTTTTCTTCAGTGCTCTTCACTTCTGGGGCCATTTCTGGCTTCTCTGTGACTCCAGACAGTTTAGGATGTGTTGCAAGTTTTGCTGAAATATGTTTGGCCAAAAATGAAATTGCCATTACAGTTCCAAGCATATTCTTAACTCCAAGAGGAATGGGTGCCTTCTCCTTCATAGTAGGTGGTAGAGAAAACTTTGTTTATGCTTTCACAAAATTGAGAAAACCAGGGGTTTATATCTTGTCAGGAAGGCGTCACTGCCAGCATCACAAAATCTTTCTGCCACACAATGCCATCTACATTCTCTCACTGTGACCATGTGCTGAAGGCCACAAGAAGCCTTTTATGGCTGTTTATGGATGTAATAGAGAATTTCAGAAAAAGAAGTTGCATCCATTTTGAAAATGTTTGCATCAAGAGAAGCTCTACAATAAGAAAAGACAACTAATTATTGTATGCATTACAGCAATGTCCATGTGAGGACCTGTCAGCTCTTGCCTCCTCAGACTGTCCTTTGGTGTGATTATTGAATGGCACTGCACAGGACCCAGGTGCTGTGCTACAGAAGATAATATTCTGAGGGTAGCATCTGACCCTTCTGTGAGCTCCAAAGGCAATTGTGTTGGTAACTTTGCATTTGCCTGTGGGGCTCTCTCATAATTAGGCTATTCATGAGCTATGGGGGTTGCTGTCTACTTGTGAATGCTTTTTTCCCTTTGACTTATCTTTGATTCCTAGGAATTTATGCACTTTTATTCGCTTCAGGATCCAGTAATGTACAAATCTGTTTTTAAGATCTGCAATATATGCATTTGCCCCATGGGATGCCTTCCTGGGCCCATATTTGTTTTTTTGTGTGTAAATATGCACAGTGGCCTCACTGCTGCTCACACATCAGAAGGGATCACAATGAGGTGACTGTTTACGAATCAAAATTAAAACCACCAATTGGCAATAAAGGTCACATCTTTATTAGAATTATTCCTCCAAATACGATTAGCTGCACACCAATCTGTGGGGTGGAGGAATGGAGGCTTTCTGTGAGTCTGATCCAATCCTGACCCAACTTAGACCAACAGTGTGTCATTATCTTGAACAGAGCTTCTTCCAGCTGGTGGTAGAAATACAACTCATCTTCCACAGGCTCACTTCTCCCAAGGGCAACACAAAGAAAAGAACATATTAAGACTCCCATTCTTGAGGCAAATGGGTTTGTTTTCTTTTTCTTTCATTTTTCCCCCTATTCTGTTTATAAGTGATTTCATTCCTTACCCCACTGGGTGAGGTTCCATCAATTCTCTTGCTGTGGATGGGCTGTGTTTCCATGGCAGTCACTCAGTAAAGTGATAGGGTGATGCACTGAAGAGAGCAGGGAGAAAAAAACCAAATCAGTGGGATTAGTCTGATGAGTTCAAGAGGTTATTTGTGCCAACTGGTTACCAGTAAGGCTTAATCCCCAGGGGCTGCATGCAAACCATGGTAAATGAAATCTAAGATGGAAACATGCATAAGAATTTGAAAAGCAACTGAGCATCAACTTTAAAAAGTGAAAGGAAAGATCAAGTGGGAAGAAAATGTGTAGGCCATTCACTGGGGATATGAAGTAGAAAGCACTGGTGAGCCCTTTACTCAGTGAAGTGTAAGAGTGCAGCACAGGCACTGTTTCACCTGCCTCCAAAGTGACCAGCACTGGTTGATCCCAGAGACAGTCTGAGGTTGCACAGACCCTTGTGCAGATTATTTATGTTGCAGAAACAGGTTTGTTGAAGTATATGTATATAATAATCTTTATTAGACCAGCAGATGTGGTTATCTAGGTTCTTCTTCAGAGCTGAAACGGAAGGAGCAAACCTGCATGTGTCCAAAAGCAGGTCCATGTTTTTAAAATATACCAATTGATCTAATAAAAGACATTACTTCTCCCAGCAAACCCTTCCTTGAGAACATTTATGGTAGCTCTTATATTCCTGTAACTGAGAGCTTTAAACCATTTTAAAAACATTACACTAGATAGCATCACATCTTCTTTATTTGGAAGTTAATTATTATTTTTTATCATCTTTAAAATGTGAGGAAACACAATTGAATGGACTCTTAACCAAGATAAAATAGGATGTCTGGAGGAGAAATCAGTCCTGGACCTTCTCCTTAGCCACAGCCCTATCATATGAAGGGGTAAGCCAAATGTCTCTCCAGAAGTGAGTTTTTCTTTATGCCTCAGGAGTTAATAGCAGAATGAATGCATTAAGGGCCATATGATGAATTTGAAACTTTGTCCTCAGCATGGTGGAGTTAAAGTAGCACAAAACTGCCTGTATGGAATGGAGTGAAAGTTTGAGGTGTTCCTGATGTATAATTGCACTTCATTCTTAGATGAGAATTATGATGTTAATTTTAGAGGTTTAAAAAAAGAAGGAAACTTTAATTATCATACTTAATGGACACATATTATTCAGTGATCTGCAGCTTTTCTAGATGCTCTGTCATTTCTGACATCTGAAGACAAAATACACTGTCTCTCTCCCAGAGAGACACAGATACACAGGTAAACACAAAATGAGATGCAGGTGCCACGTTGCAATCTCTTCGCATCTATTTATTGATGGAAGAAACGAAGGGAGGGAAAGGATTGGTTTTTTTTCAGGATGGTTTGGAATGACTTTTCAAGTTGGGTCCTGAAAAAAATATTTTCAAGCCTATCATTTGTTAACTGAGTCTGTGCAAGTCTTGGCTTTCAAACTGTTACTCCTTATTGTCTGTCTGAATTCATCTTTCTAACCACAGGGCTCTTAAGTAATGCAATTCCCAAAGCTAGATGCACATACTGTGTGTCTGCAGATCCTCATAATGAGAGTTGCTACCATGTGCAATACCATGTAAACACCTTTCTTCCTCCAGTTTCTAGAAAAATAAAAAAGAAGGAGATAAAGTTCCCATTGGTACACTTCAAATGCAAGGAATGTGTCAAAAGCCTCCCGAGAAGTCGGGTTTCCTTTATGCCACAGCAATGAAGAAGCAAAATGTGTTTTCTTTCTTTCACTTTGTCAGAATGCAGCGCTAAAGTCTGGGGGTCAGGACCGGTGTCAAATAAACAACTTTACTGTTTTGAATTTTTTAAAGGTTGAAGCTCCAGATAAAACAACTGCCGTTTGCACACAATATGCCCTGTGATCACATGACATGATTGATGATAAGTCAAAACAAATTTTGTTTATTCAGCTTTAAAGTGAATGTGGTGTTCAGATTTTTCTGTGGTTTTGAGTGTTATTAGACAAACAAGGTGCACATATGGGATGTAGTAAAGGTAGAGGTTTCACCAACAACGTGTTTCCTTTCAGCACTGTGGCGTCATCCGCGAAGCCACCCCGGGCTGGAGGCATCTGGCCCCGCGGGGTGACCACAGTGCTGCCAAGGCCTTGGCTGTGGCTTCGGCTGCCCTGCTCTCCTAGGAAGGCTGTGCACTGGCTCAGGAGGTCTTCCAGGTTTTGAAACAGCCAGTAGGTCCAGCAAACATCAGGGAAAAGGCAAAATGTTGCTTCTCTTACCGCGGTGCTCTGGCAGGCGCAGTGGCGTTGGAGCCTCGGCTGTCGTGAGTCACCACGTGAAACATCCCTTCACCCCACATCCCTTCAACCCCACATCACTTCACCCCACATCACCCCACATCCCATCATCCCACATCCCTTCACCCCAAATCCCATCACCCTACATCTCTTCACCCCACATCCCTTCACCCCACATCCCTTCACCCCACATCCCATCACCCCACATCCCATCACCCCACATCACATCACCCCACATCCCATCACCCCACATCCCTTCACCCCACATCCCTTCACCCCACGGCCACTGCCCACACCAGGAACTGTGATGTCATGTTTGCCACAGAGCATCCCTCCTCTCCTCCCAGACTGGACACTGCCCAGGCACCACTTTGGAGCTCCTCTTTAACATGAAGTGCTCTTCCAGGAGCTGTTTTCCCACAGGGCTCTGTTTTCCGCCCTTCCTCACACTGAGCAGTCACTTCCTCAGAGTGGGGTATAAAACCATGGATGGTTTTTTTTTTGGATGGCAGTGAGTTGATTCAGCTCCTCGCTGCCTCTCCTGGGCTGGGAGCCAGACCTCGTGGTGGTCAGTGGGACACCCCTGTGTGATGAGACACCCCAAAGAGAGGCACAGCCATTTCTCCTCCTTGGAATTTGTATTTGTGTCCTCATTTGTGTGCAAGAAGAGCAGGGAGGAGGCCAGGGCACTTTGGAGGGGAGGATTTTATTATGGTTTTACTGCTGGGCTAAAATAGCAGGTTGAAAGCATGAAGCAAAAAAACACCAAAGTGTACAGTAATTTCTCTGTTGTCTAAGAAGGCTGTGATATTTGTTTTCTTTAAAAAAAATCAAACTTTCTTATGATTATGCTTGAAAATAGGAGTAAGCCAAACTTATATTTTTCAAAGAGGAAATCCAAGGTTGTTTTTTTTTCTATAGCGGTAGAGTTCAGCTGAAAGCAACAATTGTTTTCAATTTTTCTTACAGGAAATATCATACCAATTCATTGGGAAAATACAAATGAGGTCATTTTTTCGAGAGACTCAAAGATTCCCTGGAGAAATATCAGTAATTTCCTAACACCACTATCGTTTATCCTTGGCCTTTCTTAAACATATTTTTCAAGAATTCTTAGCATAGCCCCTTCCTCTGAAACTCTTTCTGTTAGAATATTTGTTACAAATATTACTGCATATACTCAGAATTTATTTTGAAATCCTATATACAAAACTATATATTGGGATAGCATAAATAGCAAGCTACTGAATTATTAATATTTTTAAATTACATGTTTATTTGCAAAAAGAGTTAATGCTATTTAGATGGGGGAAAAAAGTTGGTGCCTAATTTCATCCCACTTAGTGTATTGTAATTATATGATTACCTATAGAAACTTCAGAGTATGGGTTTGGAAAGATCAAAGTTAGTGAAAAGTCAGCATGTAATTAGTTTCTTGCTTTGGAGCATTAGGTAGAATTACTGCAAAGAGGCAAAACTATCATTTTATAGAGACCCTTAGGAGATTTATAATGATGGTAGACAAATATATGCATACAATATCAGTTGGTGTGCTAAAATTTAATTTTAGTGAGGAAATGTGGTTGAAGGTGATCACAATACATGGGGATGTTCTTATTTTAATATTGGTGGATGTTATTATTAGAGAATCATATCAAAAGATATGTCACCAGGGAGAAAATATCATTTATAAATCACTAATGAGTAGCAAACAGTGTTTAGCTTGGAGGTATAAGACATCTTTTCACAATGTGCATTTATGATCAAACACAAAAGATCAACTGGGGGAAAAATGAACAGTAGATCTATATTTTATCTTTTACTTCTTGGCAACATTTTTGATGGTTAAATGGGGTTACAAAATGGATGCTCTGAATTGCACCCTCTCTATAAAGACAGAAAGAGCCTTTTCTATGTGCAACAGGAGCTCATATTTTGGCCCCCAAATGTTGTTTCCTTTTAGAAAAATTCTTAATAGATAACATCCCAGTTTTAAGATGGTTTGTACTCAATATTTCAAGGCATTCAAGTCCTTTGTACCCTTCTATGTCACAAGCAGAGACAAAAAATGTTATGTTGGGTCCACCTGTGCACATATGGAAGTTTAGAGGAATTTTACAAGAATTTGAGTGGGTTTGTGATTGAACCTATTTCATGAGAGAAGTTGTTTTCAAGACTGAGACCTTACAACACCATACAACACATAAGGACCTCTTTTCCCACCCACATGACATGAATATGATTTTAACATGGAATTGAAACATGTAAGAAGGACCTTGTGGCCAAATATTTAAGATCTAATGGAATAAATGACGAGAGCAAAAATGTCTAGGTGAGGGATTGTCATGAGAGACAGTGGAAGGATTGCAGTTAAGAAAGGAAAAGACAACAGAGAGGCTGAGATGGGAGTCAGGAAAAATATGCATGGAAAAGAAGGAAGAATTTGAGAGCAGATATGGAGTAAGAAATACCATAGTATTTCAAAGAATGGAGAAAAGGAAGTGGTAGTCAGCAGTGGCAGCATTTAAAGGTAGCATTTTATCTTTCTGGAAAACATTACTCATTACATATCCTAAAAAAAAAAAAAAAAAAAAAAAAAGATGAAAGATAACAGCTTTTGCTGGTTACAAAAATATAATACTGATGAACTAGAGCAAAGACCTGAGTTTAAATCTAAAAATTTATCCTAAATTAATGTAGACCAAAAAGTCTGAGGGATGATTGACTTATGTAAATAATTCAAATATTCATTTTAGTGTCTATAACTGTGAACAATTATTTCAGTATTGCTACTGTATTTGTCCAATACATATATATGGTATGATATGGGATTCATCATAAAGTATATAGGACATAAAAAGTTTATTTGTGGATAAAGCAGGGATTTTTACTGTTTTATTTCGTGTATATTAATTTGATCTAAATGTCTTGCTCTTTATTCTTTCTCCTTTATTAACATCTCTTTTCATGCTGGAATAAATTATCGCTTGCTGCACTCATATAATAAAATAAGTAAATAGATATCAAGGATTCCAAAATTAAATTCCCCTTCAGAGTAGATCAGAAAGTGAAATATCTCACGTTTGCCTTGTCTTGCAAAACAAAACACAAATTTTGCATCTACCCTTTTGGGTTTATTTTAATGTCCCTCAACTGGATTTGGAAAAACATCCTTCATGAACCATTTTCCCAGTCACCTACACCTATTTCTAATGTCTGTAGGACAAACCAGCACAGGGAGGACACTCAGCCAGCATCCAGCCTCAGCGTGGAACAAAAGGATGCACACCCACCCACACATAGATCAGGCTGCAGCACCATGAGCTTGCTGTCACAGCCAGCGAGATTCTTAAACTAAGATTAACCTTGAAGCTCAAATGAGATAAAAACAAATAGAAATTTCTCCACAGGAATAAGAGCTTATTATAAAGGAAAGTATTTCATAACTTGCATAACTTTAATTAAGAAAAAAGGCTGGCAGGATATATTCTATCTCAGCAGCCATATGCTTAAATGTGTGCTCAGTGAGGTGCACAGAATGTGTTCACGTCTCATTATTAACTAAGTAGATCTGTGTGTGCAACTTCCTAGAAGTGCTGACAATATCACTCATGCATTTGCATGATGCTCATCCTTTTGCCCATTATGGAGCATCATGTCTGCACCATATTGAGAGAGCTGAGCTCTGCTGGTGTAAACTGAAGCAGATCCTCTAGCAGACCCAAGTGGTTGCAATGGGTTTTCTGAGACGAAAAACATAAATGTGGAAGGGGTAAATGAGTGGCTGAAGTGAAAGTTGAGAGTTCCTTTAGATAAGGAGGCATCTAGGTGGCCTTCTTCCAGTAAATGAAGCAGGCAGGAGAGTTTATGATAATAATCCATTGCTTCCAGACAAATTCAGGTCACCTTCCCAAGCACTGTGGTTTTGAGAGGCTTAGGACTATCCAGGATTCCAGGTGCCCTTTGGAGCTGCATCTGGGTCAAATGTGGTGACCTGAGTCTGCAGGAGGTGTTATAGAGGATGCTGTTGGTGAGAAGTTCACTGTCTTTTATGGAGGAAATCTGCAAAGGTTGACTCAGTGGCATCATCAGCCTCTGGTTGAACACTGAGACTGATAAAGGCATAAGAAACTTGTATCTATTACTGAAATCACTCTGCGTGCCAGGACCATCTGCTGGAGTCATAGTCCTTGGTCTCTGAAGCAGTGAGGAAATGTCCAATATTGAGTGCAGTTATCCGTACGTGCAACTTGGCATAGAGTAGTGTATGAAAGGGAAACTGGCTTAGGATTGACCCAACTTGGATTAACTGGTCTCTGGAAAAGGGGAAGGATGGAGGAAGCAGAAGCAACTGAGTGACTGGTTTGGCTTGGATAGATACACTGATCCTGAATACCCTTGTTGGGATCCAAGCTGCAGTCACACAGAAAGCATGGCAAAAGGACACTGCCATGAGGCCAGTGAGCCCCAGCACATCCTCAGACACATCCCAGGCTGCTCATGGAAGCGTCTGATGAGATTTTTCCCTGTTAGAAATCAATGCAGACACAGGCTTGCTCTTGTCTGTATATAATCTGAAACTGCCCCAGTAAATTGTATGATCCATGTAGGGCTTGTAATGGAGGTTTCTTTGTTGATCCAGAGACCTTGCAAATAGAAAGGTGAATAATTATATGTACTCTGTCAATTACCTCACTTTGGATCGGCTGATAGTCTACATATGAATTCATAATGAATCCAGAATGAATCTTTGGCCTCTGTCTGAGTAAGCAGAGAAACATTACAGTCCGGACTTCACTAAAAATTTCTGAATTCATATAAAAATTGGAGAGGAAGATGTTGCATGAGTAATATCTGCTAGAAACTGAAAGGCTAGAAGTGGTCCCAAAGTCTTGGACTTCCATTATCACAGTGTCCCCTGTTCCTGTGAAGCTTGGGGCTCAGATACTCCAGCCAGCAGAAAGCACTGGAAGTATCCTCATTACCACTTGTGTGGCAGAAAATTCAACTGCAGAGGACTTTTGTTTGCCCTTCTGTTGAGAACTGGTAAAAAAAACACAACAAATTTTTCTACTAAACATGAAAAAATGGAAGCTGAATAAAACAGGGGACTATGAAACCTTTCCAAGGCAGCCACTGGACAGTGGTGCTGTATTTCCCCAGCTCTTGGAGCTGGGTAACTGTTCCTTGTTTAAGATTTTCCCTGGAAAGTTTCATGAAGATGTTTCTCATTTAAAATTAGATATCCTTTCACCAAATCCTTGTCTGATGGATCAAGAAGGAAAAATGTTTGGCGGCCAGTAATGCAGCTAAAATATTCATACATTCCTACAGTAACAGAAAGTTCCCTAATCACAACAGCAACATAAAGCTGTATGTTGTGTCATTTAGGAGTGATCGTGGGATCTGGCATTCAGAGTCTGTCACCAGTTTAGAGAAGTCTGTCTCAATCAGTGTCACTGCTGGCCACAGCCGCCTGTGTAGGTCGCTGTCAATCCAGTTGTCTTTGTTTTAAAATGCTGTTTTGTTGGGGGTTTTTTGTTTCTCTTTTCTAGGGCAACTACCACATCAATGTCAGGGTCGGATGCTGCCTCTTATTCAGACATAAGAGAGATTCACACAGGCTGCTCATCAGTGGTTTAGGATATTTCCTTAGATGAAAGTACCCCTTTCTAACATTATTTCTCCAGGCTCCTGCAATGCTCAACAGAAAACTCGTCTTTGCCAAGTTATCCCGACTGTGAGTCTGAGCAGAGCAGCTGATGGCATATAAAAACCTCACTCATCCTGTATTCTCACCTTGCAAGCAATAAAGTTTGCCTGTTAATACACAAAGTTTCAGCTGGTTTTGCTCTTTATTGCATTGTGCTGCAGCAGTAGTGACAATGCTTCTGGAAGGAGGCGGCAAGATGGGGAATGCCACTATCTAAAGCAGACATTCAGAAATGTCTGGGCCTCCTGCTAAAGCTCTTTTGCACATCTGTTGTTTATGTCCCCTGCCTTGCAGTGATGTGTCCCTGAGTAGTGGCTGGAGCCATTGTCATCTGCTGGATGAGACTTATCTCCAAAGCAAGGGGAGAGCAGGTTATTAGTAAAGCTACGCTGGTGCTTTCGTGCCAGAATCACTGCACAGAGCTGTGGATAAGTAGTACAACACAACAGGGTGTAGCTGGCAACTTAAATTTGACGTGTGTATTTTTCTTCCCCAACCTGGCACCTTTCCCTCCAATTTAGTTGCAGAACAGAGAGAGCCTTTCCGTGAGGTTGTCTTTGGCTGAGAGCTGAGCCTGGGGTGCACAGAATTGCAGGCACTTCCATGCTTATGTTTTCTTTGTTGGGTTCAGCAATGCTGTGATAGCATTTGGTGGAGGTGTGGGTAAGCAGCAGCCATGGGTCACAAAAAGCCTGTATTTGCTATCAAAAGCAGAACTGGGGACACACTCTGCTGACAAATAGGACAAAAACTTCATTACTGTCATTTACTCAAGACATACTTTCTGATCTCCAGCCCATGCCATACGGGCGAGGTGGCTCAGCCCCATCACTGAGTCTCATATCTCACATCCTTATTTCCATGCTGCCATTTTGGGCAGAGGAACAAGCTCAGACAAAATAAAAATTGACCTCTGGCCGTTGCTTTGACCCAGCCCAGGGCGATGCTTTCCTGCACTGTGAAAGGCTGTCCCAGCTCTGTTTCCATGCTCCCCAGTGCCTCCTGGCCCGTCGGGGATGGGAACACCAGTGCCCCAGCACTGTGAGAAAGCTGCTCTTGACCCGAACCTGACCAGAAACAGGAAGTAATAGAAATCTCACAAAAAAATCTTTTCTCCTGAGATCTTCAGCCAGAGGGTCAATTTCTGAACCCTCTCTTTCCCTGGTGTAACCACTGACTTTGTTTACGCCAGTGTAATGGAGCACAGCCTTAATTATGGAGGTTCCCCTACAGCTTTGCACAAGAGTTGAGCTTGAGTGTGTGTCCAAACCAAATCTACAGAGCTTTTGAGCTTCTCCCATCCCTAATTATTTGCGGGTTTTGGATATATACCAAGAAATTAGTTCACATCCATCTACAATTTTCTCTTTGTTTGATTGGCTTGAGGGCTGGAATTAAGAAAGAGAATTACCTAGAATAACGCCATCTGTATTCCACATAAAGAGAATCCGACCAGAAGCAACAATGCAATGTTTTTTAAATTGTATGATATGATAATACATAATGACACGCTGCACAAACTGACACATGGTTTCCACGAATACCAGTGAGGTTTCTCTTCAAGGAAAAAGTAATGAAATGGAGCAGATCTCAATCCAACCACAGCAGTACCAACCTGAGCATCCACCAGGGACATAATCAGAAATCACATACTCACTGCTGAGGAGCTATAATTAAACTAGATTTAATTTTAATGGAAATTCTTCCCAGAAAAAAAAAATACCCATGTTCCCCAGCCCCATCCCCTCTAATGTTGTTCCACTGTTCCAGGCTTTATGGAAATAGTTACAGGATTCATGTGTTTTGCAACCCCAAATGTTTTCAAAACAAATAGAACATCTTAAAAAATGAAATTAATAAATCTTTTACATTCATACTCTAAAGTCAGTCATGCTGAGGTTGTGTGGGTTCATCAGCATCAGATGCTTCCTGCCGGCTGGTGCCTCCACCCAACACATGTTTTAAATAATAATCAAGTTCAGCCTTTGCAATTATATTTTTGACTTAATGCTGTTGTATGGTAATGGCTCTTTTATCCTACTTTTATCTCTCAACTTTATGTCAGACAGTACTACTCCTATCTAGGGATGTGAAAACCTGATAACTTTAAAAGGATTAATACTGATGAAATATGCTTTATTAGTTTGGATTTGTTTTATTAGTACCCTGCAGTTTGATTAGGACTAGGAAGCAGTCAGGATATTTGCCCAAGCAGAGAGAAAATAACACCAAGCAGAAAGTTAAATATATATCCATTTATTCGGCTGGTGCTCTCACAAGCACACCAGCTCTTCCTGTGCCTCAGCCCCTCTATTTACGAAGGGCACAGCCTCTTGGAGACGTAAAACAGAAACCCAGAGCGGATTCTGCAGTGCAAACACACAGAGCTCAGCTAAACCCTCCACAGAGGGATCACCCAAACCACTGAGATCCTTTCTGCAGCCTGGCCCAGTCACTCCAGGGGTGCTTGGAGGAGCACCTGTGCCCAGTGTGGGTCTGCCCCTGGGATAACACTGTTCCTCTGAGGCCATCTCCCCAAATCCTCTCTCTCTTTCAGGTTTTCCTCCATGGCCACACTTTGGCACAGTGTGATCAGGCGTGACCCCTGTCCCTGCACACCTGGGGACACAAAGGCTTGGGCTCTGTGGTGCTTTCCCCACCTTCCCCGGGGAAGGCTGGACAAACCCACCTGGCAGCAACACCCTGTAAAGTGTCTCTGTGTAGAACTGATGAAGTGTTGCTCAGGAATATCTGGTTACCTCCTCCTTGGGATAAATTAGCTCAGGCTGAGTTAAGTGCTGTCGTGTGTGTGGCAGTCAAACCCACCGGGCTGAAATCAGGCTGGGTCTCGTGCCACTGCAGCCCTGGGATGGCCTCTCTCCTCTGGGTGCTTGTGGGATGCCCATCAGAGAGTGCTTTGGTGGGGAGAGGGGGTCAGGCATGTTCCTCTGACGGTGAGGTTGGCATCTGTAGGACTGAGAAATGCGGCTGAATATATTCCTACATGTGATAGGTGCATGGAAAACCCATTTTTTAATTTTTGGCAGAAAGGAATTGGAATGCGACTGGGCAAGCTACAGACCCGTGCTCACCCTGCCAACTTTTGTAATAATAGGAAGCTAGTTACAGTAAACAGTGGTAAATAACACACTCTCAAAATCCAGCAGGGAATAAATGATTTGTTCTTATACAGGAAAACAAAAAAAGGAGACAGTGCTTTATTTTTTAATACCGTTGTGCCCCACCCACACTGTCTCCAGTATATCCCATAACAGTGTTGGCTTTTGAGAAAAATGCATATAATGACTGGACTCAGCCTTCTTGCACAGAAGCATGACTAGATAATAAAACAAAGATGCTGGCTTACCAAAATATCCACATTCAATTCTGCAACACATTCATTCACCACTTACTTTCTCCATTTTTACATGTAGAAAGAGTTTGGTGACTGGATTTATTCCTGATTTGTGCTAATGAGAATGAAAACAGAAGGAGCACAATGCTATTTCTATCTGTGCACAATATAGATAGTACATTACTTACAAAATATTTATCTGTGTTTCTTCCCACCCAGTACTTTGTTACATTCATCACTGCCTGGGAGGAGAGGTAGAAGATGCAGCAAATACATGAAGATTGGAAAGGATGTTTACTTGAAGGACATTTGTTTTAAGTTATGAAACAGACTTTTAAAAAAACCTACTTTCTGATATTTTTCTGGAAGTAAACAACAAGTTTAATTATACTAATAGATTATTCCAGTGCCCATAAAGGGTCTGTTGCCTTTTCTACTATGAGCTATTTTTAAACTTAGAAAGTTTTTAGACTCTCATACTCAAGTGTAAGCCTGCAACTTTTTCTCATATTCCCCTTGGACAGGGAGAATAGTTTATTCCCTACCCCTCTGAAACATCATTTACATGTTTGATATCTTCTGTTTCTCCCTGGACAGTCCCAGTTCTCTCCTCCCCTCATCTCTCAGCCCTGTTGCTGGTCCCCACTGAATTCTTTCCAATCAGTCCTCACTCATTTGAGCTGCTTGCTGAAGACAGGGCGATGATGCTGAAGCCAGTCTTTCCCCTGAGCATGACTGCTTTTTTTCCATGGCAGGGTGAATTCTGTCACGGCTGCCTCATGACCCCTCCTCATAAATCAGAAGAAATCAGAGTAAGAAGGCAGAACCTGGGCATCACAACTACACAGTCCTGCGCTAGGCAGGCCTAGTGGCCAGATCCATGGTGGGACTGTATCTGGGAACATGGAGCTGGCTTGAATTCAGTAGACCAGCCTTTCCTTGAGGCTAGAAGTTTGTCTGAGAGCTAAAGTGGCAGTCTTGAAACAACTCAAAGTTGATTATTACTGCATTGCAACTTCTACCACATTGCAAGTAGAAGAAGCCTCTTCTGTTTCTCCTACTTCAGCTGCACTGTTACAGCCAGAGTCTGATCTGAAAACATGTCCTTCCTGTGAGGTTCAGACCACAAAACTGACTGCTTGCCACATTCCCCTGTTGTTTTTTTTCCTTGGGTAGCTGTGTGAATCTAGTTTATCACATCCAGCCCTGTGTTAAGTATGCTCAGTGTTTGAGCAATCCATGAAGTCAGAAGCTTCCCATGGAGAGTTTTTCTTCACTTCATCTGGAACCCAACAACTCCTACAAGCATACACAGCATGGTCCCCAAAAGGTCCTTCCTTGTCACCTCTGGAAAACTTTGCTGCTTCTTGGTTGAGCTGTTTCACACAGAAATGTGTGGTGTCTGGGGGGGAGCAGGTCACGTTGCTGAGCCCCAGGCTCCTCTAAGTCAGGCAGTGGAAATACTGCTGAGGTATTTCCTCACTGTGCTCTCCTGGGCTCTTCCCAAAAAGCAAGGGAGAAGCCTAGAAGATGGGGAGATGATACTGCTGTGGTGAGCAGGGGCACTGCCCTTGCTGCCACAGAGGATACAGTCACTTACTGGAAGAGGGGGTGAAATGTTGGCTGGAGTTAAGGGAAAAACTCTCTGGGTCTGGGATTTCATCCAGGTCATGTAGATAGTGGATCAAAAGGAGCAGTCAGGACACTCTGTGCCTCATCATCGACTTGGAGCAAGAGGAGAGCAAGGGAGGCAAGGGTGGCTGAGCACTGCCAGAAAGGTCCATGTGTCCCATCTTAGATATCCGTGAGTTCTATCCCATCACAGCAGTGCTTGCCAGCACTGTGCTGTGCTCTGGGCGTGCTCCCTTCCCTCAGCTCCCATCAGGACCATTTACTGACCCCACAGGTAACTGATCTCCCATTGTATGAGGCACAGGAGACAGAATAATAAATAAATAAATAATAAATAATTCAGAAATAATCTTTTCTCACATAAAAATCCTTGTTCCTAGGGAAAAGTACACAAAGCTAAGGCCAGGAATAATCTATTCAATTCCAGCAAAAGCTCCGATTCCCCTCTTCTTCTGTGTAAGTCACAGACTCCCTTTTCTCCTCCCATAACAATCTCATGCATAATAAAAACAGGGCTTCCTCTGAAAATCTTTTGTTTTCCAAAAATATGAAGAGTTCCAGGGAGACTCTCCAAGATCAATTTGCTATCTGATTCCAAACAGAGCTGAACAAAATCTCTGGTTTTCTCCACTGCCAAATATTTGTGGTGACATGCAGGATCTGCCCCTAATGTCAGCAGGAATATCAACAAAACATTTCCAGCATGTTTTCACAAATTTGCCATCAGTTCCCAGGCCATTTGGTGAAACTCTACAGACGTCATGGGTTGACTTTGTTAAAACCATCCATGCAGTTTTAAAGAAAATATCATCTGATGACTTCCCACCACCTTTCTTGTCTTTTTACAGACTCTTAAAGTGCTATGTGATTCCTTCAAAATGTTCAAATAATCACTTCTGCTTTGATTATAAACAAAGAAGACTTTAATTTGTCTCCTCAGCCAAATTCAGGAAAATCAGATCCCACTGCTCAGTTGGAGAGGAAAAGACAAACAAATGTAATGAAGCCAGGCAGCTGAAAAAAAAAAAATAAAAGCACTGATTAATGGAGAAAAACAACTCACGTTGTATTTTTTTTTTTTCAAGCCCACTTATCCTTCTCCCAACAGCCTAAAAGCAAGGCAAAAGTGAAAGTGCAACTACTCATCTCCTGTGCTCCTTCCCTGCCACGGCACCTGCCTGCCTGGGGTGGTGGAGTCATGCCTGGACCCTCTCCCCTTGGGGATGCCCCTCCAGCCGGGGCAGAGGGAGCCACTGCCTCCAATCCTTGTGCTTTCCAAGGAAACATTTCAGGTGATGCTCAGACCAGCTCAATGCCCCTCACCCACTCCTGCCTTTGGGAAAATACACTCTGCATCTACTCCCTAAATTCAGAGTGCCTGGGGGTGAGATTGGTGGGAATCAGGTGCTGAAGTCAATCAGCTGCTCCCAAGCTTAGGAAAGACTGAGCAGGGACAGCATCCCTTCCTCCTCAGCTCTGTGTCTGGGCCCAGTCTGTGTGACTTGCCCACGATGTGATCAACACCTTTCCCTCTCTGGAAATCATAGAAACTTAGAACGGTTTGGGTTGGAAAGGACCTTAATTATCATCTTATTCCAACCCTGCCATGGGTAGGGATGCCACTCAGTAGATCAGGTTTTTCAGTGCCCCACCCAACCTGGCCCTGGACACTTCCAGGGATGAGACAACCACAGCCTCTCTGGGCAACAGAAAAGCTGTTCTGGTTTCAGGAATGTTTTCAGGGTGAGATTTTAACATTTCAAGTTTGTTTCTACAGTCAAAGACTGACTCCTTCTATTTGTATTTAATTTTTAATGGTTTTGCTGCCACAAGTGCTCCAGCCTCTTACAGGCTTGAGCCTAAGAGACTTCAGTTTAAGGGACAGCACATGTAGGAAGTTTACAGATCCTGTAATGATTTCAAATATCACTTACATCACTCTAGAAGACACCAGGTCCATAAGAGATAATGTAAACCTCTTCCTTGCTGCAGTTTCTCTTGAGATACAGCTAAATGCTGCAGACACGTTACTGTGACTCGAATGCATATAATAGGTATTTGTGCATGCAAATGGCCGGTTATATGTGAGCAAGTAATTACCTGATTTGCATGCCCAGACATGGTAATTCAAATGTAAATTAGCTGTGCAGTTGCAGATATACTTTGCATGTATAGTTGCCTATTTATAAAAATATGTATATTTTTGTCCAGCCAAAAGGGGCTTTTTTCCCCACTCAAAACGAGACATAAGTGGGCATTAAGTGGCACATGCTCACATCTGCCCAGGGGTGAATGTCATCAGTCTGAATATACTTGTGAGAGCTGCCCTGCCCAAACTTTATTTATAGAAAGCAGCCACAAAGGGTTTCTGTCTGACACCCACCAAAATCAATGCGACTCTTTCTGATGACTTCAATGGGCTTTGAATCAGGCTCAGACGGAGCAAAGATATTTTTTAAATTATTTTTAATGGAGGAAGTGTCGTGCACAAACATGTGAATAGATTAGCAGGGAGATCTGCAGGTCTCTGTAAAGAGATGCTGATTATACAGCTGCATGTGCCTGGCTTTAAAGTTCTCTTATCAAAACCTGTGAAATGATTTTGATGATGCAGAAATCAATAAAATATTTACTTAGATGAACACTTTGCACCTGCATTTGCAAACTTCAAAACTGAAGTAATATACAAACCATGATTATATTTTCCAAAGTTAGTAATGATGTGTTTTTCTCTATGACACTATTGGTGTATGCAAATAATTACTTTTTTTTTCTTTTTGATACAATTTCATTATTTGCATTGCTACTAGTGGTTCACCAATAAAGGCGAGCATCACATTAGGATTCATGACAGTTTTCACATTGTATTATCAATATGTGGAAATAATTGTCTGCTCCAGGATTAAATTACATTATTGTGTATCTTTTTCATGCCTAATAAATAATGATGGATGGCTTTTATTTTCATCACCACCTGCAACCATTTAGTCACCCCTTGATTGTTGAAGATAAAATAATAAAAAGCAAGTGTTATGTTGCAAGCAGAAGAATGCAGTCAAAACAGTTGCATGCCTCGTGTCTCTGTCTACCTTTTTCCAGTCCCTAAAGAGTAATAGTTGGTGTTCTGGGAAAGCTGGCAACCTGCAAACTGGCAAACAGTTCTCATAAATTGGGCAAGGGGGAAAAATGTGGAAAACCTTTTTTTCTCATAAAACAATAATTATTTCTTAGCGCATGATTCTTAATCTGAAAATTAGGTTTTTGTTCTGCTGTGCAAATCAGTTACATGCAATTAGAATGCAAAGCAGAGGCACATTCTCGGTGTTTAGCCCTTTTAAATAGAAATGAAAACAGCCTGCAAATTGTTCCAAAGTTGAAAATGCATGCTATGTAATTTTGAAATTCAAAGAAATAAAGCCATGCGTAATAAAAAGCCCACTCTTGCTCATTCCATTTTTTCTTTTTAAATTGCCAATTGTAAGCTTTATAATAAAAATAGATGTTGCCTATTTTGAAAAAACTGTGAGGCTCCTTGCCAGTGTTGACATATTTATACACAGGCACAGGGATCCACATGTGCACACACGGAGTCCCAGTTCATGTCACTTTTTACATGATCATCTTTTCTACTAGGTCAAGTGTAATCTTGAAATTGTTAGAACTCCTACCTGCACATTCTGATCCAGAAACTCTTTAAAGCTGAAAACAAATGGAGTTGACATTTTTAGTTAAAGCTTACATTAGCTATTGTCACAAGTCTTTAATCACACTCACCCTCTTCAGATATCTGGTATTGTTAGCTCGGGCCGCCCTGCGTGGAGTGCCATAGGAGCCTTTTAAAAATAGCACAGCAATATTTAGAATGGAAAGTTATTGCTGGATAATTTCATTAACTGCCAGTGTATCAAACTGAGCTCAAGACAAAGTTGTCCTTTTTTTTTTTTTAACAAAATATTCGGTTCTGAGTCAAAGGTTTATTCTCTGTGTGGAGTTTCACATGCTTGGCTCTATTATCTTTAAATCACAAGATGACAATCTTCTCAGGCATACCAGAGAGTCAACCAAAATCCAACAGTAATAGATAATCCTATCAAATGTCAAGATACTGAGGAGAAGCGGTTTGAAAAATAGGCCAACAGTCCATTACTTGATTTACCTTGAGAGGATGTTAGCATTTCTGTAGCCTGCCCTCAAACAGGGTATACTTACTCTGCGTTGCTAAATTGTTTAAAAGCACGTTTCAAGCTTTTAGAACAGCTTCTGTTGTTTAAATATATACTTTGAATTTTCCATCTTTTACCAGCAGTGCTGGCTAACTGGGGAGGTCCCAGTTGGCTGGAAGTGAGCAAATGTGGCACCTATTTAAAAGAAGGGTCAGAAAGAGTCAGGCCTGTTTAATATCTTTATTGATGATGTGGATGAGGGGATTGAGGGCACCCTCAGTCAGCTTGCAGATGACACCACGTTGGGTGGGGGTATTGATCTGCTGGAGGGCAGGGAGATCTGGACAGGCTGGATCAATGGCCAAGGCTAACTGTAGGAGGTTTAACCAGACTTGGCAGTGCTGGGTGAATGGCTGGACTTGATGATCTAAAAGGTCTCTTCCAACCTAAACTATTCTGTGATTCTCTGTAAGTAGAAAGTGCTGTTCAAAATAAATGCTTTTCCTTCAGGGGAAAAAAAAACCACTGGTGGTTGATGCAGCCCTCATCCTCAAACATAAAATACCAACAAAATAATCCATTTACTAGCCCAAATTTATGAAACAAATTATGAATTAATTTTTCTAATAGGTGAAGAGTGGTTTTCTTGGGGTGTCCCCTCTCTTGACCTATGAAAATGCCTCAACCACAGAAAATTATCCTCAGAAATCATAAGCAAGGACCCAAAGGGCAGTGCTGAGTGCTGAAGTGCTTGGACTGCTCGTGTGGCACCACACCACACACCTTGAACACGTCAGCCCTTGCTCACAGCACAACTCAACATATTCAAGCTCCTCTGTAGAGAGATGCTGTGCGAAAAGTCCCTTGAAAACAATGGCTGTGTTGGACAGAAGAAACTCTGCTGGGGAAACTCCCCAAAATTTGAATTGGTGGAAAAGAGGCCATCCTGGAAAAAAATTCCCATATGGATTGCTGCTGTATTTGAAGTTCAAACAGAGGATCCTCTGTTGACACCTTTCCTTGCCCATTTTACTCAGCTGTAGCACTACCAGCTCCTACAGAAAGCAAAGGAAAGGGAAAAATCAGGGTCAAAAATAACACCTTCCATGATAACTTTCTCATTAGCTGCAGCAGTCACAATGCAGGAGACATTATTCCTTTGATATATTTGCTGTCCTTTTACAGTCAGTCAGTATAGAGCAGCCATATTTTCCCTGCCTGGCACTTTTGGTTAAAAAGCACACCTTGTTACAAACACACACACAGAGCAAAGGGCTGACCACAGCTGAGGCTTTTCTTTCTCCTGCCCAGAGAGATGCTCCCTGGACAGGATGAAATCCTGCAGCCCCAGAGCTGGAGCTGCAGGGCTGACACAAGTGCCAGGCTGCAGGCAGCTTCATGACTGCACTTTTCAGAATTTTACTGCCCTCTCCAAAAAAATCATTCAAATCCAAGTGATAAATAAACACTCTCCAAGTTCTGCCTGCAGCTGGAGGCGATCACTATCTTTCTCATCTCTGTGCTCCATCCATGTCTCCATCAATAGAGAGGTAATTTTCGGACTCAGTTCATTAACACTGAGCTGTTGATGGAGCTGTAAACACTCCACCCCGCTGTCGTTTCAAGCCTGTTACCAACTATTCTTTTCTGTTTAGCTGACCTGCCGTGGCATTTAAGATGAAAAATATTTGTTTTAAATTCACAGCAGTTGCTCTGGTCTCTGAAGAGGGCTGACGCTGCTTCTGACATCCAAAAGCACTGTAGTGCCGAAAGGGAAGCCAACTTTTTTGGCCAGAGTTCTGCAGAGAGGGTGGGATCTGTGGCAGCTTGGGACACCATGAGACAAAGGCAATGCCATTTTTGGCTGCAAATGAGGGTTCCTGCATGTAGAACATATGCACACATCACATAAGCAGGCGTCAAGATAAGGAAATTACAAGAAGGCAGAAGGAAAATGGACTTAGCCAGCAAATGTCCCAAGGAGGAGAGGGGACACTGTGTCCCATCTGCACACAGTAGATACAAAATCCTACCAAACAGGCAGGTTTGGGAGTGCTTGATACCTTGATGGATGGTTTGGACCGTGGTGTAACTGGTGCAAGAAGGGAGAAATAAACTTATGCCACGGCCCACCCTGATTTTTGCACTGCTGCAGAAGATGGGCAAAGGCACCCTGGGGCATTTCCTTCTGTCCCACAGTTCAACAGGACATTTTGACCCAGGTACTAATGTGTTTCAGGCCATGGTTTGCAGACTGGCTGTTCACAAGCTCAGCAAGAGACAAGTGGGGAGAGATAGACAGCACCCACCCACAGTGAGCCAAATTAGTTCCTGGGGACTGATTATTTCATTAAATAGAATGACCAGGCTGCACATGAAATTATGTCTCTGATTTCATCAGTATTGTCAGTTCCTTCACCCCAAGGTTGGCAGAGTCACCCATGCTGCAGGCAGGGGAATGGTTACAGGGAGCGATGGTTCCAGAACTGCAGTTCCCGTGCTTTTGAAGGCTCTGTCGTGGTCACGGCATATATAACTCAGTATGGAATTCTCTTGCTTTACAGGCATAAATGTATCTGCATGCTGAGGTGCAGCAAGTGGCAGAGCTTGGAAGCATCCCCAGAACATCGTAAAAAATCCCCACTCCTGCTTCCGAGAGAGGATGTGCTCCCTGCCCAAAGGACGCTCTCAAGCATCCCTGCACTCAAGGAATCGGCCATGAAGCTTTTTCAATAATTTTATATGGTACAAAAGAGGGAACTCTGCCTTTGGCAGGTAAAGCCTGAAGTTTTAATTCTGTCTTTTTCCTCCTCTTGGTTTTGACTTGATTAAAATCAACCTGAGGTGGCAGGGCCAAGGGATATTCACCTTCACCTTGCAGATATGGAGCAGATATCTGGCCCTGGCAATGCCTCCCCCTGCAGCTGTGTGCACCAGACCCAAGTAAGAAAACAGCAGCAAGAGCCACACAGCCTCAGCGCTTTTGGGAAGTAGATGTCTCCAAAAGGGCAAGAAAATGGCTCAGGGATCTTGTGATTCGGGGTGAACTGAATCTGTGCAGTTTAATGAAAATGGCTATCATCCACATTTTGTTTTCTTTATAAACACTTGCGGAGTGTCAGTAGCCAATCTAAATGCCTCAGCAGACAAGTACATACTGTACTTTGCCTCTTTTTTCTGGAGTGCTGGAGAAAACATGTGAGCTGGAGCCAGCTGATGTGCTCTCCATGGGTCTCAAGGGCAAACTCCTTCAAACTGAGAATGATCTTCATGTCCCTTCCAAACTTGTTTTGTGCTCTTTTTATTACATCTTCAGAGGTTCATCAAACCATTCCTGCTCCCCATCATACTCAGGGACATTTTCTTTGCCAGCCAACTCGGGAGGGTTCCTGGCCACGAGGCACAGCCTGGCTCCTGAGGTGTATAACAATGTCTTGGAATGAATCATGCCTGGGTCCAGGAAAGATTTGGGAACAAGCTCCTCTTAGCAGGGCTACATTTTGCTTTTCATTGTGATGTTTTCCTCTTTTAGATGAGGATCATCTTGTCTGGAGAGAGGGCAGTGTGTGTGGAGGTAGTGGGAGCTCTGGCTGCAGGGCTGTGCAGGCTCGGCTCTGAGAGCGCAGGCAGCTCCTACAACAGCCTCGTTATTGGAAGGTGAGCCTAACAAACCTGCTGTCAGATGATCTCTTGTCTCTTTAAAGCAAAGGTAAAGGATCTAAGAAAGCTCTTTCTTGCTCATTCTTTGGACAGAGACATTTAGATTGAGTACCGCGGCTCTCCCTCACTACAAAGACTACAAAGGTATTTTTATCTTAATTAGAAAGTTTTGCTGCCCTACTTTCTGACGAGCCCTTGTCCAGCCCGCCTGTCATCTCAGCCATCATTCAGGGCCCCTCAGAACCAGACCAGCTGGTTTCAAAGCAGCCTTGGCACCACACTACCCAAGGGCTCCTGCGCTCCGGACTGAGTGGGAGCATCAGCCTTCAGAAACCAGTTTGAGAAGGTCCTCGGCTGACACAAAGAGACCAGAGCAGAGCCCTGTGCCTCCCCTCGAGGCTTTGTCACCCTGCCACACGGAGGGACAGGCTCTCTCCCCACTCCATCAGCATATGCCAGCCAAGGCCCCGCCACTTGTTTCTCCAGGCTAGCACAGGCAGAGCAGCCCAATTCATTGTGACAGAGCGGTTAAGTAAGTGGCACAGATTTCACATGTCAGCCCTTGCCTGCCTAATCCCAGAGCTATCCCACAGCAAGTGACTGGTGAGGAGGTTCAGCAGCGTGCACAGGCAGTACAGCTTCAGAGCATGTGCTGCTAAGCTAAGTGTTGTGCTGCTCTGTTTTCCACTGCCTGGATCCAAACTCGAAGGACTTCACATGCATGCAAACCTGGAGACAGGCTAGAATGAGCTTCCAAAGTGTGGTCTTCTGCAAAGGCTTAAATATATTTGTGTACACTGATCTTTATATCTGTCAGGGGTAATTACATTTCAATGTTCCACCGTAATGTAGTTGGATTTTTTTTAAGTAAAAGGAAAAACCTATCTTCCTCATTGTCATGCCTTAGCCCTGCTTTCTAGAGTAGTTATGAAAAGACAATTATCAGCAGAGTTTCCTTAGCATTTCAGCTGGGGAAAGTGACAAGGTGTCAGTAGCTTGGTAAATATCTTTATTTAGCTTACTCCTGCTGTTGTGATATTTTTTGGGGCCCTGAAGGTACTGGTAAGTCTTAATGACCCTGACCAGCCTCACCTGGTACCTCCACCCACTCTAGCAGGTCTAGGAGCCCATTTAAGGTCAGCCAAATTTGCTGCTTTTTGTGAGCTGAGCTGGAGGATGCTGGTCTTCAGCCGAGTGACCAGCCCACTCATCCTGACCACACACTGACTTCCAGCTTGACCTCCCTGTGATGCTGCTTTATGACCTGGGCTTCTGATGGGACCTGGCCCCCATCTGCAGGTCTGCCTGCTCCTCTCACTCAGATACTGGAGAGAGAGGCTCTGACTCATGGGCTGCTGCCACCCCACCAAGGCACTGGGGCATGATGTTCCTGTTGCAGTTGCTCCTCTAGGGAGAGTGCAGACCCCACTGCTCCCTGACAACATCCAGAGGCATAAAATCCATGTAGTCCCACTCTGCTCCTGGGAGGGATGAGGTGCTGTGTCCCTCACTTTGCATACAGGGGAAGTGAAGCACAGATCTCATGGGTGTGCCACCACAGCTGGAGACGTGAGAGGGAAAGAATTAGGAGAAATGACTCATGGCAACTCCCTTGCACCAGTGGTAGTGGTGCAACTGGTTCTGGCTTCTGGATAAAGTTAAACCAAACATCTCACGAGTGCCAATTGCTGTGTTGTTTACAGTAAATGGGATTGGGTAAATAAAGCAACTGCAAAGACTTCCAGTAAAAATGAAAGGTCAGGCTGCATGACAGAGTAGTAAAAAGATGTTTGCATTGCCAGTGTCCCAAAGCTTCTGCAATGGGCATTCATCTACCAGAACTATAGTTCTCACTGCATTTCCTTTGCTCAAAGAACAGATAAAAAGGCAGGATGCTTCACACATACACAGCTGATATGAAAGCAAGGTTCACTGTTGATGATGCTCTAACACCCATGCTATAGGAGTGGATGCTGAACTGTGTTAGCCAAAGTTTAGTAACTGCTAGATCAGATTATCATCAATAGATAAGTCAAAAAAAAGAAGCCGAGAGTAACTTTTCTGTCAGAGCTCACTCCCACCACAAATGATGTGACACTCACAGTGGGGTGCCAGCATGCTCATACCACCATGAGAGGCCATGGTTTACTACCTCTGCACTGTTCTTAAAATCACTCCATCAGTCCAAAATCTTCTACCACTCAGTTGCCAAAGTCCTTGGGTTTTCCTATATTCCTTGATGTACTGTGTTGGAAACATCCCTTTCTTTTCTTTTTCTTTTACTGGGATATTGGAAGAGTACGTTGAGCAGAGGTACCACTGTGATTTCCCTGCTGGCTGCTGCTAGAGAGGAGACACAAGGCTGGAGAAGCAGCCTTGTCTCAGCTGGGATGGTTGTTTTGTCCTCACCAAGGAGGAGTTTGCTGTTGCTCTACATGCGCTATCAGGAAATGCACAAACTGCATTTCTGGAAAATAAGGTATCAGATTTGTCATTTTTGGAGGAATGTGTACAGCATGAAATCCCTGTTTCATGCAGTCTCCACGTCCACTTTGAGAACAGATACTTTCAAATTTTCTTATAAGCTCTTATCTCGTCTTTCATCCAAGTTTTTTCCCTCCTTTATGAGAAGAGGAAAATGCTGCTGTTATGAAGTTAGTGAGAAAACTGAGTACCTCTGGTGCTTCTAACACCTCAGCATAGGATCTTAGAATTGAGACAAAACATGACCCAAAGGATGTTCATTTGAGCCTGATGCTATGGATAGAAAGGGAATCTTTGCATCCTGTGTACCAGGCTTATTTCTCTTGCTTCAACAGATTTGGGATTTTTGTGGATGTAAACATTATTCTTTTGCGTAAAGTTGTACTTCCATAAACATTTCAAATTTGATTTACTGGTAGGTACTGACAAATATCCTGATGTCACTAAAAAGTGGCAAAAACTACATCCAGGATTTTTTCTCAGATTTTCCTGTGGACATTTCTGATTTCCTTCCTTGCTAATGGATTTAAGCAGGAGTGTCAAGAGAGATCTTGCTGATGTCATGTGTTTCCAGCTCAAAAAGTTCAGAGACATCTTAAAAGTTTGTTGTTCTTCAGATTAGGACTTCCATTTGTCGTACTCTGCTCAAGTCAGTAAGAGTTTTTTCCTTAGCAAATGAACATAAACTCTTATTTTGACAGATGCAAAAGCTTTCTCAGCCTTCAGGCTTTCCTATTGTAAAGCCCAATTGCATTAGGTAAATTAGGAGAGCTAAAAGAAAATAAGTATCACATTTTAAAGAAGTACAAAGAAGAACAAAAGAATAAATTGTTACTTTGCATAAGTTAATATTTAAGGAGCACATCTCAGGCAAGGCAAAGCCATAATCAACACCAAAGCAGAATCTCCCTTAAACTTTTTAGTGAAGCAATTAATAGAAGCCTTGTGCTTTTCTGAAATGTTTGTGTTTTGGTTGTGTTAATATTCTTTCCATGATGGTGTCTACATGAGAATTGGAGATAAAATAAGACAGATGTACTGACCATGGTTACCAAGGGAGCAGTTTCCTTAGCAATGGCAAAGCAGTTGTCAAAGCAGTCAATGTTCCCTCTCTCCCTCACATGACTTGTTTTACTAGTTTGCATAGCTTGGTTACACAAACAGCTCATCATAAACCTCTCCCAAATTTCCAGGCACAGGCAAACAAGGCCTAGGTGGGTCATTCATCAGAGAATCCCAACCTGGTTTCAGTTCAGTTTCTACCTGAACCTCTTCTTCTGCTTTATCATTTTTCATAAAACATTTGCCAGCTAAAGAACATGAAAGTCATCCAAATGGAAACATAACCACAGAGTGCACATTCAGATAAAAAGATATGGAGGTGGGTGAGTAGCATAAAATTGCCACCTGTCCAAAGCAGCAGTCCCTTCCTGTTAAGGATAAAGATGGTAGCTAAAACCATCCCTATAAATAGGTCTTGTAACTGCCTCCATGAAATGGTTATTATCTGAGAATGGAAGGCAGTATGATCCCATCTTCCTCATCGAGGCTGAAGAGTGAATTATGCTGCACTATAACACTTACCACTCTCTGTGGGTGCTTCTGCTGGTGGCCATAAGTGTGTGAGGTCCCTGGGCCACGTCCAGAATGGCCCAGCTGAGGCCATTACCCAGCAGGGAGCCACCTCCACCCTCGCTGAGGGCTGGAGCTCAGACCCTCTCCACTGCCTCACTCCCAAAGCACATCGAGCTCCCAGGGACAGAAAGGAGGTGAGATGAGCTTATGCTGCTGGATGGAAGGTGTCAGCTCTAAAAGAACGGTTGATCTCAAACTACTTGGAAAACCCTGCTATGTGTAGCTCCAGGCACTGTGACCACCAAACCCAAAGTTACTCAACCCGAGCAGAATACCAAAAGCATCAAGGTAATGATGAAACTCTTTCTCATTCTGTGTTTAAGCTGAGCAGCTCGTTTTAATCAAAATGTGATTAAAAGTATTGTGTCAGTAGCCCAGTAATGCAGAGACAGATCTGTGCTGTGGTGGTGGTTGCAAGAGGTGCAGTTGTTTGTTCTGATGATTGACATTAGGAAACAAGTGTTTCCCTGACCCTCTTTCCAAATAAAGGCTAAACTGTTTCATATCAAATATATCTAAATTCCTACATGAAGACATTTCCAGGGAAACCCTAGTTGTAGGCTATCAAGGGGCACTTTTAAAGTCATAAATGCTTCTATGAAAAGGAATATTAATATAACCCAGTACTATCAACTGGAGCGTCACATACAGAGAAAATACTGACTAGGCCACTTCTGGATTAATTCTGGGTTGAAAAATGCCATCTTGATGTCACTGCTATGACCTGTCATTTTAGAACATTTGCTATCAAATAGCACCTGAGAATCTTCCAAGCATTCAGCCACTCCATGTGTATTCTTTTTCAACCTGTGGCTGAAATTCACTCACACTTATTTTCCAACACATCCTTATTTACTGCCTGCAACAAGTATGTATCTTTTTGTTCAAGCTCACTGGATTTTAACTAGACAGTGATAAAGAGAAGCAAAACTGTGGGGAGTGTGCACAGAGAGCAGCTGAATGCTGCTGGCCCCCTGCTCGCAGCTCGGTGCCATGGGGTAGGGTACAGCTACATCTGTGCTCCTCCTAGAGGCTTTCACTCCACGGCTCTAACACTCACACTGCACTACTCCAGGCAAAGTTAGGAGTTCTCATGGGCTTTGTTTACAAATACTTCTAGCAGGAATCTGACACCTTAGACAGGAAGGCACGGAGCAAGCCGGGAATGCAGTATCAGGTAGGAGTGTTGCTGGCCTCTGATGTGACTCATGTGTCCTTGCTCACAGCTCCTGGACAGGGAGGGGGAGCAGGGAGAGGGTTAGGAGCACTGTGACATCTACGAATGCTGTAAGCAAAATCTGTCTCTCATCTGCTTTATTAGGAAAGCTGCATGGAAAGGGAGGAAAAAAGGCCAAGGCATGTTTCTTAGTTATTTCCTCTATTCCACATCAAGGCATTTTCAGATTCAGAGAATCTCACAGTCTTTGAACTCAATGAATCTACACAATCTGTGTGAAAACTAGCATTTTTGTGTCAAGAAACATGGGGAGAAAAGAGGAGGGAAAGGTAAAAGCTACATAAAATTAAATCATGTTCAAAAATGAAACACTTCTTCCGTTAGAGGAAATAGTGGATGTTCTTGTTTCTACTGTGCACAAAATGTGAATCTGCAGCTTGCTTTTAAAAGTTTTTGGGAATGGAGGAAGGAACGCTCCAGGAGGGAAGAGTGAGCAATGGCATCCAGCTGATGGAAGAAGGCAGGAACAAGGAAGGACTCAGATTGCTTCTGCAAAGAGGAAGAAGTTTGCAGTTTTAGTAGGAGGAGGACCACACCCTGAGGCCAACCACAGCCCTGAGTCATGTCAAAATCCCATAGCACGTATGGTCACGCTTCTATCCCCTCCACAGCCTGTTTACCTCAAACCCCAGAGACAAGCTGATGAAAAGGTAGAGGTGTAAGTCACCTGGGTGTGCAGTTCTGCCAGGACAGTGCCTGGTCCCCACCTCCCAGCCCCAACCCCGCCAGTCCCTAATTCAGCAACCCCTCAACCACCCTGCAGGGACCCCCAATTACCAAAGTGGCAGCTGTGCAGTTCATTTGCCTCTGGTTGAGCTGACTTTTTACCATTACGGTCCCAACCACCTGCTGTGCATTTGATGTAACTTTTCAATTAACATTCCCTAAGGATTTGCAGCCTTCCGTGCGTGCTGCAGCCGCAGCCATTCCCACACCCAGCACCCCTGGGCCGTGTAAACCTCCTGCACAAACACATCAGGCGCAGGTTTAATGGCACCCACCTAAATCCCCCTGGTTAAAGGCGTAAACATGCCTGTAAAGGCTGCGCAGGAGAGAGGCCTAAATGCAAGAACAAAGTGTTATTGAATGTGACTAGTGCCACTCACTCAGACAGGCACAGGATTCCAGCCCGGCAAATGAAGGTGGATACGATAACTGCACCAGGCAGGAGCAGAAGCAAAGCTGTCCTTCTCGATATCAGGGGACCACAAACAATCCAGGAGCAGAGTAAGTTTTGCTGACAGGTTACATAAGAATAAACAAAACTAAAGCAATAAGAATCAAAAAGAAAAACCAGGCCATTTGCACCACGCTGAGATGGTTTTCAGATCTGACATCTCAGCTGAATACAACTCGTGTTCAATTGCCTGAAGTCTTGCTGGGAATCTTTACATGGCTCAGTTTTGTGGTGTTTGCTCTTTTACTTGCATCTTTATTTGCAGCTCACAAAAGAAAACTGTTTATTGTTGTTTGTGTATGAAATATTTGGTAATATTCTTGAGTAGGGTTTAAAGCTTTGGGCATGTGCCAAAAGGGGTAAAGACCTGTTTCAGGGGGAGTTTCATTTGTGTCCTCACCCCAGAGCTGAGCACTCATCAAAAAGGTTTTAAAGTGTTTGAGTTTAGCCCTATGGAGTTTGCTGCTGAGGTCTCATTGGGTGTAAAAGCTGAGAATGCCAGCACGTTGCAAGACCAGAATTCAGCAGAAAGAACTGGAGTGAAATGAGTCTGTTAGGTAAATTATTGTCGTAAATGGGACAGATAAACTGAAATGTGAGAATTAAATCACTTAAAAACAGGAAAGGATGATTTATCTGAAGTGGGGGAATAACTGAAAAGAAGAAAATCTTCAACTGAGATATTGCATCCATGTCTTGAGAGAGTGAGGGTGCAGCAACAGAGAGGGGAAATGGAGATGGGAATAAGCTGAGGACAAAAGTGGCAGAAGTCAAGAACGATATGGAAAGAATAAAATCCATGAAAGTAAGTGGTCCTTTTAGGGCATTGTAGTGATGTGGGGAAGAGAGGGCAAATTGCAGAGCAGCTGGCTGTGAAGGGCCAATACACCCAGGCAACTCTGGGAAGGTGGGTCCTGGCTCAGTCTGGGGATCGATTCATCAGTTTAGAATAAAAATTAAATCAGTGTCATTACTAATGCCAATACAATTCCACAAATTTATCTCAGGGCAATATATTTTGCAGATTTCTGAAACAGGTGATAAGATTCCAGTAAGTAGAAAAAACTGTGTCCTCACTCACT